>SKCR01033342.1:0-88913 GCA_019454045.1 Zanthoxylum bungeanum | reverse complement strand
CTAATAACTGAACTATGTACATGTCGCTCAAACTTTTGCTGAGGAATAGCTTTCGTCAGCGGATATGCAATGTTGTCATCTGATGCGACCTTCTCGATCTTCACATCAC
Organism: Zanthoxylum bungeanum; assembly: GCA_019454045.1. Classification (NCBI taxonomy): domain Eukaryota; kingdom Viridiplantae; phylum Streptophyta; class Magnoliopsida; order Sapindales; family Rutaceae; genus Zanthoxylum; species Zanthoxylum bungeanum. Next base: position 88,804 of record SKCR01033342.1, on the reverse strand, counting down.
CACGATGTATTTCTCACGAATCAGATGGAAACATCGAAGAACATGCTTGTATCGTTGATGAGACCGCGGTTCCTTAGCCTGCGTTATAGCCCCGTTATTATCACAATATAAAGGAACGGGCTTAGTTGCTAACGGAACTAAACCTAATCCAATTAGGAATTTTCGGATCCAAACTGCCTCTTTTGCTGCTTCAGCTGCAGCAATATACTCCGCTTCTGTTGTTGAATCGGAAATAGTCTATTGCTTGGAAGATTTCCAGCTTACTGCTCCGTTATTCAAAAAATATATGTACCCGGATTACGACTTACAGTCGTCTTTATCAGTTTGGAAACTTGCATCGGTATACCCAGTTACCTCAAGTTCTCCATCTCCATAGATTAAGAAAGCATCCTTAGTTCGTCTAAGATACTTTAGGATATTCTTAACCACCATCCATGACTATCACCTGGATCGGCCTGATAGCGACTACACATGCTCAAACATAGGAGACATCAGGTCACGTACATATCATGGCATACATGATGATCGATCCGACTGCCGAGGCGAACGGTATCCGACTTATGTTGTCTCTCTCATCTTGAGTTTTAGGACACATGTCCTTAGATAGAGTGACGCCATGTGACAATGTAACAGTCTCCTCTTGGACTGATCCATGTTGAATCTCTTCAACACTTTGTCATGTACGTACTCTGGGAGAGTCCAAACAGCTTTCTAGATCTATCCCGGTAGATCTTTATTCCTAAAATAAAGGCTGCTTCTCCCATATCTTTCATGGAGAATTTTAATGAAAGCCAAGCTTTCACCGATGTTAGCATGGGAATGTCATTGCCAATAAGCAATACATCATCAACGTAAAGGACAATGAATGTCAGTGCGCTCCCACTAACCTTCTTATATACACAAGGATCTTCCTCGTTTTGAATGAAATCATATTCTTTTATGATCTCATCAAAACGTTGGTTCCAAGAACGCGATGCTTGCTTCAATCCATAAATGGATCGATTTAACTTACAAACCTTGTTTGCAAGTCTTGGTACGACAAAACCGTCAGGCTGTTGCATATAAACATCCTCCAAAAAGTTTCCGTTAAGGAAAGCGATTTTGACGTCCATCTGCCATATCTTGTAATCGAAATATGCAGCAATAGCAAGCATTATCCGAATGGATTTAATCATGGCAACGAGTGAAAATTTTTTGTCGTAATTGACACCATGTCGTTGACGATACCCTTTCGCTACAAGCCTAGCTTTGTACGTTTGTACGTTGCCATCCATGTCAGTCTTCCTCTTGAAGACCCATTTGTAACCAATAGGGTTTACGCCTTCTGGTGCATCAACCAGTGTCCAAACTTGGTTGGTTATACATGGAATCCATTTCGAATTCATGGCATCTTGCCATAAACCGGAGTCGATACCTTGTATCGCTTCCTCATACGTAGCCAGCTCGTCTTCGTCAATAAGATTAATATCTATATGAGGTGAGATCAGAAACCCATACCTCTCATGTTGTTTTCTGACTCTCTCCGACCTACGCGGTCCTTGTGTATTCGAATATTGTGGTACAGTCTCATCTCATCCCTGATGGACTGTTCATGTTCCGTTAAGGATTCTGTGCCAGAACAGTATCACTCTGAATTTCATCAAGTTCTACTTTCCTCCCACTTATCACTATGCATTATCACTTACTGCATTAGGAATTCCTTCTCAGGAAACCGCATGTAGTACAACAAATACTTTGTTCTCTTGTGGGTGATAGAAGTAATATCCTTTGGTTTCCCTAGGATATCCTACAAAAAGGCATTTATCCGATTTGGGTTCTAGTTTGGCACCTTCCAAACGTTTGACATATGCCCAGCAACCCCAAATCTTTAGGAATGAGAAACCCGATTTCTTTCCTGTCCATATTTCATATGAGTCTGTTGAACAGACTTTGACGAAACCTTATTCAAAATAAGTATTGCACTGTTCAATGCATATCCCCATAAGGAAATAGGTAGCTCTGTGCGACTCATCATAGACCTTACCATGTCTAACAAAGTTCGGTTTCTCCGTTCAGACACACCGTTTAATTGTGGTGTTCCAGGAGGAGTCCATTGTGAAAGAATACCATATTCTTTCAAGTAATCAAGAAACTCATTGCTCAAGTATTCGCCACCACGGTCCGACCGTAATGTCTTAATACTTTTGCCGGTCTGTTTTTCTACTTCGTGTCGAAACTCTTTGAATTTCTCAAAAGTTTCCGACTTGTGTCTCATAAGATACACATAACCAAACGCGAAGCATCATCCGTAAAGGTTACGAAGTATTCATATCCACCTCTAGCCTGGCTAGATATGGGCCCACAAACGTCACTATGAATGAGGGCTAACAGTTCGGTGGCACGTACACCTTTACTGCTAAAAGGTGATTTAGTCATCTTGCCTAATAAACAAGATTCGCAGATGTCATATGAATTTGGATCAAATCCATCTAAGTACCCACTCTTCGAAAGTGTGGATATGCGTGTCTTGTTTATGTGTCCCAGACGACAATGCCACATATAAGTTTCATCTTTGTTACTTACTTTAAGCCTTTTGTTTGTTACATTATATGTTTGAGATTGATTTATATTCAAAATATAAAGACCATTATTTGCATCAGCAGTGCTAATTTCCATATCATTTTTATACATAAAACACCCAGTGTTTCTAAATACAAAAGTATACCCACATTGGGCTAACATAGATGCAAAAATAATATTCCTAGTCAAACTAGGTACAAAATAATAGTATATAAGTTCAAGTACATGCCGCGAGGGCAGTTCCAAAACATAAGTGCCCATGGCCAAAACGGCAACTCGAGTCCCATTTCCAACGCGGAGGTCAATCTCTCCTGAGGCCAGTTTCCTGCTAATCCGCAGATCCTACACATCAGTACATATGTGAGTACCACAACCAGAATCAAAAATCAAATTTTTAAAACTAGAAGTAGACATGTTTATTTCTATAACAAACATACCTGAAGCCGGTGCCTTGCCCGCTTTGATTTCCTTCATGTGTGCCTTGTACTCGCGGCAGTCATGCTTCCAGTAACCCCGCTTCCCGCACTACAAGCATACATCTTGGGATTTGTCCTTGGGTTTCCCAGAACCCTTTGACGATTTGGCCTTGCCCTTCTTCTTATGCTTCTTCTTCTGAACACCTCCAGTCGCATTGGGCCAAGCCTTTGGAGTCTGAGATGTTAAAGCATAGTGCGCCTCACGCTTCTTGCCCTTAAGGAGCTCATTTTATGCCTCACGCAAAATGGACATCAACTCTCCAAGAGTCTGGTCTTGGTTCAACATGTTATAGTTCATGATGAACCCACTCCAAGTGTCGGGGAAAGACTATAGGATCAAATCCACTAAAGTCTCAGCCTTGAAGACTATGCCCAACTGTCTGAGCTGCTCAATGTCAGCAATCATCTGTGAGACATGGTGCTCAACAGATGTACCCTCTGACATTCGAGCGCGGAGGAGCTTCTTCTGCAACTCGTATCCTTTGCGATCTAAGATTAGATCGGTTGAGATCGTGCAACTTCGCCATCATCTCATAGGGATCCAACCCCTTGTTTTGATGACGAATTGCGGAGTCATAGCGGCAAGCATTACCGATTGAGCAGTCGCATTATCATCACTATGAGTCTTCCAAAGCTCTAGCTCAAGCAACTGATCAAGTCGGGGTTTAGGCCCAAGAGGTCGCTCTATAGTGTAGAGTAACTTCTCAGATCCCAGAACAATTCTGAGATTCATGTCCCAATCTTGAAAGTTTGTGTCATTAAAGACGTTGTCGCCCATGATAATTTCCCTAATGCTCAACTTTCCAGTCATTTTAACCGCAATAGTCCAACTATTCGATTAACGATGTTTGGGTACAGTCTAACTGTTACAAGAAAAATAATAATGTATTAGTCCAACTAATAAAATAATTGACGAAATAATTTGAAAGCGCGTAAAGCTAAGTATTTGAACGAAATTGCAAATTCAATACTAGCCTCCCACTAATTTTCGGCGAGCCTCTAACCCTCTGTTGAGTACTCAGGAAACCTAGTTTCCGAGTGGGCTAGGATCCCGTTAAATAAAACACAACCTTGACTTTGCCAACAAGCTGTATGATATTTAACTAGGTAGATCTCTAAGATCAATTGGATCTCATCCAATTCCTAGATCCGGTAGGTGGACCTCCAAGTCCGAAACATATATACAATATATATGCCATATATCCAATATATTTTCCTAACCTTTTTCCTCTGAATCAACTAAGCCTTGGCATTCCAGTTAAGCGAAACCCATTGACTTTGGAAAGCTTCGTAATCGATGTCGATGGACAAGAAGTGATCTTGACTTTGGCCAACAAATCACAACTTGGATAAGACACACGATATGCAACAAAGCCTTCATGATTCAAACACATCCGCGATGGACAAAGGTCTTGACTTTGGCCAACAAACCAGTGCCAATCTTGGATCTTGAGTAAGAATCACTCAATGGAAGGAAAACACTTAATATTTTATTGAGGGTTTTTCGCGTAAATTGGCAACCAATTTATTATCTTTGTTAGGTCTCATCATACACCCTTAAGCATGCATTCTAAAAGCATAATAAGGCGCGAAAATAAATTAATAACGATATGCGGATGGATATTTCACAGACTGTTCCTAGAATGAATCACTCTATTTCCTCTCCTCGGCTAGCACTATTCTTACTTCTACCCAATTACATAATACAATAAGAGAAACCTCATTAACATTAAGGGGAATTAGGTGAGAAGAGAATACAAAGAATCAAGAGAGATAAGGCTGGACACGCAGGTCCAATTTAATAAATTCTAAATTTACAACAATTTCCAAAATAACCATTTCCCTTCTAATATCCATTTGATATACGTTATTCATTCAACACATACATGTATTCACACAAAACATGTTATTCAATCAATCTAATCCAATTAATTAATCTTGAATATAAAGTGATCATCCAATGTTCAAATAACGATTTGATTTTGCGCGAGTCCAACTCGTTTGAGAATAAGTACTCAAAGTACGAATTCTTGAATTATATCGAACTACAATTTAAATCTAATTTAATTCGTATTCAATACTAATTCTATATTTATTCCAAATTAAATAACTACACTTTTTAATGTGCCTTTAATGACTTAGATTCCAAATCTAATCTTAATGGGTCTCAAAGGCCAATTAACATCCAATGTCGTTTAATTAAAGTCCGATGGGCTTTCAATTAATTTCTTAAGGCATGGACTTTGGTCAATATGGGTCAAACCCAAATACCAAAGCCCAATTAAGGAATCACCCTTATTTGCCAAGAAACCAATTTAGGCCCATAAGGCCCAATTAAACTTAAAAGGCCCATTTGTCACATTTGGACTTAATGGAATAATTTAGGCCCAATTTGGATCCAATCCATTGACTTAAATCAACTAGGCCCAACCAAGCCCATTAGGCCCAATATAAACATTAAAGCCCATTCTAAATTAACCCCAACTAATTAAATTTTAATTTTCCAAATTTCAAAATTCAATTAATTAAAGTGTATTACATCAATTATTATCTAAATTAATATTTCCAAAATACTAATTTAATCAATTAATCATGTATTAATTTGTTTAACTCATGTCCAACATTTTGAAACAAAAAATCAACTTATTTCATGCTCTTATTGGTCACGGCATTTTGAGGATTTTTTGTCCGATTTCGTTTTCAATCCAATTGAATTTCAAATCAACATTTCCCAAGTGTCCAAACTCATCCAATGATGAAAAGAACAAAAAATACCATGATATTTAGGGCAACCTGCATTCGGCCAAGCCTCAATTTTGGGCAAAAATTGATCCAATTAATTTTTCATGAAATTGATCATATATAACTCCAAGTTATCCATATACAAGCATGCTCAAACAACAATTTGGTTAAATCATGCTCAAAACCAGTTTACCCAAATTTTACCCTAATATTTTTCATGCTCAAATTAGGCTCAATGATACCATTGTTGGTTTCTACTATAGTCCCAAGATCATCCAAGCATAGAAAAACATGTGAATACATTAAAAAAGTATGGCAGAATCATACTTACAATGAGTGGTTTATGGAAGTGTTGAGTTCAAAATTTTCCTCCAAGAATTCGGCCAAGCTCCAAGTTTGATGAAGATGAAGAAGCTCCAAGCTTTGAGAGGATTTCAAGCTCTTGAGACGGTTCCCTATCACCTTTTATGATTCTTGTGAGTGCTAGCTCTTGGTAAATTTTGCAACAAAATTCACCTTCTTCCTCCTTGTGTATTCGGCAAAGAGAAGAAAATTGGGAGAGTTCAATTTGATGAGATTTGCGTGAATGAGAGAGCAAAATGTGTGTTGACTTATTAATTTTGATTTCAAAGATCAAATAAATGATTTACCAAAATTTTGGTAAAAGTCTTACACAAGCCATCATCAATACAAAGTGTGTAAGGCAAGTCATCCTCATTGTTACCCAAACCCATCACTCAAAGTGACAAGTGATGTGACTAGTGAGCCCCACTTGATTCGAAATCTGAGTGGGCCCGCAAACACTCCCGGGCTCGAGTTCGCTAATTCCGAATTAATGAACTTTCCATTGCGACGTAATTAAATCAAATTTAATTAAATAATAATGCCATGCAAAATTATTATTCACGTCGCTAGCGAATTAATTCTAAATTAATTCGTTAGCCCGAATTAAAATCCAATTTTAATTCCGCGTCGAAATCTAATTTCGTTTAATATATCGAATATATTATTTTATCGATTAATTCCAAATTAATCGTTCTCTCTCTTCAAATAGTATTTTATCCTAGATAAAATCTCTCCGTAATTAATCTCAGATTAATTATGTTCGAATCATACGTCATCGGTGAATCTTCGGGAAGCGACCGAAGAGATCCCTGGATATGTTGGCAGTAAATCCAGTCGTCGGACTATCCGAACACGTATGTACCTCGTACTACGTTTTTACCGATTTACGAGACATGGTTGGCTTCTGGCAAAGCATCGTGCCTACCCAATTCTCTAGAAATATTCTTAATGGAATATATAATCTATATCAGGCGTAGTATACGTAGTATTGCGTATAGCGATCCAGTATCTGATGTCACATGCAAGGCCTGGGGTTGGAATAGTGTCTACCCCGTACGAAGCATATATCGGATTACAAGCAACTAGTCTCTTTAAATCGGATAATCATGACCTTGTCATATTATCCCGATGGTTGCAACCATTTAGAGTACCAGTTATGTATCCCTGCGTGATCATCATCTCCATATGATTGAAGTGATACTTCAATATTGACATCACACACCCAATACACTACGATTCTCAATAAACCCAGAAGAGGCGTACACAGAACCTGTTAAAATCCTGGACGACCAAAACCAAAGTGTATTGATTGTCGCAAGTACTAGCGATGTAAGTCTCAGGTTAAGACCAAATACACCTACCCTGATGCAGATTCCCATAGACACAGTCATACTACCAATGGGATTCCGCGGGGTCTATCCAGAGCAAAGCTGTTTCCGTACCATCAGTAAACACAACCTCCTATCACACTTGCATAAGTATCAAATACTTAAATATATGAGAACTATGCCGTTACGTTTCCATAACACGTACAAGTGCAATACTAGTCTATTCCGCATTATCGATGTCCAGTCTCGATAATACTACGACTAGGGATATTTAATGATTAAACCTTTATGGATTCATATTGTCTCATATCTTATAATCCGGAACTAATCATAAGGACTTTTATCATTTATATATTTAAGTAATCAAATTACAAAATGATAAAATGCAATTTCATTGCTACATAATTAATTTGTACAAAAACCACAACGTCTTTTACAAATAGTGACGCTATGGGTCATAATTGTCTAACAAGTAAAAGCTTAAATAAAATAAAAGACATAAAGTAAATGTTGGAAAGTAAATGCGGAAAAGTAAATACTGAAAAGTAAATGCTGAAAAGTAAATGCTGGAAATTAAAAATGTAAAAGTATAATAAAAGAAAATGCTGAGGTTAAAAGATCCACTTTTATCACTACTATTTTAGATATCTCCCTTATTATAATATATAAACTTTGCGTGATTTTACCAACCAGCCATATAGGCGGTAACCTAATTAAGTCAAATTTATAATTAATTACCAACCTGCCATATAGGCAGTATCCAAGCTTAGTCAGGTTAAAACCAATTTCAATAATTACCAAGACCAATAAAGCGATATCCTCATTAAGTCAGGTTTTAAATAGTTTATTTATTATAATTAAGGGAGATTAATCTAAATATTAGTAATAAAAGCTTTACCTTTTACCCCAGCAGGGGGAGTTACCTCCTCATTACTGAAAAGTAAATAAAGGAAAGCATTGTGCGTAAAAGTAAATTGCAGAAAGTAAAGACTGAAAAGTAAAGAAAAGAAAGTGAAAATGCGGAAATTAATTACTGAAAGCTGTAAATAAAAAACAAGATACAATTCTCTTAGTATTCTTAAGGAATTACACAGAGAAAAGTATGAATTCAATTCTGAAATTTCGGGCTTTATTTATAGAAAAAAATTTACTTCGCGTGTCGCGACGCGTGGATTGTTCTTGCGTCGTGACGCACCATTTAGTGATAATTTTTTTAAGGGGATAACACAAGGTCATTTAGTCAAATGTCACACTATTTAGTGATCGAAGTATGACAGAGATAAGACTATCAGTCCAATAACTCATACATGCGACCAAGCCTAAAAAAAATAAAACTAATGTGTAAATGAGATCAAGAACAAGAGCTACTAAGAGTCTTCATCACACACACTCATACATAATGCATTAAGAAAAATAAAAGCAGATTACACATGGATAACCATATATCCTACATATCAGGATCACATGCAACAAGCTTCTACATGCTATTTCAAGCCACAAATCTTTTTTGGTCTTTTTCATTTTATAATTTTTTTTGTTTTATTTTTTCTTTTAATAAAAAAACATACAAGGCTTGTCATTATCCAATGGTACATGGAGTTGTATCCCGAGTGCAGATCATACTACTGTTCATTCAGAATCGGCTACGAAATTTATGTTTGGATTTCCATCATATATACCAATGGGCATATAACAAAAAAACAACAAACAATACACACCCACATGTAGTGAAAAAAAAAATACAGTCATGTAAAAATAAAAGACACACACACATGCAATGTAGGAAAATGAATTAACAATCTATCGAGAGACACACAGACGTGCACTCTCGTCAATCATTTCAGGATTGTGGCATTCAGTAGTGATGGGGAAGACATCTCTCTTCCTCACCCAAACTCTCACATAAATCTCTTTCACTTGAGAACTTTTTGTCAGCAGTACAAGTTCCTCACTAATGAATAGAGTATGTTTAGCTAATGCATAAACTTGACGAGCTAGATTTGAAGAATCAAATATAGGTGAAGCACTCTTAGACCTTTTCTTTTATTTATTTAACATGAAATACTTAGGCCTAATATGTCCTAATTTTCCACAGTGATGGAAAATATGTACAAACCTCGGATAAGAGTGGGGTCTACTAAAAAAACTTATAGATTGAGGTTGGAGTACAGGACAAAGAACAACATGAAGGATTATATGACACTCATCAGCGGGTTTCTTTCCCATATCACGTGGAAGAGTTAGTTCAAACTGACCAGACATGGACTGAGGGATGATAAACACAGTTTTAGAAGATGATTCTTTGTCACAACTCGACTCAACGAAGCCTTATCCTCTTTTTTCACAGGGAGGCATACAAATTCCTAATATATGGTCTAACTTCTCAGTCCCACTGGAAAATATAATTGGGACAAAAAAGCATTATGTTTCGTTCCGCATCCCATTAAATTTTGTCTCATCCATTGAAATCTTGCACCGCTTGAGATATCAGGACATTTTTTAACTCATTCTGTCCCATTTTTAAATCGAGATATAAAAATATGTTTCAAATTTCGTCCCGAACGGTGAGAGATTCTGTTGGGACGGGACAGCACGAGACTGAAAAATTACTAACCCTAAGCTTATTTATAATAGAAGTGGACCGTATTAATAACTTTAATAAAATAATTTACAAAATTTTGTGCTATTTTTCAGTACTCAACCTTTTAGATTAGAGTAAAACTCGGCCGACGTCCAGTTCTAGCCATCGAGAGCCAATCTTATGTTGGAAAATGCTCACAAGTAAGTATTTTGTGGTACAATTTTAAGCATGGTCCACTTCGTGTTAGTGGTTGTTTTTGAGTGATTCGGATACTCCTTCGTGAGTAGTTCGGAATAGTATATTCATATGCTTAAAATGGTGCTTGGGTGAATGAGAAATTGTTGCTCAAAGTTCACCCATTGGTGTTGGAAAATAAAGAGAAATTAGTTTGTCCCACATGGGAAAGGGGTAAGTGTTATAAGGATAGAGGCTCTCTCTACGTGCACGCGCATGGGGGTGCAAATCAAAATCCGATCAGGTCTGACTCGTGTGCACCCGCGCGTCCTGCGTACACGAATACCGGACCAAATTATGCGGGCCCGGCCTAGCCAATTTTTGCAAGTCTCTTTATTTTTCCAAGGCTTATTGAAGTTCCATAACAGTTAAATTAATTACATTAATTAACTTGGTGGTTACTTCAAATGAAAGGTCTCCCACTAATGTGATTTAATTGGCATGTTTATTTCCTTTTAAAGGGTGCAGTGTTTTTCATTTTTTGTATATACGCACAAGACAAAAGAAAAATTCAGACGTTTTAAGGAAAATATTTTTCTGTCGGTTTTTCTTTGTTTTTGTTGGGAGAGTTCAAACACTTTGTGGTTCATTGGAAAGAAGTTTGGTGGTGCCCATACTTGTTTTTTTTCTGTTGCATCTTGGGAAACAAACATCTCACGTTCTACTGCACCTTCGGTAGGGGACGAATTTATTTTAAGGAGATTGTTGCCACATCAACAAGCCTCGGAATAATGAAGCATTGGGTCTGATCTTGTTTGCTGGATCGGTTCTGATTTGGTTCTGGATCGTCAGGGGTTGATTTCAGGGTCTTCTCATGAGGGTCTGCTCATAAGGGTCTGCTCGTCAGGGTCTGTTCGTGTAGGTCTGCTCATCAGGGTCTGCTCGTCAGGGTCTGCTCATGTGGGTCTGCTCGTCAGGGTCTGTTTTACTCATCAGGGCCTGCTCTGCTCATCAGAGTTTGAATCAACTCATCAGGGTCTGAAGCATCATATCAGGGGCTGAGCGATTGAGGCTGATACTGGATTTCCTTACTACTTTCATTTTTGTTGTGTTTTTACTGATTGTTCAAGTCCTTGTAAGAACACAATAACCGAATTATTGTAATAGTCTTGAAAAAAAATTCGATCTGTGGATATGGAAATCAGTCCAAACACAGTTGATCTGAATGTGGCATCCTCTGTGGTAGGCCAAAATATTGTGGCAGCCTCTTCGGCTGGCCAAAATGCTTCAGCCTCTGGGCTTAATATGGCAGCCTCTATGGCTGGCCAAAGTGTTACTGCCTCTATGGCTAGACAACCTGTTGGACATGTGAGCAATGTCAATCCTGTCGCGGAAAAACCTAAAAAATTCACTGGTCAGAATTTCAAAATGTGGCAACAGAAAATGTTCTTTTATTTGACCACGTTGAACCTTGTGAGGTTCCTAAAAGAAGATGCTCATGTACCCAAAGAGGGTGAGAATGATATTCAAGTGATCAGTGCCATCGATGCTTGGAAACATTCTGAATTCCTATGTAGGAATTATGTGCTAAATAGGCTAAGTGATTCCTTGTACAGTGTGTACGCCGGAATGAAAATAGCCAAGGAGCTTTGGGAATCCTTAGATCGAAAATATAAAACCGAGGATGCCGGTACTAAGAAATTTATCGTATACCGTTTCCTAGATTTTAAGATGGTTGACTCCAAAACTTTGTTAAGTCAAGTACAAGAACTGCAGATTATTCTAGCAGAAATTCATGCTGAGGGGATGGTTTTAAGTGAAACCTTCCAAGTAGCCTCAATAATTGAGAAACTACCACCTGATTGGAAATATTTCAAGAATTATCTAAAGCATAAGCGAAAAGAAATGAGCATTGAAGACTTGGTTCTTAAGCTTAGGATTGAGGAAGATAACAGAGTATCTGACAAGAGAGGAATAACTCATGAGGCCAAAGCAAATGTTGTTGAACATGGCCGTAAGAACAATAACCTCAAGAACAAAGGGTCAAAGATGGGCCCTAAAGGAGGAGTTTCCAAGAAATCTAAATTTCAAGGAAGATGTTTCAACTGTGACAAAATGGGTCACAAGTCTTCTGAGTGCAGACTGCCGAAGAAGAAAAAGAATCAAGAGGCTAATGTGATGGAAAACATGACTCAAGAAGTTTCAGACATTAACCTTTCTGCTGTGGTTTCTGAGGTGAATCTGGTGGGTTCTAACCCAAGAGAGTGGTGGATTGACACTGGTGCCACTCGACATGTGTGCTCGGACAAGAGCATGCTTTCTTCATTTGAGCCTGCTGGTAATGGGGAAAAAATATAAATAGGAAATTCAGTAACATCTGAGATTGAATGTCAAGGAAATGTGATTCTGAAGATGACCTCTGGGAAAGAGTTGACTTTGAACAACGTTCTGTATGTACCAAAAATACGGAAGAATCTTGTGTCTGGATCACTTCTGAACAAGCACGGATTCCGGATGGTGTTCGAGTCTGATAAAGTAGTTTTGACTAAAAATGGGATGCATGTGGGAAAAGGGTATGTAACTGATGGACTCTTTAAGCTCAATGTAATGGTTGTTAAACCCAAGAATATCAATAAAGCTAGTTCTTCTACTTATATTGTTGAGTACTCTAATCTATGGCATGGTAGATTCGGACATGTTAATTTTAATTCATTGCAGAAATTAATTAACATGAATCATATTCCCAATTTTAAAATTGATAACAGACATAAGCGTGATACTTGTGTTGAGGCAAAACTAACTAGATCATCCTTTCATAGTATTGAAATAAACTCTGAACCACTTGATCTAATTCATACCGATGTATGTGATTTTAATTCAATACAATCGAGAGGCGGTAATAAATATTTTATTACTTTTATTGATGATTGCACGAGATTTTGCTATGTGTATTTGATGAAAAGCAAGGACGAACCTATAGAGAAATTTTTTCTCTATAAGAATGAAGTTGAGAACCAACTGAATAAAAGAATTAAGGAGTTAAGAAGTGATCGTGGTGGTGAGTATGTTTTTCCTTTTGAATCACTTTGTGAACAAAATGGAATCATACATTGATGAATGGTAAATATATCATTATTTCCCACTCATTTAACCTAATATATTGTATAGTTTCTTGAGTTATGTGAATATTTTGATGTGTTTTGTGTTATTTTGTAGATAAATAAAGTTTCAGGACATTCTGGAGGTGATTTGGGGCAAAACATGAAAAATTGGCAAAAAGGGCATTTCGGTAAATTGTCCGCGTCGCGACGCCCAAGTCATCAGCGTCGCGACGCCTAACGTGCACCAGATCTGCTAACATGCGCCGGGTCAACGGGTCAGAATTTGAGAAGTTTGACTTTGCTAAAATGCGCCGTGCCACGTGTCAGCATCACAGCCGAGCTGCTAACGTGCACCGTGCCACGTGTCATCATCCTACGGTGCCGACACTCACAATTTCCACGTGTGCCACGTGTCATCCATGTCATCGCCACGTCATCGGTCAACGAGTCAACTTTACCACGCGTCGTGACATGTCATCGTCCACGTCAGAAGGTCAACCGAGTCAACATGCCACGTCATCATCAGCCAATCAAGCCTTGACACGTGTCGCAATCCTACGGTGCCGACAATTGATCTCAGCCGCCTTGCCACGTCAGCGCCACATCAGCATAATAATTGAGCTATTAGCCGCCTTGCCACGTGTCGCCTTATCCTCTTAGCCGCCTCGCAACGTGTCAAGCCGAGAGCATGCCACGATTCACTGTTCTGGCATAGCGACGCCAAAGCCCTTGGCGTCGCGACGCTGGAAGCTTACCCGCGCCTATAAATTGAACTCGAGATTTCAGATTTTGTTGTACCATTCTCTCCCATTTCTTTGATGTAAATAGAGAGTTCTTCTCTCTCTAAGTTTCGTTTTAATTTTTATTTTTTTAGTTTTGTAATAATTTTAATTACGTTTTGTAATAATTGTAATTTACTTTCTTACTTTTTACAGTTTTTACTATTCATCATGAGGAGGTAACTTCCCCAGCTAGGGTGAAAGGTAATTCTTTTACTATTGCTATTTAGATTAATCTCCCTTAAAAATAATATATTCACTATTTAAAATTTGACTTAATCAGGATACCGCTATATTGGTCGGTTGGTAATTTAATTTTAATCTGGTTTAAACCTGACTAATCAAGGATACCGCCAGATTGGTCGGTTGGTAATTTTATTTTGGTTCCGCCTTTATGGCTGGTTTATTTTGGTTCCGCCTTTATGGCTGGTTATGGAAAAATATTACCGCCTTAATGGCTGGTTGGACTTAATTTGACTTAATCAGGATACCGCCAGATTGGTCGGTTGGTAATATTATCACAAGTTTATATATTATTTTATGGGAGATATCTAAATTAGTAGTAGTAAAAGTAATTCCTTTTACCTTAGTTTATTTTATTGTAATTTACCTTTCAGTATTTACTTTACTGCAATTACTTTTCAGCACTGTTACTTTATGGTTTTTACTTTTAAGTTTTTACTAGCCCTAGCTATATGTCGTAACTAAATTAGTATCTGGGGTTGTGATGACTTTCAATATCACCGGTTTATAAGGGGTTAGATTATAGTTTGGGTAATATAAAGATTTATTTATTGAGTCTTAATCTTAATACTTTTTAATTAACTGGCCATTAATTAAATTGACTAGGTAAACTTAAAATGAACTAGACATAGGGATTTTAAGTTTAAGACCTCAGACTCAATAGCCCACGATCTTCCTTGAGGATAGATAACCCTTTAATAGATTTCCTTACAGGATAGGAATATACCTGTCGGGCGGGGGTAGCCATAATTGGAACGTAATCTTAATGAATCTAGGTAATTTGGTTGGCATAGACATATGGTTCAATTGGATTATACTAGGTATTTGTAATTGACCATCGGAAGAGGCTTTTACATAATTTAGTGTTCCAGGTTAATAAATCAATATTTTACCCAACTATAAGATTACCACTTCATCTTTAAAATGATATTAAAATAAATTACAACCCTAGATAGTTTTTAATATTGAATTTTCTTAAAATATACTTTCAAACAATTTTATTTACTTGTCTTTAAATTTAGAATCGTCGCCATTTCAAATCAATTAAACAACCTGTTAGATACTAGTAATCATTTAACCTCATAAAATTAATAACTTAGGTATTAAGTCCTCGTAGGATCGATACTTTTTATACTACTTGAACGATACGTACGATTGCGTTATACGTGTGTGTTTACGCCGGTCAAGTTTTTGGCGCCATTGCCGGGACTTATTTATCTTTTACTATTAGTTTAGGGGTTAGATACGTTACTTGTATCTAATTTCTTTTTACTTATTGCTTTTGTTTTCTTGTGTTTCAGGTTCTCAGAAACTTCATGAGACGAACCAGAAGCTTTGAACTCCGACCGCTTGACCCAGAAATTGAAAGAACCATCAGACAGTTGAGAAGGGAAAGGCGAGAAGGCCAAGAAGCTTTAGTCAACATGGAACCTGAACCTTTGGAGGTTGCACCACCAATTCCCATTCGAGACAGAACCATTCCGGTGATTGACAGACTCATTTCTTGCATTGTACTCCCTCCCTTACCAGTAAATGCAGGAGACATCAAAACATGCATTCAGATGATTCAGCAGTCAGTTCAGTTTGGGGGGAATGCAGCTGAAGATCCTAATGCGCACATCAGCAACTTCTTGGAAGTTTGCGGCACTTTCAATTACAACCGAGAAGCTGAAGAAGCAATGAGACTGCGTGTCTTCCCATACTCCTTGAAGGACAGAGCTAAAGCTTGGCTACATTCATTACCTGCAGGTTCTATCACAACATGGAACACTTTAGCCACCAAATTTCTTTCAAAGTACTTTCCACCAGCCAGAACCGGAAAACTGAGGAATGACATCACATCCTTTGTGCAACAAGACTCAGAAACTCTCTACGAAGCTTGGGAAAGGTACAAAGATTTACTCCGGAAATGTCCACACCATGAGATTCCAAAATGGCTTCAAGTCCAAACATTCTATAATGGACTTTCTGGAATAATGAGAACCACAATAGATGCTGCTGCTGGAGGAGCTTTAATGGCAAAAGGAGAAGATCAAGCCTTGGAACTAATTGAAGAAATGGCCAACAACAATTCCTTATGGCCAACTGAAAGGAGCATGATCCAAAGAATTGCAGGAATTTATGAAAGTGGAGCTAATACAGCAGTCAACACCAAGCTAGATCAGATATGCAAATTCATGGAGACTCTTACCACTGGATCCACAAGTTCACCATATGGAGGAGCACCAGAATCAAACCAACTTGAAGAAACTGTGAATTTTGTCAACAATTTCAACAGACAGGGGAACAATCCATATTCCAACACCTACAACCCAGGGTGGAGGAATCATCCTAATTTTTCATGGAGCAACAATTCAGGCCAACAGCGGAACTATCCACCACCTGGATTTCAGCAACAGAACAAAGGCCAGGAACAGGCAAATGAACCAAGAATAGCAGAATTGCTGGCTCAGTTAAAAAAGTATGATGCTATCTTTCAGAGCCAATCAGCTTCCATCAAAGCACTGGAAAATCAAATCGGACAACTGGCCAATGCTCAGAGTTACAGACCACCAGGAAATCTTCCCAGCAACACAGAACCCAATCCAAGGAACCGAGGGAAGGAGCAATGTCAAGCCATTACTTTGAAAAGCGGTACTGAAATCAACAAAGATGTTGGAATCCAGATGTCCCAAGAAGAAGTTCCAAAAGAAGCTGAGAAACAGATGGAGGAAAAAGAAGCAAAGGAAAAAGAAGCAAAGGAAAAAGAACCAGAAAGAATCATTCCACCTCCACCTTTTCCTCAGCGTCTTCAGAAAAACAAATTGGACAAGCAGTTTGCTCGATTCCTGAAGGTTTTCAAAAAGCTGCACATCAACATCCCATTTGCAGAAGCCTTGGAAGAAATGCCCAGCTATGTAAAATTCATGAAAGATATTCTTTCACGGAAATGGAGATTGGGAGACTACGAAACAGTAGCATTAACAGAAGAATGCAGCGCCATCATTCAGAGGAAACTTCCCCCGAAGTTGAAAGATCCTGGCAGTTTCACAGTTCCATGCACCATTGGAGAACATTATATCGGTAAGGCTTTATGTGATTTAGATGCTAGTGTTAACTTGATGCCTTTTTCTATTTACAGTAAACTATAGATTGGAGAAGCAATGCCTACCTCAGTTTCATTGTAACTTGCTGACCGAACACTTGCATTTCCAAGAGGTGTTGTTGAAGATGTGTTGGTGAAAGTAGACAAACTAATTCTCCCAGCAGATTTCATCATCCTTGACATGGAAGAAGACAAAGAAATACCTATCATTCTTGGGAGACCATTCTTGGCTACAGGTAAAACTGTGATTGATGTGCAAAAAGGAGAACTGACCATGAAAGTACAGGACCAAGAAGTGACCTTTAATGTTTTCAAAGCCATGAAATTCCCGAGTGATGAAAAGGAAGAAGAATGCTTCAGAGTTGATGTTATTGAAAGTATCGTTCAAAATACTGAACCAAATCCCACAGATACACTTGAAGCTTGCATCACCAACATGACTGACAGTGAGCTAGATGCTGAAATCCTGGAATGTATCAACTACCTTGACAAACCATTCTGATTCAAAGCAACACCACCGGTTGAAAGTTTGGAACTACCAAAGAAAGATCGAATCAAGCCTTCAATTGAAGAACCACCACAGTTAGAGCTGAAGTTACTTCCAAGCCATCTCAGGTATGCATTTCTTGGAAACTCTTCTGAATTACCTGTTATTATTTCTTCTTCACTAACATTGGAGCAGGAAGAAAAGTTGCTGAGAGTGTTACGAGAGCACAAGAAAGCCATTGGCTGGACTATAGCAGACATTCGAGGCATTAGTCCATCATTTTGCATGCACAAAATCTTAATGAATGATGAGTACAAACCCACAGTGGAGCATCAACGGAGACTCAATCCAATCATGAAGGAAGTCGTGAAGAAAGAAATCATCAAATGGTTAGATGCTGGCATCATTTACCCCATCTCAGACAGCAGTTGGGTGAGTCCTATGCAGTGTGTACCAAAGAAATGAGGAATTACTGTGGTTACCAATGAAAAGAATGAGCTAATTCCAACAAGAACAGTGACTGGATGGAGAGTATGCATGGACTACAGGAAACTGAACAAAGCCACGAGAAAGGACCATTTTCCGCTACCATTCATTGACCAGATGTTAGACAGATTGGCGGGACATGAATTCTATTGCTTTCGTGACGGATATTCAGGGTACAATCAAATTGCCATCGCCTCAGAAGATCAGGAGAAAACCACATTTACATTACCCTATGGTACTTTTGCTTTCCGCAGGATGCCATTTGGATTATGTAATGCCCCCGCCACTTTTCAGCGTTGCATGATGGCCATATTCTCAGACATGCTGGAGCAGAGTATGGAGGTTTTTATGGATGACTTTTTTGTGTTTGGAGATTCTTTTGACCATTGTTTGCAAAATTTGGAACAGGTGTTACAAAGGTGCGAAGATACAAACCTGGTACTCAATTGGGAGAAATGCCACTTTATGGTGCAAAAATGCATTGTTCTTGGACACCGGATCTCACAAAAGGGGATTGAGGTAGATAAAGCAAAGATAGAGACAATTGAAAAACTACCTCCACCAACATCAGTAAAAGGTATTCGAAGTTTTCTTGGACATGCAGTTTTTACAGGAGATTTATCAAAGACTTTTCCAAGATTGGTAAACCTCTATGCAATCTTCTGGAGAAAGATGTGCCTTTCAACTTCACAAAAGAATGCCAGGAAGCCTTTGAAATCTTAAAACAGAAGCTGGTCTCTGCTCCTATCATAGTAGCACCAGACTGGACCCTTCCATTTGAGGTAATGTGCGATGCTAGTGATTTTGCTGTAGGTGCAGTTTTGGGACAACGCAAAGCAAAGATTTTCCACACCATTTACTACTCCAGCAGAACTTTGAATGAAGCTCAGTTCAACTACACAACCACCGAAAAGGAGTTGCTTGCAGTTGTGTACGCTTTTGACAAATTTCGCTCTTATTTGTTGGGTCCCAAAGTGGTGGTCTACACAGATCATTCAGCAATCAAATATTTGATCGCAAAGAAAGATGCCAAACCCAGATTGATCTGTTGGATACTTCTTTTGCAAGAATTCAACGTGGAGATTTGAGACAAGAAAGGGACAGAGAATCAGGTGGCAGATCATTTATCGAGGCTCGAGAATGGAGAAACAGCTGGCAAAGAACTGTCAATCAAAGAAACTTTTCCAGATGAACAACTTTTTGCCATGAAACAACAGGAAGTCCCTTGGTATGCTGACTATGTCAACTACATTGTGACAGGAAAATGGCCGTTGGAATGGACAACTCAGCAAAGGAAGAAGTTCTTCAAAGAAGTCAAACACTATGTCTGGGATGAACCGTACTTGTTCAAACGGTGTGCTGATCAATTACTAAGACGATGTGTTCCACATGAGGAAATCAACAGTGTTTTGCAACACTGTCATTCATCACCATATGGCGGACACTCCAGCGGAAAAAAAACTGCAACCAAAGTCCTACAATCAGGTTTGTTCTAGCCCACTCTTTTTAAAGATGCTTATCTTTTTGCTTTTCAATGTGACAGGTGCCAGAGAATGGGAAATATTTCCAGGAGAAACGAAGGACCGTTGCAAAACATTCTAGAAGTGGAAATATTCGATGTATGGGTATTGATTTCATGGGACCCTTTGTTCATCATTCGGAAATCTGTACATCCTGGTTGCTGTAGACTACGTCTCCAAATGGGTCGAAGCAATTGCATTGCCATCCAATGATTCAAAAGTGGTGATCAAATTCCTGAAAAAGAACATTTTCACTCGTTTTGGAACACCTCGGGCAATTATCAGTGATGGTGGCTCTCATTTCTGCAACAGATACTTCGATGCACTCCTATCCAAATACGGAGTTACTCACAAAGTTGCCACTGCTTACCATCCACATTTAAATGGACAGGTTGAGGTTTCAAACATGGATATCAAGAGAATCCAAGAAAGAACCGTTGGATCAACAAGGAGGGACTGGTCAACAAAACTAGATGATGCATTATGGGCCTACCGGACAGCTTACAAGACACCCATTGGTATGTCCCCATATGATTGGTGTTTGGGAAAGCGTGCCATCTACCAGTTGAGCTTGAGCACAAGGCGTACTGGGCACTGAAGAAGTTGAATTTTGATTCTCACAAGCTGCATGGAGAGAAAAGACTGCACCAACTCAACGAATTGGAGGAGTTTCGTCTACAGGCTTATGAGAACGCCAAATTGTACAAGGAAAAGACCAAAAAATGGCATGACCAAAAAATAGTGCACAGACAGTTGGAACCAAGGCAGCAGGTGTTGTTGTACAACTCGAGGTTGAAACTTTTCCCTGGAAAGTTAAAATCTAGGTGGTCAGGTCCATTTGTGATCACTCAGGTTTTACCATATAGAGCTGTTGAGTTACTGGATCCCAATACCAACAACACATTCAAGGTTAACAGTCAACATGTCAAGCATTACTGGGGAGGATCATTTGAGCGACAAAAAAAAAGTGTCACACTTTCAGATCCAGCCTAACGTTCAAGAAGTCACGTCTAGCTGACGACTTTAAACTTAGCGCTCGCAGGGAGGCAACCCATGCAATTTTTGTATATATTGTGATTTGGAGTGATTTAATTTTGTGTGTTTAGTTTTTGCAGATTAAGACATTTTAAGATGGAAGAAGCTCTCGCAAATCTTCACAAGCAATTTCCTTCTCTCCCTCAAAAATCTCTGATAAAAATATACAAAACTCGCTTGGAACGGATGAGGTTACTAACAATCCATGGTGTTCCTAATGATATTCGTTGGGTAATTGAAGCACGAGTCCGATTGGCAGGTGAGTCTTCTGACTCTTTTATTTCACATCTGCCTGGTTGTGGAAGAAGCACCTATGCAAAGAAACGTAGAGCTAAGAAAATGGATGTTTGTTACAAATGTGCACGATGGAATTGCAATACTCGTTGTCGTTCTTTAGGAATGGTGTCTGATAATCGCGAAGACAAAATTAAATTCATTAGGGATGGCTTGAGTAAGGAGTCTTTAGATGATATATCTTCGACTCTTGAGACGCATCCCAGTGGATATGTTCATATAGCAATTCGCAAATTACATACACAATTTCAAAAAGATAGACAACTGTTAAGTCTCGGGAATCTGACTCAAAAAGACCCTGTTTGCCAATTTATAAGAAAATTGGATGGGAAGCTTGTCCCTGACTCATAGACGTTAATCAAGCTATAAATTCTTGTACATATTATATCTTTTTGTCTTTTCCTAATAATTGTGATTTGTTTTGTTGTTTTCTTTTATTTCCTCCGACAGGATCCAGATCTTGTTGACTATCACGATCTGTTTTACTATTTTGCTACTAATCGTCCTCTGGAAGATACTTGTGCTATTTTTACTCACCCTTTTCAGGTATTATAAATTCAACTCATCATTGCACTTTTGAAGACATCCAGAGTAAAAAATGGAAGCCACTTCAAGAAGACGAGTTGAAAACATTTGTGTGTTTTGCGGTAGCACTGTTGGTACTAAACCACAATATATAGAAGCAGCACAGGAATTGGGTCGAGTCTTAGCTGCAAGAAATATGCACTTAATATATGGCGGAGGTAATCTCGGACTTATCGGGATCGTTTCAAAGGCTGCACAGGAAGGAGGCAGTCACGTTTTGGGAATCATCCCAAAACCCTTGGCAGAGGCAAATCTTATTGAACCATCAAACGGAGAGGAACTGATCGTACCAGGTATGTTGGAACGACTAGTGGAAATGATTAACCATGCTGATGCTTTTATTGCTTTGCTAGGTGGCTTGGGTACATTGGAGGAAATTTTTATTATGTTATCTTGGGCGAACCTGAACATACACCAGAAACCAATTGGGTTGTACAACGTTGATGGGTTTTATGATTTTCTTTGTGTGTTTCTTGATGATGCTCGGAGAAGTGGGTTCATATCAAAACCCTTAAAAGAACTCCTATTTACTGCCAGAACTGCTCCAGATCTAATTGACCAACTCATAGCCTATGAACCAAAAGTTGACCCTATCATTTCAAAGATAAATTGGTCCGAGGACGATCATGGTAAGAGACGTCGGATTAATCTGGATCTTAACCTTTAATTTCCTGTAGATTTTCAGCTAACCAGGTATTATTTTCTAAACTCTCTTTTACTGTTTAAGACATTGGGGACAATGTCTCATTTAGGTTTGGGGGAGGGAATTAGTTGATTAGTACCTTGTTTTTAGTTTGTATGTTGTTTTATTTTTAGTCCAAAATTTTTCGAAAATACAAAAAAATTGAAATTTTTTCAAAAATTACAAAAAATTTTGCGTTTTTGTGTTTAACTAACAAGGTGAAATGGTAAAGGATAGCTGAGTAAGGAGTTTCCACTCCTGAGACGTATCTCAACCTATTTTCGAAACAAGTTATTTAATTTTTGTATCTCCTTTTAAATATTAATTTGTGAATTCTCCATAAAACGGACTAAAATGAATCTCATATTCTCGTTGACAGGTATTATCAATATACATGGAAACATACAGACATGAGCTAAAATTGAAAAGTTTGTAATATTCAGTGCTCTAGTTTAATCGGAGGAAGCATCTCAAAGAGTGATGGAGTAAAAAAAAAAAATCTAAGATCCGAGTTATTAAGTTTGTAAGGGTGTTTTAACACCTAGTGCCCTAAAGCCAACTGGTTTGAGAGTCACTGGCCCAAAGCTCGTTACATGGATCAAAGATGCTGCAAAAATATATATATCTGAAGTCTGAGTAATTAAGTCTGTAGGGGTGTCTTAACACCTGGTGCCCTAAAGCCAACTGGTTTGGGAGCCACCGACCTAACACTCGCTACATAGATGGAAGATATTGTATATAATAAAAAAAATAGAGAAAAATTAAACAAAAAATCAGAAAAATGAGAAAAAAATTATTCCATTGCTACAAAAAGGTGTGAAATCTGATAGAACTTTAGGACAAAAATATTACTCTCTTATCAACTGCACTTATGACTGCTGTGGGTAAAAAAATGAGTTGTTTATATTATGCTGGCTGTGTTTATGAAGAATGGTAAAAATGATCGGAGAATTTACTTATTTGGTAATTTAGAATGAAACACAAACAACTAGTAACTTGGAGTAGAAGTATCACCTGATTAGTTACAACTTCTTTATTCTCTTTTCGCTTGTCTTTTTTCTATTGTGTGCATTAGTTTTAATACCTTTTTACTTTTGTAAAATATTTGTGGGTATCATTGCTGTAAACCCTCACGAGACTACAACTCGTCCAATAGGGACACCTAGGGGTTTAAAGGCTTGTTGCATATGCTAAATGCAACCGTGATCCCTACGAAAGTGGCTTAGTTAATTTATTTATGTTATTTTATGTTTTGCTCGAGGACTAGCAAAATGTTAGGTTTGGGGGTGTGATGAGTGGTAAATATATCACTATTTCCCACTCATTTAACCTAATATATTGTATAGTTTCTTGAGTTATGTGAATATTTTGATGTGTTTTGTGTTATTTTGTAGATGAATAAAGTTTCAGGACATTCTGGAGGTGATTTGGGGCAAAACAGAAAAAATTGGCAAAAAGGGCATTTCGGTAAATTATCCGCGTCGCGACGCCCAAGTCATCAGCGTCGCGACGCCTAACGTGCACCAGATCTGCTAACATGCGCGGGGTCAACGGGTCAGAATTTGAGAAGTTTGACTTTGCTAAAATACGTCGTGCCACGTGTCACCATCACAGCCGAGCTGCTAACGTGCACCGTGCCACGTGTCATCATCCTACGGTGCCGACACTCACAATTGCCACGTGTGCCACGTGTCATCCATGTCATCGCCACGTCATCGGTCAATGAGTCAACTTTACCACGCGTCGTGACATGTCATCGT
The DNA here is from genome assembly GCA_019454045.1 of Zanthoxylum bungeanum. Classification (NCBI taxonomy): domain Eukaryota; kingdom Viridiplantae; phylum Streptophyta; class Magnoliopsida; order Sapindales; family Rutaceae; genus Zanthoxylum; species Zanthoxylum bungeanum. Next base: position 64,542 of record SKCR01033342.1, on the reverse strand, counting down.
CCACGTCAGAAGGTCAATCGAGTCAACATGCCACGTCATCATCAGCCAATCACGCCTTGACACGTGTCGCAATCCTACGGTGCCGACAATTGATCTCAGCCGCCTTGCCACGTCAGCGCCACGTCAGCATAATAATTGAGCTCTTAGCCGCCTTGCCACATGTCGCCTTATCCTCTTAGCCGCCTCGCAACGTGTCAAGCCGAGAGCATGCCACGATTCACTGTTCTGGCGTAGCGACGCCAAAGCCCTTGGCGTCGCGACGCTAGAAGCTTACCCGCGCCTATAAATTGAGCTCGAGATTTTAGATTTTGTTGTACCATTCTCTCCCATTTCTTTGATGTAAATAGAGAGTTCTTCTCTCTCTAAGTTTCGTTTTAATTTTTATTTTTTTAGTTTTGTAATAATTTTAATTACGTTTTGTAATAATAGTAATTTACTTTCTTACTTTTTACAGTTTTTACTATTCATCATGAGGATGTAACTTCCCCAGCTAGGGTGAAAGGTAATTCTTTTACTATTGCTATTTAGATTAATCTCCCTTAAAAATAATATATTCACTATTTAAAATTTGACTTAATCAGGATACCGCTATACTGGTCGGTTGGTAATTTAATTTTAATCTGGTTTAAACCTGACTAATCAAGGATACCGCCAGATTGGTCGGTTGGTAATTTTATTTTGGTTCCGCCTTTATGGCTGGTTTATTTTGGTTCCGCCTTTATGGCTGGTTATGGACAAATATTACCGCCTTAATGGCTGGTTAGACTTAATTTGACTTAATCAGGATACCGCCAGATTGGTCGGTTGGTAATATTATCACAAGTTTATATATTATTTTATGGGAGATATCTAAATTAGTAGTAGTAAAAGTAATTCATTTTACCTTAGCATTTATTTTATTGTAATTTACCTTTCAGTATTTACTTTACTGCAATTACTTTTCAGCACTGTTACTTTATGGTTTTTACTTTTAAGTTTTTATTAGCCCTAGCTATATGTCGTAACTAAATTAGTATCTGGGGTTGTGATGACTTTCAATATCACCGGTTTATAAAGGGTTAGATTATAGTTTGGGTAATATAATGATTTATTTATTGAGTCTTAATCTTAATACTTTTTAATTAACTGGCCATTAATTAAATTGACTAGGTAAACTTAAAATGAACTAGACATAGGGATTTTAAGTTTAAGACCTCAGACTCAATAGCCCACGATCTTCCTTGAGGATAGATAACCCTTTAATAGATTTCCTTACAGGATAGGAATATACCTGTCGGGCGGGGGTAGCCATAATTGGAACTTAATCTTAATGAATCTAGGTAATTTGGTTGGCATAGACATATGGTTCAATTGGATTATACTAGGTATTTGTAATTGACCATCGGAAGAGGCTTTTACATAATTTAGTGTTCCAGGTTAATAAATCAATATTTTACCCAACTATAAGATTACCACTTCATCTTTAAAATGATATTAAAAGAAATTACAACCCTAGATAGTTTTTAATATTGAATTTTCTTAAAATATACTTTCAAACAATTTTATTTACTTGTCTTTAAATTTAGAATCGTCGCCATTTCAAATCAATTAAACAACCTGTTAGATACTAGTAATCATTTAACCTCATAAAATTAATAACTTAGGTATTAAGTCCTCGTGGGATCGATACTTTTTATACTACTTGAACGATACGTACGATTGCGTTATACGTGTGTGTTTACGCCGGTCAAGTTTTTGGCGCCGTTGCCGGGGACTTATTTATCTTTTACTATTAGTTTAGGGGTTAGATACGTTACTTGTATTTAATTTCTTTTTACTTATTGCTTTTGTTTTCTTGTGTTTCAGGTTCTCAGAAACTTCATAAGACAAACCAGAAGCTTTGAACTCCGACCGCTTGACCCATAAATTGAAAGAACCATCAGACAGTTGAGAAGGGAAGGGCGAGAAGGCCAAGAAGCTTTAGTCAACATGGAACCTGAACCTTTGGAGGTTGCACCACCAATTCCCATTCGAGACAGAACCATTCCGGTGATTGACAGACTCATTTCTTGCATTGTACTCCCTCCCTTACCAGCAAATGCAGGAGACATCAAAACATGCATACGGTGCCGACAGTTGCCATCGCCACGTGTTTCCACGTGTCACTCCATGTGTCTGCCACGTCATCATCCACATCACCAGTTGACCGAGTAAACGTGCCACATCATCGCCACGTCATCATCAGCCAATCACAATGTGCCACGTGTCGCAATTCTATGGTGCCGACAGTCACTTTCGCCAAGTGTCACCACGTCAGCGCCAATTATTGACTCACTTATCCGCAATTGACATGTGCGATAAGAATCTGAAATTAGCCAATCAGAAGCTGCCACGTGTCGAAATAATTGAACTCTCAACCACCTTGCCACGTGTCACCTTATCACCTTATCCAGAATCTGAAGCGAAGAACCAGAAGCTGCCACGTCAACAATGTCCCGCGTCGCGACGCCGACCCCTTACTGACGCCTATAAATTCAGCTCGATTTCAGAATTCAAATCATGCCTTCCTTGAGTTTTGTAAGGACTTTAAGGATTGCATCTTGTGTGTTTAAGTTTTCATAATTTAAATTAAGCATTTTTACTTTTAGTATTTTCAATTATGCACTTTTACTTTTTGTAATAAAATTTTATTTTATTTTATTTTTCTTTTTTTTTATGTTCAGTAGTTAATTTACCGCTGGGGTAAAAGGTGAAACATTTAATATAATTATCTAGGTAAATCTCACTTAATTATAATTTAACCAGATTAATTAATGGCAGACTTTATTACCGCCTATATGGTCGGTCTAAATATAAATTACTTTACCGCCTATATGGCTGGTCTTTATGTGACAGATAATTACCGCCTATATGGCTGGTGTAATTGGACTAAATGGATTACCGCCTATATGGCTGGTTTTAAATGTTTAACATTATTAATTCCTGATAAAGAAGAAAATAAGATAATTTATATATTATAATAAGTGAGATTCCTAGATAAGAAACATTAAATGTGGATCCTCTAACCCCAGCATTTTATTTTATTCTAGGGAAGTGATGAAACACAATATTCACACTTAATAATTGATTTTCTTTATATGGGTAATTCTTTAGTTTGTTTATTAAGTCTTAATCTTAATGCTTCTTGTTGTCAGATCACCAATAAGATTGATGTGGTAAACTTAAAATGAACTAGACATAGGGATTTTAAGTTTCAGCCTTAGATTCAATAGCCCACGATCTTCCTTGAGGATAGATAACCCTTTAATAGATTTCCTTACAGGATAGACATATACTTGTCGAGCGGGGGAACCCATAATTGGAACTTAATCTTAATGAATCCAGGTAATTTGGTTGACATAGACATATGGTTCAATTGAGTTATACTGGGTATTTGCGTCTGACCATCGACAGAGGCTTTTGCATATCTTCATGTTCCAGGTTAGTGTAGGCACTTCAATTTTACATATAAGTCCCGATGATGAGTCTCGCATGGAGACACTACCTCTTTAATTGTGAAAGCCACGGGAAACGGACGTCGAAAGGGGAAATTCAAGAAGTTACATTTTTGTTGGATTTAATTCGCTAGATTAGCTTTGGGTTCGCTTGTTGGACCTCCATTTTAAGACACACACCAAGTCCACACATCACTAAACCACACACCAAGCCCACTAAATAGACCAAGCCCACACGCCCAATACACCTTCCTAAATAACAAAACACACATTAAACACATGCATAAATCAAGCCAAATCCACTTCCTAAATTAAAGAAATCCCATGGATCCCTTGCCTAATTAAACCAAATCATATCCCTAACTAAAAAAGAATAAATCAAATTAAATCAAATCACTTCCCTAATTAAAAGATTTTTCCTTATCACATACTAATTAAAAATATCTCTCATTAATGCACAAATCTTTTTCCTTCTCAAACAAGGATAGCCCTCATCCCTTTGCCTATAAAAAGAACCCTTCACCATCACATTAAACCCTTAGCTCATTCTCACAAAAAACACAAAGAAAATACCCCTAGCAGAGACTCACAAAAATTAACAAACAAAATAAATAAAACCATTCACGCCTAGCCAACTAAAACCCACTCATGCACCAGCCTCCTCCACGCCTAGCCACCTGCTCCCTTCACGCCATTAGCCCAAACTCAAGCAAACATTCAGCCACTTCACGCCACATGCCCATTTGCTTCACGTCATTAGCCCCACTCACGCACCAGCCTCATTCACAACACGCCACCTGCCCCCAACACGTTACTAGCCCATAACACCGTAAGCCACCTGCCCTTCAGCTCCTCAAAAAAAACCGTACACATAAACCCCCCCACATACTGCCCAGTTCAGCCGCATATCACTGCCCGAAACTGCACACATAAACCCCCAATGTCCAGTCCCAAAACAACCCTTTAACTATAGTGAAAACAGTCTCTAAATTGCCCAGTCCACCACCTCAAACCACCCCAAAAACTGCCCCCAAAATAGTCCAAAAACCGCAGCCCAAACCACTCTAAATAACCTGCAAAACAGTCCCTAAGTGCCTTAAAATAGTGACCAGAAAATACAGCGAAAATAGCAGCGAAACAGAGTGAAAACAGCAGCCCAAACAGTGAAACAGCGAGGAAAAATATTGGATTAGTGAACCGGAAGAGTTGGGGAGCATCAACCCTTCCGACGGCCGTGTAACGCGCTTTCGAGAGACGACAAAAGAGGTTAGACCTGAGGGCACCTTTTTATTTATTATCTTCCGTTTTTATTTATTTTAATACTTTATTTCGCATGAATGTTATGGATTGATGCATGATGTGAATTCCGGATGAACGGAATGTGTTTTCTCTTTTGTGGTATATCGGATGGAAACTCATACGTAAATTCTGTAGCCGATTCCGAATGGACGGTATTGCGGTTTGCACTCGGGATACAATGCCACGTACTACTTAAGAGACACACATATTTCGTTTCATCCAATCTTGTATTTGAGCATGATGTAGTTAGTAGATTATTTATTTATTTAGCATGATTTAATCTAGTAGGTTATTTATTTATCTAAGCATGATTTAGCCTAGAATATTGTTTATTTTTAAGTATGACTATATTATTTCTTTATGCGTGATTTAATACTTTGATTTTGCATTAGGAGTTTAATTTACGTTTTGTTTGAGTAGTTATTTATTCGTTCTTTGTGTTTGATGATTCTACATGCTCGTTGTGTGATATTATATGCTTGCCGTTATAATGACTTATTTTTAAAGCATGCGAACTTAGTCATAGGATTTATTTTGATGGATGCGGACTAGATCTAAGTTACCTTTGAGCATACATGTTGAGTAGATTCGGTTAGTTTATTGCACAAATCATATCATTACAAGTGACATAAGTAAGGGACCATTCCGAACCCAACGGTTTGAGGTCTTCCCTTACGAGGGGTGAGTGCGGCCTTAAATCACATTTTCCTGGTTCACACCGGGTGGTGACTTCATGTTATTTCTCCGGTTTAGTTCCCCCGCGGGCTATTCCGTACTCCCAACTAGGCCGCGAGCCTAGAACAGCGTCGACGATTTCTGTGTCCTACAGTCTGGCGACTCCACTGGGGATAGAGAATCGGCCCCGAAATAATATCTTGTAATTTTTGTGATTTGTGCTTTATTTAATCGTGTCTATAGTGGGTTGAAGGGGTTTAATCAAAGGCATTTTTAAGGCTAGGTGATGGTTTGGTGTTTTCCTTCATTCACTACCTTTCCATAAGGAAAAGCTTTGAAGTCACCTAGATAAGCATTACCCGTAGCTCGTTGTGACAGACTAGTTTGGAGGACTCGTTGTTTATTCCTGTCACCAAGGCGATAAGAGCCTAAGAGGCTTGGGTATTTAAGAGAGTTCGCTCCACCCTCCCTCTGGGGAATCTAAAATGGGAAATCCATTTGACAGTCAGTCACGCACCATAACTCGTTGGCACGTACCTTAAGGTATAAAAAAAGGTGTGCTCACTTGGTCGCTCGAACCCTTGAGTAGGGAGTCCTAGTTGTGGGCAATCCTTCGTCAGCGAGAGCCTTTTTCCGTACTCCCGTAAACCCACATAAGAACCTTAGTCGTAAAACTAGTAGAAATTACTTCCTTATGTTTATGTTTTGGACCACCGTCATTTGGATCCAATTGGACTTCTTGTCAAGAGATGTGATCTTGTTGGGCCATTTAAACTGGGACGAGTTCGTGTCCTTTGACAATTGGGCCAAAAGCTTCTAAAATTCTGATGGGCCATTTTGTGTTTGGGCCTCTTATAATTTAAAGTTGTTTAGCCATGTTATCGCAAAAGTGTAAACTTGTTGGGCCTTTTCAACTGGGACAAGTTTGCACCGCGCAATAGTATGATTGAATACTTTAAAATGATAATGGGCCGACTTATATATCTCATACATCGCACACATATCATGCATCTCATGCATACATGCATCATGTTAACCCTGTATCTTAAAAGCCATCCTAGATATCCGTTGGGTTAGGAAAAAGAAGATTTACCAAAGAAAAATTCAGCAAACATGGATATCGGGGAAAAGGAAACCGAGGAACAGAAAAATTTACGGCAATGATAGAAAGACCATTGTGAAAAAAAAAGAGAAAAAATTGAGAAAAAGAAAAAAAAACAAAAAAAACAAAAGAAAAGAGAGAGAGAGAGAAGTCTTTGATAGTTAAGCATATGTCCGGTGATGACACTGTTTGCTGTAGGGAGAAACCTTAGAAACGATAAGTGCAAGATGTGCTCTCATCCGGTAGTCTGAATGGATTGATCTCGGCTAGACTCACGAGCACTTGATTACGGGATCTCAACAGTAGAAGCTTGAGTAGTTGGCGAGATGACTAGTTAAGGAGATGATGGATTAGTGAATGACCGTTTGCCTGGATGTCCACCCCGGTTTACTTATGCTACGATATATGATATGGTTGGAAACAAAGAAAAAGTCTATGCAATGAAAAGAAAAGAAAAAAAATAGACCGTCTATAACCGATAAGCATGAAGCTACCCATGGGTGAGTATTAGGACCACCATGTGGAGAAATGCTACCTTAAAGGGTAGGTGTGTCAAAGAAAGAAAAAGAAAAGAAAAAAGAAAAGAAAAAAAAAGAAAAAAAAAAAAAAGAATGAAAAGAAAGAGACAAAAGAAAAAAGAAAAAAGCCATATCATGTTGAGTACGAGGAAGTAATCACAGAGTGTGATCCAGACATCTAGGTTGGTTAGACCCACCGATCTGATTCTCCGAGACAAAATCATCGAGTTGGCTTACTTAAGGATTAAGCTGCGACAGAGCCTTGGCACACACATACTAGGAGTCTGGTTCATATCACGCACTCAAACGTTCGGATTTGAGTATATTAAGTACTTTGAAGGTTCTTTGGTTTCAACGCGAAGCATTCGTTGATGATGAAAATATGTTTAGCTATCAGGACTATCTCGTGAGAGGCAATACAACATGTTGATATGCGACATCACACCAGAATCAATCTTAAAAATGGAGCATGGGGCGAGGCCCGCATCAGTATCAGTTTGGGGGCGAGGCCCACATCAGTATCAGTTTGAGGGCGAGGCCCGCATCAGTATCAGTCTAGGGGCGAGGCCCACATCAATATCAGTTTGAGGGCGAGGCCCATATCAGTATCAGTTTGGGGGCGAGGCCCACATCGGCACTCCGGGTATGGAGACACATATCATCAGAACTCCAGGTTTGGAGACACACATCATCAGCAATTCAGGTATGGAGACACACATCATCAGCACTTCGGGTATAGAGACACACATCATCAGCAATTCAGGTATGGAGACACACATCATCAGCACTTCGGGTATAGAGACACACATCATCAACACCCCGGGTATGGAGACACACATCATCAGCACTCCGGGTATGGAGATACACATCATCAGCACTCCGGGTTTGGAGACACACATCATCAGCACTCCGGGTATGGAGATACACATCATCAGCACTCCGGGTATGGAGACACATCAACATCAGTATCATTTTTTCTGGGTATGGCACTCTGGGGGTGAGGCCCACACCATTATCAGTATCAGTCTTGCCGAGTATGGCACTTTGGGGGCGAGGCCCACGTCAGCATCAATATCAGTCTTGCCAGGTATGGCACTCTGGGGGCGAGGCCCACACCATTATCAGTATCAGTCTTGCCAGGTATGGTACTTTGGGGGCGAGGCCCATATTAGCATCAGTATCAGTCTTGTCGGGTATGGTACGCTGGGGGCAAGGCCCACACCATTATCAGTATCAGTCTTGCCGGGTATGGCACTCTAGGGGCGAGGCCCATATTAGCATCAGTATCAGTCTTGCCGGGTATGAAACGCTGGGGGTGAGGCCCACACCATTATCAGTATTAGTCTTGCCGAGTATGGCACTCTGGGGGCGAGGCCCATATTAGCATCAGTACCAGTCTTTCCGGGTATGGCACTCTGGGGGCGAGGCCCACATCACTATCAGTATCAGTTTTGCCGGGTATGGCACTCCGGGTATGGAGACATCATTATCAGTTTTTCCAGGTACGGCACTCCGAGTATGGAGATATTACAATGACAATCCGAGAATGGAGCAAAGTTCGAGAATGAACAAGCCGAGAATGGCATTCCGAGAATGGAACAAGGTTCAAGAATGAACAAGTCGAGAATGGCAATCCGAGAATGGAACAAGGTTCAAGAATGAACAAGCCGAGAATGGCAATCCGAGAATGGAGCAAGGTTCGAGAATGAACAAGTCGAGAATGGCAATCCGAGAATGGAGAAAGGTTCGAGAATGAACAAGTCAAGAATGGCAATCCGAGAACGGAGCAAGGTTCGAGAATGAACAAGTCGATAATGGTAATCCGAGAATGGAGCAAGGTTCGAGAATGAACAAGTCAAGAATGGCAGTCCGAGAATGGAGCAAGGTTCAAGAATGAACAAGTCGAGAATGACAATCCGAGAATGGAGAAGAGTTCGAGAATGAACAAGTCGAGAATGGCAATCCGAGAATGGAGCAAGGTTCGAGAATGAACAAGTCGAGAATAGCAATTCGAGAGTGGAGCAAGGTTCGAGAATGAACAAGCCGAGAATGGCAATCTGAGAATGGAACAAAGGTTCATGAATGAACAAGCCGGGAATGACACTCCGAGAATGGAACGCAGTTCGAGAATGAACAAGCCTGGAATGGTACTCCGAGAATGGAACGCAGTTCGAGAATGAACAAGCTGGGAATGACACTCCGATAATGGAAACACAGTTCGGGAATGAATAAGCCGGGAATGGCACTCCGAGAATGGAACACAGTTCGAGAATGAACAAGCCGGGAATGGCACTCCGAGAATGGAAACACAATTCGGGAATGAAGTAGCCGTGAATGGCACTCCGAGAATGGAAACACAGTTCGGGAATGAACAAGCCGGGAATGGCACTCCGAGAATGGAACACAGTTCGAGAATGAACAAGCCGGGAATGACACTCTGAGAATAGAGCACAGTTCGAGAATGAACAAGCCGGGAATGGCACTCCTAGAATGGAACATGGGTCGGGAATGAACAAGCCGAGAATGGCACTCCGAGAATGGAACACAGTTCGTGAATGAATAAGCCGGGAAAGGCACTTCGAGAATGGAGCACGGTTCGGGAATAGACCACCTCTCATCAACTCGGTTCGAGAATGGACCACGTCACAGCAACGATTCGGGAATGGACCACCTCTCATCAACTCAGTTCGAAGCAACAGGCAAGTCAGGTGGCAGCTGGCGAACCAGGTAAGTAAAAATGCATTGTATAAACTTTGATAGGATTGTCATTGTCACACACTGCACAAGTCCTATCAAAGAGGGGGAGACTGTAGGCACTGCATTTTTGCATATAAGTCATAGGGATTTTAAGTTTCAGCCTTAGATTCAATAGCCCACGATCTTCCTTGAGGATAGATAACCCTTTAATAGATTTCATTACAGGATAGACAAATACCTGTCGAACGGGGGAACCCATAATTGGAACTTAATCTTAATGAATCCAGGTAATTTGGTTGACATAGACATATGGTTCAATTAAGTTATACTGGGTATTTGCGTCTGACCATCGACAGAGGCTTTTGCATATCTTCATGTTCCAGGTTAGTGTAGGCACTTCAATTTTACATATAAGTCCCGATGATGAGTCTCGCATGGAGATACTACCTCTTTAATTGTGAAAGCCGCGGGAAACGGACGTCGGAAGGGGAAAGTCAAGAATTTACATTTTTGTTGGATTTAATTCGCTGGATTAGTTTCGGGTTCGCTTGTTGGACCTCCGTTTTAAGACACACACCAAGCCCACACATCACTAAACCACACACCAAGCCCACTAAATGGACCAAGCCCACACGCCCAAAGACTTAAGCCACACGCCCAATACACCTTCCTAAATAACAAAACACACATTAAACACATGCATAAATCAAGCCAAATCCACTTCCTAAATTAAATAAATCCCAAGGATACCTTGCCTAATTAAACCAAATCATATCCCTAACTAAAAAAGAATAAATTAAATTAAATCAAATCACTTCCCTAATTAAAAGATTTTTCCTTATCACATACTAATTAAAAATATCTCTCATTAATGCACAAATCTTTTTCCTTCTCAAACAAGGATAGCCTTCATCCCTTTGCCTATAAAAAGAACCTTTCACCAACACATTAAACCCTTAGCTCATTCTCACAAAAAACACAAAGAAAATACCCCTAGCCGAGACTCACAAAAATTAACAAACAAAAGAAATAAAACCATTCACGCCTAGCCACCTAAAACCCACTCATGCACCAGCCTCCTCCACGCCTAGCCACCTGCTCCCTTCACACCATAGCCCCAACTCACGCAAATATTCAGCCACTTCACGCCACATGCCCCTTTGCTTCACGTCATTAGCCCCACTCACGCACCAGCCTCATTCACAACACGCCACCTGCCCCCAACACGTTACTAGCCCATAACACCGTAAGCCACCTGCCCTTCAGCTCCTCAACAAAAACCGCACACATAACCCCCCCACCCCACATACTGCCCAGTTCAGCCGCATATCACTGCCCGAAACCGCACACATAAACCCCCAATGTCCAGTCCCAAAACAACCCTTTAACTATCGTGAAAACAGTCCCTAAATTGCCCAGTCCACCACCGCAAACCACCCCAAAAACTACCCCCAAAACAGTCCAAAAACCGCAGCCCAAACCAGTCTAAATAACCTGCAAAACAGTCTCTAAGTTGCCTTAAAATAGTGACCAGAAAATACAGCGAAAACAGCAGCGAAATAGAGTGAAAACAGCAGCCCAAATAGTGAAACAGCGAGGAAAAATATTGGATTAGTGAACCGGAAGAGTTGCGGAGCATCAACCCTTCCGACGGCCGTGTAACGCGCTTTCGAGAGACGACAAAAGAGGTTAGACCTGTGGGCACCTTTTTATTTATTATCTTCCGTTTTTATTTATTTTAATACTTTATTTCGCATGAATGTTATGGATTGATGCATGATGTGAATTCCGGATGAACGGAATGGGTGTCCTCTTTTGTGGTATATCGGATGGAAACTCAGACGTAAATTCTGTAGCCGATTTCGAATGGACGGTATTGCGGTTTGCACTCGGGATACAATGCCACGTACTACTTAAGAGACACACGTATTTCGTTTCATCCAATCTTGTATTTGAGCATGAAGTAGTTAGTAGATTATTTTTTTATTTAGCATGATTTAATCTAGTAGGTTATTTATTTATCTAAGCATGATTTAGCCTAGAATATTGTTTATTTTTAAGTATGACTATATTATTTCTTTATGCATGATTTAATACTTTGGTTTTGCATTAGGAGTTTAGTTTACGTTTTGTTTGAGTAGTTATTTATTCGTTCTTTGTGTTTGATGATTCGACATGCTCGTTGTGTGATATTATATGCTTGCCGTTTTAATGACTTATTTTTAAAGCATGCGAACTTAGTCATAGGATTTATTTTGATGAATGCGGACTAGATCTAAGTTACCTTTGAGCATACATGTTGAGTAGATTCGGTTAGTTTATTGCACAAATCATATCATTACAAGTGACATAAGTAAGGGACCATTCCGAACCCAACGGTTTGAGGTCTTCCCTTGCGAGGGGTGAGTGCGGCCTTAAATCACATTTTCCCGGTTCACACCGGGTGGCGACTCCATGTTATTTCTCCGGTTTAGTTCCCCCGCGGGCTATTCCGTACTCCCAACTAGGCCGCGAGCCTAGAACAGCGTCGCCGATTTCTGTGTCCTACAGTTAGCAAACTGATTTATTACACATATGTAAGAGAATCAATTCATCTTTATATTAATATTGTGTGGAGTCACGACCCTAGATCCTTGAGTCTTTTCTTTTATTTTCCTTAGTATTTTCTTTTGAGTCTGTTTTTTATTTTATTTAGCAAAACCACATTCAACCAACCAAAAGTAATCATTCTCTTCTCCCTATAATTAGATACCTGTAAATAAATAATATCAATAATTAGTAAAAACAGTAGGAATTAAGCCCTCGTGGGATCGATATTTTTATACTACTTGAACAATATGTGTGCTTGCGTTATATGTGTGTGTTTACGCCGGTCAATTTTTTGGCGCCGTTGCCGGGGACTTATTTTTCTTGAGTTATTAATTTTGAAGCTATCTAATTTACTTGTATCTAATTTTTATCTGTAATTTTTATTTCTTTCTTTTGTTTTCAGGTGATTGAAAAATGGAACATTATTGGGAGATTGAAAGATTACGAGCTTTACTAGAAGAAGATACACCCCAATTTAGGGAGCAACAGTCCGGTTTTCTGAGGCCTGTTGTCCAGCCCAAAAACTATCACTGGATGTCAGAATCAAGCAATACTACATTTGCTCATCAGAACGAAATGGGGAGATGTGTAATTTGTGATGGTAACCACTCGAGCGATCAATGCATATACTTTTCAGAGTGGCAGAATTATCAGAATCATTCAAGGTACGAAGAACCATCATACTTTCCATCTTATCCACCATCCATCTACGATCTTCATCAAGAACCAGAACCATCAGAGGAAGATCAGTTGATTCACATGCTCAAAGATTGGTTCGAGGAACGGGAAGCTCAATTTGATGCACAAATTCATAGTCAAGCGGCGTTTATACAGAGGATGACAGATCAAGTTAGACAATTAACAAATAACCTGAATCACATATCTCACGGAGCAAATTCAAATAATACTGAAGAAACCTTCGAATATCCTGAGATTCATCATGATATCATAACAGAGGACGAAGCTGAGCAGTATCAAGAATCAGAGGTATCATTTCAGGAGCCTGAACCAACAAAGTCTCAATTTGATTTTTATTATTCTTCGGACTCTGACGAGGATGAAGAAGATGAGCTATTTGTACCAACTGCACCAACAAAGGAGGATGAAACTTTTTATCCTCCAAATGAAGATCTTGGAGCTTCCATTGCACAAATGTTTGAAGAAGATCTGCCTGAGCCAATCATTTCACTCAGATCAGAGGATGAAGACCTAAAAACAGACATAACTTTACATCCTCAGATTGACACTTATGGAGCATGCATTTCACATATGACGGATGAAGAGTTGAATACGGAAATTTTAAAATACATATGTGAAGAAAAGGTGGAGCAAAAAATAGAGCAAATGGAGGAGCAAATGTCTGAACTTATTAAAGATCTCAGGCATTCAGGAGAAATATCATTGTTTTGGGGAGTACTGATCAAAGATATCACCCAGAAGCTTGACAAAATGGAACTTCCATTCCAAGTCAAGCATCATACGAGACCTCCTGATTTTATTTCTTTCTTTTCAGGAACCATTGGAGCGACAATGTTTAAGAAGGTGGCACGAGCATTGAATGTGACAAAATTCTTTTTACCACCTTACCGTTGGAAGAGACCCTTCAAAAGTAACGCTCATGGGATTGTCTTTAACCGGACGTCCAAAACGACACTGAAACCTCCTTGACGGATAGATTTCAGTCACGTCTGGCTGAAGACGAAAAATTTAGCGCTAGCAGGGAGGCAACCCATGCACTTTGTTGTAATTTCTATTTTATATTTTGTGTATACATGTTGTAGAGTTTTTAATTTTGTGTGTTATTTTTGTAGGGAAAAGCTCAACCAAAGCATAAGACAGAAGGAATGGTGTTTGGCAAAGATAAGAGATAATTCACTAGCGATGGCTGAGTAAGGAATGGATTCTTGAGACGCATCCTAATGAATTTATACTAAACAAGTGGCATGTTGCGTACACAATTCTGTTACCTTAATTATTGCTTTGATTTGCTTTTCTGTTGTAATTATCTTTATTTTCATAGACAGGATCCAAACTTTTTGACCTTTCACGATTTCTTTTGTTGTTTAGCTAACAAACGTCCTATGGAAGATACTAGTGCTATTATTACTCACCCTTTTCAGGTATTATAAATTCAACTCATCATTGCACTTTTGAAGGCATCTAGAGTTGAGAAAGAAATACATAAGACATGGAAGCCACTTCAAGAAGACGAGTTGAAACCATTTGTGTGTTTTGTGGTACTAGTGTTGGTGTTAAGCCACAATACGTAGAAGCGGCACAGGAATTGGGTTGAGTCTTAGCTGCAAGGAATATGCACTTAGTATATGGCGGAGGCAATCTTGGACTAATGTGGATCGTTTCAAAAGCCGTACAGGAATGAGGCAGTCACGTTTTGGGAATCATCCCAAAACCCTTGGCGGAGGCAAATCTTATTGGACCTTCAAACGGAGAGGAACTTATTGTGCCAGGTATGTCTGAACGATTGGTAGAAATGATTAACCGTGATGATGCTTTTATTGCTTTGTCAGGTGGCTTGGGCACATTGGAGGAAATTTTTATAGTGCTATCTTGGGCGAACCTGAACATAAACCAGAAACCACTGTGACTGTACAACGTTGAAGGATTTTATGATTTTCTTTGTGTGTTTCTTGATGATGCTCGGAGAAATGGGTTCGTGTCAAAACCTATGAAAGAACTCATTTTTACTGCCAGAACTGCTCCGGATCTAATTGACCAAATCTTAGCCTATGAACCACAAGTTGACCTATCCTTTCAAAGATAAATTGGTCCGAGGACGATCATGGTAAGAGGCGTCGGATTAATCTGGATCTTAACCTTTAATTTCCTATAGAATTTCAGCTAACCATGTATTATCTTCTAAACTATTCTTCTACTGTTTAAGACATTGGGGACAATGTCTCATTTAGGTTTGGGGGAGGGAATTAGTTGATCAGTACATTGTTTTTAGTTTGTGTGTTGTTTTTATTTTTAAACCAAAATTTTTCGAAAAATACAAAAAAAAATTGGAAAATTTTCAAAAATTACAAAAACATTTTGTGTTTTTATTTTGACTAAAAAGGTAAAATTGGTAAGAGATAGATGTGTAAGGAATTTTCACTCCTGAGACGTATCTCAAACCATTTTTGAAACAAGTTAGTTTTTGTTATTTCATTTTAAATTATTTAATTTGTAAATTCTCCATAAAACTGACAAAAATGGATCTTCATATGCTCAGTGAGCAGATATTATCAACATGCATTGTAACATACAGACATGAGCTAAAATTGAAAAGTTTGTAATATTCAGTGCTCTAGTTTAATTAGAGGAAGCATCTCAAAAACTGATGGAGTAAAAAAAAAAACATATGAGATCCGAGTTATTAAGTCTGTAAGGGTGTTTTAACACCTAGTGCCCTAAAGCCAAGTGGTTTGGGAGTCACTGGCCCAAAGCTCGGTACATGGATCAAAGATGCTGCAAAAATATATATATCTAAAGTCTGAGTAATTAAGTTTGTAGGGGTGTCTTAACACCTGGTGCCCTAAAGCCAACTGGTTTGGGAGTCACCGACCCAACACTCGCTACATAGATGGAAGATATTGTATATAAATAAAACAAAAATCAAAAATCAAAGAAAAAAAATCAGAAAAATTATTTCATTGCTACAAAAAGGTGTGAATTCTGATAAAACTTTAGGACAAAAATATTACTCTCTTATCAACTGTACTTGTGACTGTTGTGGGCAAAAATGAGTTGATTAATATTTTTTTGGCTGCGTATATGGAGAATGGTAAATATAATAGGAGAATTTACTTATTCAGTAATTTAGAAAGAAAGAAAACAATTAGTAACTTGGAGTAGAAGTTTCACCTGATTAGTCACTAACTTCTTTATTCTCTTTTCGCTTGTCTTTTTGCTTTTGTGTGCATTAGTTTCACTACATTTTTACTTTTGTAAAATGTTTGTGGGTATCATTGCTGTAAACCCTCACGAGACTACAACTCGTCCACTAGGGACACTTAGGGGTTTAAAGGCTTGTTGCATACGCTAAATGCAACCGTGATCCCTACGAAAGTGGCTTAGTTAAATTTTATTTTAAAGATGTTTATGTTATTTTATTCTATGTTTTGCTCGAGGACTAGCAAAATGTTAGGTTTGGGGTGTGATGAGTGGTAATTATATCACTATTTCCCACTCATTTAACCTAATATTTTGTATAGTTTCTTGAGTTTTGTGAATATTTTGATGTGTTTTGTGTTATTTTGTAGATAAATAAAGTTTCAGGACTCTCTGGAGGTGACTTGGGCCCAAAACAGTGAAACTTGGACAAAAGGGCATTTTCGTAATTCTACGCGTCGCGACGCGCAAGCCTATGGCATCGCGACGCCTAACATGCACCAAGACTTGCTAACGTGCGCCGAGTCCACAAATCAGAATCTGAGAAAAGTTTAACTTTGCTAACGTGCGCCGTGCCACGTGTCACCATCACAGTCGATCTGCTAACATGCGCCGTGCCATGTGTCATCATCCTACGGTGTCGCCATCGCCACGTGTTGCCACGTGTCACTCCATGTGTCTTCCATGTCATCATCCACATCACCAGTTGACCGAGTCAACGTGCCACATTATCGCCACGTCATCATCAGCCAATCACAGCGTGCCACGTGTCGCAATTATATGGTGCTGACAGTCACTTTCGCCACGTGTCACCACGCCAGCGCCAATTATTGACTCACTTATCCGCAATTGACACGTGGCGATAAGAATCTGAAATCAGCCAATCAGAAGATGCCACGTGTCGCAATAATTGAACTGCCAACCACCTTGCCACGTGTCACCTTATCACCTTATCCAGAATCTGAAGCGACGAACCAGAAGCAGCCACGTCAAAAATGTCCCGCGTCGCGACGCGAGCTGGGCGTCGCGACTCCGACCCCCTACTGACGCCTATAAATTCAGTGCGATTTCAGAATTCAAATCATGTTTTCCTTGAGTTTTGTAAGGACTTTAAGGATTGCATCTTGT
This sequence comes from Zanthoxylum bungeanum, assembly GCA_019454045.1. Classification (NCBI taxonomy): domain Eukaryota; kingdom Viridiplantae; phylum Streptophyta; class Magnoliopsida; order Sapindales; family Rutaceae; genus Zanthoxylum; species Zanthoxylum bungeanum. The sequence goes on along the minus strand of SKCR01033342.1, from coordinate 47,167 downwards.
GTGTTTAAGTTTTTGTAATTTAAATTAAGCATTTTTACTTTTAGTATTTTCAATTATGCACTTTTACTTTTTGTAATAAAATTTTATTTTATTTTCTTTTTCTTTTTTTTTTATGTTCAGTAGTTAATTTACCGCTGGGGTAAAAGGTGAAATATTTAATATAATTATCTAGGTAAATCTCACTTAATTATAATTTATAAATTATAATTTAACCAGATTAATTAATGGCAGACTTTATTACCGCCTATATGGTCGGTCTAAATATAAATTACTTTACCGCCTATATGGCTGGTCTTTATTTGACAATAATTACCGCCTATATGGCTGGTGTAATTGGACTAAATGGATTACCGCCTATATGGCTGGTTTTAAATGTTTAACATTATTAATTCCTGAGAAAGCATGACATGAAATAATTTATATATTATAATAAGTGAGATTCCTAGATAAGAAATATTAAATGTGGATTCTCTAACCCCAGCATTTTATTTTATTCTAGGGAAGTGATGAAACACAATATTCACACTTAATAATTGATTTTCTTTTTATGGGTAATTCTTTAGTTTGTTTATTAAGTCTTAAGCTTAATGCTTCTTGTTGTCAGATCACCAATAAGATTGATGTGGTAAACTTAAAATGAACTAGACATAGGGATTTTAAGTTTCAGCCTTAGATTCAATAGCCCACGATCTTCCTTGAGGATAGATAACTCTTTAATAGATTTCCTTACAGGATAGACATATACCTGTCGGGCGGGGGTACCCATAATTGGAACTTAATCTTAATGAATCCAGGTAATTTGGTTGACATAGACATATAGTTCAATTGAGTTATACTGGGTATTTGCGTCTGACCATCGACAGAGGCTTTTGCATATCTTCGTGTTCCAGGTTAGCAAACTAATTTATTACACATATGTAAGAGAATCAATTCATCTTTATATTAATATTGTGTGGAGTCACGACCCTAGATCCTTGAGTCTTTTCTTTTATTTTCCTTAGTATTTTCTTTTGAGTCTGTTTTTTATTTTATTTAGCAAAACCACATTCAACCAACCAAAAACAATCATTCTCTTCTCCCTATAATTAGATACCTGTAAATAAATAGTATCAATAATTAGTAACAACAGTAGGAATTAAGTCCTCGTGGGATCGATATTTTTATACTACTTGAACGATACGTACGCTTGCGTTATACGTGTGTGTTTACGCCGATCACAAAGTAATCATTCCTCCACCTAAAAAGGTGAAGATAGTACCAAAAACTATTGATTGTATTTTCATAGGATATGCACATAACAGTAATGCTTATCGATTTCTTGTACATGAGTCTAATATACCAGATATTCACAAAAATACGATAATGGAGTCGAGGATTGCATCCTTTTTTCGAATACGTTTTTCATTGTAAAACAAATTCGAATTCAAATGTGCACAAACGGGCACATGAGGCTATCATTGAAGATAGTCAGGACCAAGAACACATAAATGTTCCAGAGGATGAACAATATGTTAAACTTGAACCAAGACATAGCAAAAGAGCTAGAACGGAAAAATAATTTGGTCCAGATTTTCTGACGTTTTTGCTAGAAAATGATCCTCAAAGCTATAACGAAGCTGTAAGGTCAGCTGATGGTGCTTTGTGGAAAGATGCCATCAATAGTGAAATTGAATCCATCTTACAAAATCACACCTGGAGTTAGTGGCTCTTCCTCCAGGGTGTAAACCCTTAGGGTCCAAGTGGATTTTCAAAAGGAAAATGAAGGCAGATGGATCAATTGACAAGTACAAAGCAAGACTTGTAATTAAAGGCTACATACAACGTGAAGGTCTTGATTACTTTGATACTTACTCTCCTGTAACGAGAATAAATTCCATAAGGATGATACTAGTGATTGCAGCTTTGCGCAATCTTGAGGTACATCAGATGGATGTGAAAACAGCCTTTCTGAATGGAGATTTAGATGAAGAAATCTACATGGAACAACCTGAAGGCTTTATAGCTCCAGGACAAGAAAAGAAAGTCTGTAAGTTAGTTAAATCCTTGTATGGATTGAAACAAGCTCCGAAACAGTGGCATAAAAAGTTTGACGACACCATGCTGGCAAATGGTTTCAAAATCAATGAATGTGGTAAATGTATCTATGTCAGAGAGACGGAAGTTGGCTATGTCATTTTATGTCTCTACGTTGATGACATATTGATTGTCGGAAGTAATGTTAAAATGGTGAAATCCACCAAGAATATGCTGAAATCTAAGTTTGACATGAAAGACATGGGTCTAGCAAATGTCATTCTGGGAATAAAGATCTCGAGAAGTCCAGATGGACTTATTCTAGATCAGTCGCACTATGTGGATAAAATTCTTGGTAAATTCAACAATGATGATTATGATGTGGCTAGAACTCCTTTAGATGTGAGTCTACATCTATCAAAGAATAGGGGAGAGGGTATATCTCAAGTAGAATAATCTAGAGTGATCGGGAGCTTGATGTACTTATCGAGTTGTACAAGGCCTGATATAGCTTGTACAGTAAACAAGCTCAGCAGATATACGAGTAATTCATGGGTTGATCACTGGAAAGCATTAGTAAGAATACTAAGGTATTTACGTTTACTCGTAATTATGGGTTGCACTATCATAGATATCCTGCTGTAATCGAAGGATACAGTGATGCAAACTGGATATCTGATATGAAAGACTCAAAGTCTACCAGTGGCTATGTGTTTACACTAGCAGATGCAGCTATATCATGGAAATCCTCCAAACAGACTGTGATAGCCAGATCTATAATGGAATCAGAATTCATTGCATTATATAAGTGTGCTGAAGAAGTAATGGCTGCGAAATTTTCTAGAGGATATTCCAAGTTGGCCTAAGCCAGTGCCAGCGATTTGCATTCATTGCGATAGTCAATCTACAATTGGAAGGGCACAACAATATATATATAATGGTAAGTCTAGACATATTCTTCGTAGACACAATACCGTTAGACAATTACTCTCTACTGGAGTTATTTCGATTGACTATGTAAAGTCAAAGGATAACATTGCGGATCCGCTATCCAAAGGGTTAAACAGAGAGTTAGTTGTGAAATCATCGTGGGGAATGAGACTAAAACCCATTAGATAAATGTTTATTACGAAGGAAAACCCAACCTTTTTGACTGGAGATCCCAAGATCTAGGTTCAATAGGACAACCTACTCGTAAAGACATAATTGGTTCACTGTGGGGGTTACCCTCTAGTCTATTCCTATGGTGAAATGAAACAGTGTTGCTCGTATGGATAGAGGTTAAGCAAAGGCTTTTAATGATTCTTATGCGTCGGGAATCCGAGCAGAGTATTACAAGATACTCTTAAATAAGAAATCACCTATGTTGGAGAGAAATTGGGCCGCTTCAAAGGGAATTGTACGGGGCTCAATTCTTAGAAACTCTTGCAGAACCAGGTAGATGTTCATGGCCAAAATGAACATAATAATGAGAACTCAGATGTGTTAGGTAAAATTTCTTTGTGATATATGTTTTCCATTTACATGAACGGCAGTACAGTTCAATGACATCGCGTCCACTGTCAGCCAATAAATGAGATATATTTTCACAAGGGAAGGTTCAAAGGCTGAGGCCTACCTGTTGGACAGTTATGACCCATAGCGTCACTATTTGTACAGATCATGGTGTTGTTGTACAAATTAACTATGTGACAAAGGAGATTGCTCACTTATCATTTGTGATTAGATCACCAAGATGTATAAATGATAGGAGGTCCCTATGATTTGTTCCTAGATTGAGAATGATATGAGACAGTATCAGTCCACGAATGATAAATCATTAAATATCCATAGTAAGAGTATTATCCAGATTGGACATCGATAATGCGTAAAAGACTAGTATTACACTTGTGCGCGTTGTGAGGGCACAACGACATAGTTCTCATATATTTGGGTATAGGATACTCATGCAAGTGTAATAGGAGGTTGTGTTTTACCAATGGTACGGGAAACAGCTTCGCTCTGGATAGACCCCCTCGGAATTCCATTGGTAGTATGACTATGTGTCTATGGAAATCTGAAATCAGGGTAGGTGTATTTGGTCTTAACTTGAGACTTGCACCGTTAATACTTGCGACAATCAATATACTTTGGTTTTGGTCGTCCAGGGCTTTAACCGGTTTCTGTGTATGCCTCTTCTGGGTATATCGAGAATCGTAGTGTGTTGGGTGTGATGTCAAGACGAAAGTATCACTCCAGTCATAGTGGAGATGATGTCACGTAGATACGGGACTGGTGCTCTTATATGCTGCAGCTATCGGGATATTATGACTAGGTCATGTATATCCGATTATAGAGACTAGTTACCAGACATCCGACATGTGCTTCGTACGGGGCAGACACAATTCCAGCCTCAGGCCTAGCACGTGACATCCGATATTGGATCGAGATACGCAATACTACGTATACTACGCCCGATATAGATCGCTTATTCCTGTAAGCATGTTTCTGGAGAATTGCGCTTTGCTAGAAGCCAACCTTGTCTTGTAAATCGGTACAAACGTAGTACTAGGTACTTACGTGTTCGGATAGTCCGACGACCGAATTTACTGCCAACATATCTAGGGATCTCATGGGTCGCTTCCCGAAGATTCACCGATGACGTATGACTCGCACTTTATTAATCTGGGATTAATTAGATGAGAGAGAAAATTAATCTGGGATTAATTGCGGAGATATTTTATCTGGGATAAAATATCAATAAAGGGAGAGAACGATTAATTAGAAATTAATCGATAAAATAATATATACGATATATTATACGAAATTGGATTTCGACGCGGAATTAAAATTAGATTTTAATTCGGGCAAACGAGTTAATTTAGAATTAATTCGTTAGCAACGTGAATAGTAATTATGTTAGGCATGATTATTTAATTAAATTAGATTTAATTACAACGCAACGGAAAATTCGTTAATTCTGAATTAGCAAACCCGAGCCCGAGATTGTTTGCGAGCGCATTCACATTTTGAATTCGAGTGCGGCACGCAAGTCACATCAAGCCTCAAATCGCTAGTCGCATCTAGCGTCACATCATTCGCCAATCAAGTGATAGATGTCTTTCACTTTGAGTGATTGACGCCAGTCACTATTCATTGATTGATGTGAGTTGATGGAAGTTGATGGAAAGCATTTGATGCATTGAAAGACATTTAACATTATTTTATTAATGATATTTGACTTTCAAATTTTGTGTATTAGATAACACTTTTTCCATAACACAAATAACTCTCTCTCTCTCTCTTCTACACTTCTTCTCTCTCGGCCATTTGGCCATTGTTTTCTCTTCACTGGTTTCAGCTCAAAACCGTGAGCTAGGAGGAAGCAAAGAATGATTTTGTGGCAAAATCTAAGTGCTAGCACACATTCGGAGTTGTCCGTAGGTGATAGGGAAACCCACCCGCGAGCATCGAATCATTTCATCACAAGCTTGGAGCTTGCATGGAGGACCAAAGCCGAATCCATGGAGGCCAAAAACAAAAACTGCCAAGAGCTACTCAAGGGGCTTAAAAAGTTTTTGTTGTCCACCGCATCGCTCAACTGCTCGATGTAAGTATTCCGCGACTTTCTCGATTGTATTTGCACTTACTTCTTATGTTTTATTCGATCCTCGGGACCGTAGAACTCTAACAATGGTATCAGAGCAGAGTGAAAGCATGAAAAATGATTTAGGGTTAAAATTTGGGTAAAATGTGTTTGAGCATGATTTAATTAAATTGGATGTTTGAGTATGCTTAAAACATGTTTTATTGAGGATTGATTGGATAAATTTGATGAAAAATTGTTTGGAACATTTTTCCCCAATTTTGATGTGTTGGCTGAATGGTTGATGAACCCTAAGTCTTGGTATTTTGATTTTTTCATTCATTGGATGATTTGGAATCAATTGGAAATGTTGATTTAATGTTAATTTGGATTTAATTGGATTGAATTCGGAATTGACATAAAATTACCCTCCATTGCCGAGAGTTAAGAAGCATGATTGGGTTTGATTTTTTGTTAAATTGTGTTGGACATGATTTAATGTTAATAAGCATGATTAATTGTACAAATTTGTGTTTTGGAAATATTGATTTGGGTAATTAATTGTGTTATACACTTTAGGTAATTAAAATTGTGAAATTGGATTTTTTATAATTTAATTATATTGGGCTTAAATTGGATTTCGGCTTGTAATGTTATTATTGGGCTTGGTTGTACCAAGTTAGGTTTATGCTAAATTGGTTGGATTCAATTGGGCCCAAAACCGCTTCCATAAAGCCCAAATGCGACTAATGGACCTTTAAAGTTTAATTGGGCCTAATGGGCCTAAATTGATTTCTGGGCTTATGGGGTTACTCCTTGATTGGACTTTGGTTATTGGGTTTGACCCGAGTTGACCAAAAGTCCACGCCTTAAGAAATTAATTAAAAGCCCATTGGACTTTAATTAAATTGACGTTGGACGTTAATCGGGCTTTGAGACTTGTAACGATTAAATTTGGAATTTAATCGTAAAGGTTCGTCAAATAAATTGTAGTATTTAATTTGGAATTAAATAGCGAATTAGTATTAAATACAAATTGAATTGGATTTAATTTTGTAGTTAATTTAATTCGAGAATTCGTACTTTGAGTACTTATTCACAAAACGAGTTTGACTCGCGCAAAATCAAATCGTTGTTTGAACATTGGATGGTCATTAATTATCAGATTAATTAATTTGATTAGATTGATTGATAACATGCTTGTGTGAATACATGGTTGCGATGCATGAATAATGTATATCAGATGGATATTAGATGGGTGGGGCAATTTTAGAAATGGTTGTAATAAATTGGAATTATTAATTGGACTGCGTGTCCAGCCTTATTACCTCATTACTCTTAGTATTCTCTTCTCACCTATTCCCCTCAATGTAAATGAGGTTTCTTTAGAAGTGTAGTGTAACGGGTAGAAGAAATATGTGTGCTAGCGGGAGAGAGGAAAAGGAGAGATTTGATCTAGGATCAATGTGTTAAGTATCCATCCGCATATCATTATTATTTTATTATGTATTTAGAATGCATGTTTAAGGGTGTATGATGATGAGACCTTAACAAGATAATAAATTGGTTGCCAATTTGCACGCGAAAAACCCTCACAAATATTAAGCGTTTTTCCTTCCATTGAGTGATTCTTACTCAAGATCTAAGACTGACATTGGTTTGTTGGCCAAAGTCAAGGCCTTTGTCCGTCGAGGATGTGTTTGAATCACGAGAGCTTTGTTCCATATCAGTGTCTTGTCCAAGTTGTGGTTTGTTGGCTAAAGTCAAGATCATTTATTGTCCATCGACATTGATTACGAATCTTTCCATGGTCAATGGGTCACGCTTGACTGGGATCACTAAGTTTGTTGTGTCAAAGCCAAGGCTTAGTTGATTCAGAGGAAAAAGGTTAGGCAATATATTGGATATATTGGCATATATAAGATATATGTTTCGGACTTGGATGTCCCCCTACTGTATCTAGGAATTGGATTGGATCCAATTGATCTTAGAGATCTACCTAGTTAATTATCATACAATTTGTTGGCCAAAGTCAAGATTGTGTGATATTAACGGGATCCTAGCCCACTAGGAAAAACACGATTTCCCGAGAGTACTCGACAGAGGGTTAGAGGCTCGCCGAAAAATAGTAGGAGGTAAGAATTAAATTTGCAATATTCATTTAATTACTTGCCATACACATCAATCAAATAACATTCGTCAAATAAATTAAATGTTAGTTGGACTAATATTTAACAGTTGTTTTAATAAAACAGTTGGACTGTATTCAAAACAATTCAATTATAATTGATTAAATAGTTGTACTATAGTAATCATTATAATAAATAGTACCGAAATCGTTGATTAAATAGTTGGACTATTAGAATCAAGATAAAATTGAAAGATTGACATTTAAAACCTAATCCTAGGGAAAATGTATTTAAATGACTTAATTTTCAAATTGGGAATAAAGTTTCCGAATGGTCCTGGAAACTAATAAGTTACTTTATTTGATAAATAAACATATTAGGCCTAAGCCCGGAGTTAAGAAAATAGTAGAGCATAATCTTTGGAAGATTTATATGATGATAACTTTAGTGCTTAATCCATTTAGCTTGTCGCAATAGACTCCTTAATCTCTTTGTCAGAACTAAGGGTTAGATCCTTAAAGTATGGCACTGAAATTGAAGGATCTTCATAAATCTATACTTAGATTTTAGAAGTATCATATTGCAATAGTAAACTCTTGGAGAGTTAATGACTAATCTCAATGAGACAAAGTCAAAATTTGCAATAAGGCAAGAAGCGCAAGGCGCACCTTATTTCGATATTCAAGAAACCCGAGGCTTGGCCAAAGGCTTCTGGAATGTGAAAAGGCAAAGGCAAAATCATTATAATCTTCTGGGAAGATAAATGACATATCCCAAAATGTCTACCTAAATGTGGCAAACGGGATCGCGGAAGCGTGACTGCCGTTTGGACGAAGCAGACATGAAGGAACTGAAGACGGACAAGGCTCTGACTTCAAATATGTTTGTCATAATTATGTTCACTACTAGTATAAAAAAAATTGGATTTTAAAAACTTAGTGTGTTACATAAATATGTACTGATGTTCAGAATCTGCTATGAGCAGGATACTGACTTCAGTGGAGATTTATCTGCGAATCAAAAACGAGACGAAAGTCAATGTTTTGACCGTAGATACCTGAATTTAGGGACTACCCTTCGGGTGTGTACTTAAATTTGGAAACTGTTATAATGTAACTAGTTTGACTAGATACATTATCTCTATATCAGTGTTTAATCTGTTGCGGATTTACCTTTATATTCTAGAACACTAGTGTTTTATTATATAAATATGATATTAAGATGAACACATTTATGTGAATAACAGAATTTATATTTTGAATATAAATAAATCTCTAACATATAACATGACAAACAAATAGCTCAAACTGATTTGATCAGAAGAAAATTAAATGTGGCATTGTTGTCTGGGACATAATTAAACCAGACTCGTATATCCACACTTTCGAAGAGTGGGTACTTGGACTAATTTGATTCCATTCAAATAAAGTCTACGAATCTAGTTTATTGGGCAAAGTGCCTAAAACACCTTTACTTGGTAAAAGTGCTAGTGCCACCAATCTGTTAGCCCTAGTTCATAGTGAAGCAAGTGGGCCCATGTCTAGCTAGGCTAGAGGTGGTTATGAATATTTCGTGACCTTTACGGATGTGGCATCGCGTTATAGTTATGTGTCTCTTTTGAAACACGAATCGGAAACTTTTAAAGTTTCGACACGGAATAGATAAACAGATCGGCTAAAGTATTAAATCATCACGGTTAGACCATGATGAAAATACTTAAGCAATAAGTTTCTTACATACTTGAAAGAGTATAGTATTCTTTCAATGAGGACTCCTCCCGGAACACGCCAATTGACGGTGTGTCCGAACTGAGTAACCGAATTTTGTTAGACATTATAAGGTTAATCATGAGTCGCTCTGAGCTACCATTTCCTTCAACGGATAAGCATAAACAGTGCAAAACTTATTTAGAATAAGGTTCCATAAATATCTGTTTGACAGATATCATATTAGATATGAACATGAAAGAAACCAGGTTTCTCATTCCTGAATATTTGGGATGCTAGGCATATGTTTGGATGATACCAAACTAAAACCCAAATTGGATAAGTGTCAATTGTAGGTTATCCTAGGATACCAAAGTATAGTACTTATACAACTCACTAGAGAACAATGTAATTGTTGCTCGCCATGCAGTTTTCCTAAGAGGAATACCTATATGCAGTGGTAAGTGGGAGGATAGTAAAACTCGATGAAAATCGGAGTAATACTATTCCAGGCACAGATCCTTAATGGAACACATAAATAGTCATCAAGGATGAAACTATACCAATAATCTTCGAATACACAAGAACCGTGTAGGTCGGAGAGAGTCAGAAAACAACCATGGGGTATGGGTTTCTGATCTCACCTCATAAAGATGTTAATCTTTTGAGAATATCAACTGACTACGTATGAGGAAGTGATACAAAGTATCGACTCCTATTATGGCAAAGTGCCATGATATCCGAAATGGATTCCATGTATATCAACTATGTTTGGATACTAGTTGATGTACCACAAGGCATTGTGCCTATTGGTACTATATAAGTCTTCAAGGAAGACATACATGGATGGCAACATACCAACGGATAAAGCTAGGCTTTTAGCGGAAAGGTATCGTTATCAACATTGTGTTGATTACGACGAAACCTTTTACTTTTGCCACGGTAAATCCATTTGGATAATGCTTGCTGATGCTGCATATTTCTTTTATGAAATATGTCAGCTTAACGGGAAAATCGCTTTCCTGAAAATGAAACCTTTTGGAGGATGTTTACAACATCCTGACGGTTTTGTCGTACCAAAACTAGCAAACAAGGTTTGCAGGTTATTCGATCCATGTTTGGATTGAAGCAAGCATAGGTTCTTGGAATTACCGTTTTGATGTAATCATAATGTTTTAAGATTTAATTCAAAACGGAAATGATTCTTGTGTATATAAGGAGGTTAGTGGGAGCGCACTGACAATAAATGTCCTATAAATAATGATAATATATGTCATTTCTTGGAAATGATATTCCCATAAAACAATCGATGAAAGCTTGGCTTTCATGAAAATTCTCCGTAGAATTCTTGGGAGAAACAACTTTTATTCTATGAATAAAGATCTACTGGGTTAGATTTAAAATTGTTAAAACTCACCGAGAAATCGTACATCGAAAAAATGTACGCAACTTGGTGTCTCATACGCTTTGAGCATATGGATTCACAAACAAGTCAATCCCAGTGATGGTCACTGGATTGATATTAAGAACATCTGTTAGTTTCTTAGAGAACTAAGGATGCTGTCTTAATCTGTGGAGATGGAGAACTTGAAGTGACTGGGATCACTGTAGCAAGTTTCCTAACCGATGAAAACGACTATAAGTCACAAACGGTACTATACAGTTTGAAATAACGGAACAGTGAGCTGGAAATCTTCCAAGCAAGATACTGTTACCGAATAAACAACAAATGCGGTTTATTGCTGCAGCTGTGGCAGCAATAGAAGCCATTTGGGTCGATAATAAATCTAATTATATTAGATATAGTTCTTTTAGCAGTTGAGCTAGGCTACAGCACAGCCTAAAGAATTAATGGTCTCATCAACGATCCATATATATACTTCGATATTCATCTGATTCGTTCAGATCATACATCGTGGCAATATGATGATCGAATAAATCGCATCAGATGATAATCATGCAAATCCACTAACGAAAGCCTTTTCTCAGCAGTTTGAGCCAACTGTACATAGTTCGGGTGTAAGACACTCGAGTGACTGGCTATAGGCCAAGTGGGAGATTGTTGGACAGTTATGACCCATAGCGTCACTATTTGTACAGATCATGGTGTTGTTGTACAAATTAACTATGTGACAAAGGAGATTGCTCTCTTATCATTTGTGATTAGATCACCAAGATGTATAAATGATAGGAGGTCTCTATGATTGTTCCTGGATTGTGAATGATATGAGACAGTATCAGTCCACGAAGGATAAATCATTAAATATCCATAGTCAAAGTATTATCGAGATTGGACATCGATAATGCGTAAAAGACTAGTATTACACTTGTGCGCGTTGTGAGGGCACAACGGCATAGTTCTCATATATTTGGGTATAAGATACGCATGCAAGTGTAATAGAAGGTTATGTTTTACCGATGGTACGGGAAACAGCTTCGCTCTGGATAGACCCTCTCGGAATTCCATTGGTAGTATGACTATGTGTCTATGGAAATCCGAAATCAGGGTAGGTGTATTTGGTCTTAACCTGAGACTTTCATCGCTAATACTTGCGACAATCAATATACTTTGGTTTTGGTCGTCCGGGGCTTTAACCGGTTTCTGTGTATGCCTCTTCTGGGTATATCGAGAATCGTAGTGTGTTGGGTGTGATGTCAAGACGGAAGTATCACTCCTGTCATAGTGGAGATGATGTCACGTAGATACGGGACTGGTGCTCTTATATGCTGCAGCTATCGGGATATTATGACTAGGTCATGTATATCCGATTATAGAGACTAGTTACCAGACATCCGACATGTGCTTCGTACGGGGCAGACACAATTCCAGCCTCAGGCCTAGCACGTGACATCCGATATTGGATCGAGATACGCAATACTACGTATACTACGCCCGATATAGATCGCTTATTCCTGTAAGCATGTTTCTGGAGAATTGCGCTTTGCTAGAAGCCAACCTTGTCTTGTAAATCGGTACAAACGTAGTACTAGGTACTTACGTGTTCGGATAGTCCGACGACCGAATTTACTGCCAACATATCTAGGGATCTCATGGGTCGCTTCCCGAAGATTCACCGATGACGTATGACTCGCACTTTATTAATCTGGGATTAATTAGATGAGAGAGAAAATTAATCTGGGATTAATTGCGGAGATATTTTATCTGGGATAAAATATCAATAAAGAGAGAGAACGATTAATTTGGAATTAATCGATAAAATAATATATTCGATATATTATACGAAATTGGATTTCGACGCGGAATTAAAATTAGATTTTAATTCGGGCAAACGAGTTAATTTAGAATTAATTCGTTAGCGACGTGAATAATAATTATGCTAGGCATGATTATTTAATTAAATTAGATTTAATTACAACGCAACGGAAAATTCGTTAATTTGGAATTAACGAACCCGAGCCCGGGATTGTTTGCGAGCACATTCACATTTTGAATTCGAGTGCGGCACGCAAGTCACATCAAGCGTCAAATCACTAGTCGCATCTAGCGTCACATCATTCGTCAATCAAGTGATAGATGTCTTTCACTTTGAGTGATTGACGCCAGTCACTATTCATTGATTGATGTGAGTTGATGGAAGATGATGGAAAGCATTTGATGCATTGAAAGACATTTAACATTATTTTATTAATGATATTTGACTTTCAAATTTTGTGTATTAGATAACACTTTTTCCATAACACAAATAACTATCTCTCTCTCTTCTACACTTCTTCTCTCTCGGCCATTTGGCCATTGTTTTCTCTTCACTGGTTTCAGCTCAAAACCGTGAGCTAGGAGGAAGCAAAGAATGATTTTGTGGCAAAATCTAAGTGCTAGCACACATTCGGAGTTATCCGTAGGTGATAGGGAAACCCACCCGCGAGCATGGAATCATTTCATCACAAGCTTGAAGCTTGCATGGAGGACCAAAGCCGAATCCATGGAGGCCAAAAACAAAACTGCCGAGAGCTACTCAAGGGGCTTAAAAAAATTTTGTTGTCCACCGCATCGCTCAACCGCTCGATGTAAGTATTCCGTGACTTTCTCGATTGTATTCGCACTTACTTTTTATGCTTGATTCAATCCTCGGGACCGTAGAACTCCAACACTACCTATCCTATGAAGGTGTTGAACTGTTGAACTCTTCAAGGTCAAAATAAAATATTTCTATAAAATAATTTTATTTGACGGTTTTTCGCCAATTTCATTCATGTTGGGGATTGTTGGAAAATGCTCACAAGTAAGTATTTTGTGGTACAATTTTAAGCATGTTCCACTTCGTGTTAGTGGTTATTTTTGAGTGATTTGGATACTCCTCCGTGAGTAGTTCGGAATGGTATATTCATGTGCTTAAAATGGTGCTTGGGTGAATGAGAAATTATTGCTCAAAGTTCACCCATTAGTGTTGGAAAGTAAAGAGAAATTAGCTTGTCCCACATGGGAAAGCTAATAAAGGAAAAGTGTGCTTATATATGATTACTCATATGTAGATGGGTAAGTGTTATAAGGATATAGGCTCTCTCTACGTGCGTACGCAAATCAAAATCCGATCAGGCCTGACTCGTGTGCACCCGCGCGTCCTGCGTACATGAATGCCGGACCAAATTGTGCGGGCCCGGCCCAGCCAATTTTTGCAAGTCTCTTTATTATTCCAAGCATGTCCATTAATTAACTTGGTCCGGCATTCGTGTACGCAGGATGCGCGGTTGCACATGAGTCAGGCCTGATCGGATTTTGATTTGCACCCCCCTGCGCGCGCACGTAGAAAGAGCCTCTATCTTTATAACACTTACCCATCTACATATGAGTAATCATATATAAGCACACTTTTCCTTTATTAGCTTTCCCATGTGGGAAAAGCTAATTTCTCTTTATTTTCCAACACCAATGGGTGAACTTTGAGCAACAATTTCTCATTCACCAAAGCACCATTTTAAGCACATGAATATACCATTCCGAACTACTCACGGATGAGTATTCGAATCACTCAAAAACAACCACTAACATGAAGTGGACCATGCTTAAAATTGTACCACAAAATGCTTACTTGTGAGCATTTTGCAACATCTTATTCACTCATTCTCGGACTAAACTTAGTTGGGTATTTAATGGACACTCACATGCCAGCGCAAAGCTTATTACAATTTCATATCATGAAACCAAAAGCGCATAGAAAGGACCATTTCATTCAGTTACCATAACAACATACAAACAGAGGATTAAACCAAAGTCTGTTTGGTTCCTATGTAAATCACTTCTAGAATTTTATCAAAGAAGATATTTATATAAGGATATAAGGACAAAAGCTTATAAGATAAATGATTTTCAATTTTTTTTTATTCAATGTAAGCTATTATAGTCCTAATCCAATGAATCTATGGTGTATTACCAACATAAGTTCTTATGTGTTTTATTCAATGTAAGTTATCATGGTAACGATGTTTGAACTAGTCCGAAGACTTGATGTCTTCACTAATCTTATGTGAGAGTTATGTAACTTTGACATCAATCTAAGTCGTCCTTTAAGGGCTACCAATAGGGGAGTTATTAAGTTACATGATAAACATATGAAGATTATGTGAGACTCGATAGAGTATCGTCAATCTCAAGATTAAACTTGTTAAGTGAGTTTAGTATTCCATTGCGTACTTGACATAAGTAATGATACAAATCCATAGCCATGGTGGGAGAATTTTTGATTGGGGAAATCCTTATATTACATATCATCGGGATTTTGAACAACACTAAAATAATGACTGGTAGAGTAGACACATTATATAATATAAATCATTGGTGGATTACTGATTTGGGCGAAGGATTGTATCATATAGAAATTATTTACATAAAGGTTTTATTTTTTCTCATTCAAAGGTCATGATACACTGTTAGGTGTCACTCGCGATCATTGGAATATTACAACCACATGATTATATTCATTGGAGGATATATTATGTGGAATTATTCTATCACGACTAATTTCATGTCTGACTTGGGAACGAACCTAATTGGTCACACATTATAGGTATGTGTGTCTACAATTGTATTGTGTAATAAAATGATATAAAATATTGTTGATGGTGTTTTCCGGGCACTATGTCATTTAAGCAGCACGACAGGGGTAAAAGGGTAATTCCCTTATTGGTCCGGATCATTAATACCGACCCGACCACATGAGTCAGGGGCCGAGCACTTAAGATCGTTAACCCGACCACTTAAAGATTGGATGACCGGGCAATTATCAGGTCGGCAGCAGCACTCTCAGTACAAAAAACTATTGTGACCGACCTCATGAAGACCGACCATATAGCGAGGCGTGCTCCTGAAGATAATACCCTATCCTTGTGGATAAGATGACAAGTTATCCTATTTTCATGAGGAAAACTGGTGAGTTAATATTCTAATAGGATAAATGAAGTAAATGTAGTTTTGATTAGGAATCCTTATGGGAAAAGGGAACTGTTTTGACTAGGAATCCTTATGGGAAAAGGGAACAGTTTTGACTAGGAATCCTTATGGGAAACGAAATTGTTTCAACTAGGAAATTCTTGTACAAATAGGAATATGATTTCTACACTATTATAAATAGGAGGGTAGAGCATAGGTAAGGGGGTAACAAGTTGAAGGTTAAAAGTGGGCATCAGAATCATCAAGCTCTGACTTGTAAACACAAAAGAGATCCGAGAAGCATTTTTCAGTAATAAAAAGTATCATCATGTTTGTGCCCGTGGACGTAGGTCGGACCAAGATCCGCCGAACCACGCTAAATCTCCTTGTTGATTGGTGCATTTATCTGTCTTTTGCTAAGTTTGCTTTTGGTCCCCCATAACCAAACAAATTCACTATTGAGGGAGGATTTCCTCGGGAGTGATATTCCAATATTACCCTGAGACCAAAATCAGCCGTCAACAGTTGGCGCCGTCTGTGGGGAACTCAACAAAAAGCAGCTCGCGTAGTAAGACGATGGCAGAAGATGGAAATCACCGATCGTCATGGAGTTCAACAGCAGATTGGATGAAGAAGATGGAGGAAAATATGAGGAAAGATATGGAGGAAAATCAAATCCTTCTAAAATCCATGATTGACAAACTGGAGAGGATGGAAGAGACGAATAATGAGGGGCTTGAAGCCGGAGCCAGTCGGAGAAGAGGCGAAAAAGCGGAAGGCAACGGATCCCAAAAATGTGAGTAAGACCTCTTCTGTTTTAGGCTGACATTTGATTATGCTTTTTTGTTATGGCTCACACAATGGTTTTGATATTTGTTTTACAGCTCGGGTCTGCTCTTGTACCGCCGAGTACGTTTTATTGATATATATTTTACGGCTCGGGTCTGCTCTTGTACCGCCGAGACCGATGCTTCCTTCCGGCTCGGGTCTGCTCTTGTACCGATGAGATCGATGTTTCTTTTCGGCTCGGGTCTGCTCTTGTACCGCCGAGACCGAAGTTTCTTTCCGACTCGGGTCTGCTCTTGTACCGCCGAGATCGATGTTTCTTTTCGGCTCGGGTCTGCTCTTGTACCGCCGAGACAGATGTTTCCTTCCGGCTCGGGTCTGCTCTTGTACCGCCGAGATCGATGTTTCTTTCCGACTCGGGTCTGCTCTTGTACCGCCGAGATCGATGTCTGCTCTTGTACCGCCGAGACCGATTTTCTTTCCGACTCGGGTCTGCTCTTGTACCGCCGAGATCGATGTTTCTTCCTGGCTCGGGTCTGCTCTTGTACCGCCGAGACCAATGTTTATTTCCGGCTCGGGTCTGCTCTTGTACCGCCGAGACCGATGTTTCTTTCCGACTCGGGTCTGCTCTTGTACAGCCGAGATCGATATTTCTTCCTGGCTCGGGTCTGCTCTTGTACCGCCGAGGCCGATGTTTATTCGGCTCGGGGCTGGATTTTGTTCCGCCGAGGCCGCTTGGTTATTCGGCTCGGGGCTGGATTTCGTTCCGCCGAGGCCACTTGTTTATTCGGCTCGGGGCTGGATTTCGTTCCGTCGAGGCCATTTGTTTATTCGGTCGGCTCGGGGCTGGATTTCGTTCCGCCGAGACCGCTTGGTTAATCGGCTCGGATCTGGATTTTATTCCATCGAGGCCTTATGGTTTATTTAGCTCGGGGTCGGGTTACGTCCCACCGAGTCGGCTTCTTTGGACTGGGGATATAATATTCCCCCAGAGCCAAGTCTTTCTTTCAGCTCGAGGTCGGGATACGTCCCACCGAGAGACTTATCATCGGCATGGGATCGAAGCATCTCCCACATGGTCGGCCCTCTATTAGTCTGGGGAGGTAAACATTCCCCCAGAGCCAAATGTTCTTCTCAGCTAGGGATCGGGTTACGTCCCACCGAGTCGATCGTCATCAGCATAAGGGCAAAACATTTTCTCCACGGGTAGATATCGGGATCCTCGTTGACTGAGCACATGAAGGTGGCAGGAATGACCAGATTTGCAGCCAATGCGTTTTTCTCTGTGATTTCTGGAGCGACCACCAGCAAGGCGATCAGCACACCATCTTTTTATAGTTCCCAGCACCAACTTGTATACTCGTTGGAACCGAGAACTAGGGGACAGATGTTGATGGTGTTTTCCGGGCACTATGTCATTTAAGCAGCACGACAGGGGTAAAAGGGTAATTCCCTTATTGGTCCGGATCATTAATACCGACCCGACCACATGAGTCAGGGGCCGAGCACTTAAGATCGTTAACCCGACCACTTAAAGATTGGATGACCAGACAATTATCAGGTCGGCAGCAGCACTCTCAGTACAAAAAACTATTGTGACCGACCTCATGAAGACCGACCATATAGCGAGGCGTGCTCCTGAAGATAATACCCTATCATTGTGGATAAGATGACAAGTTATCCTATTTTCATGAGGAAAACTGGTGAGTTAATATTCTAATAGGATAAATGAAGTAAATGTAGTTTTGATTAGGAATCCTTATTGGAAAAGGGAACAGTTTTGACTAGGAATCCTTATGGGAAAAGGGAACAGTTTTGACTAGGAATCCTTATGGGAAACGAAATTGTTTCAACTAGGAAATTCTTGTACAAATAGGAATATGATTTCTACACTATTATAAATAGGAGGGTAGAGCATAGGTAAGGGGGGTAACAAGTTGAAGGTTAAAAGTGGGCATCAGAATCATCAAGCTCTGACTTGTAAACACAAAAGAGATCCGAGAAGCATATTTCAGTAATAAAAAGTACCATCTTTTTTGTGTCCGTGGACGTAGGTCGGATCCAAATCCACTGAACCACGTTAATTCTCCTTGTCGATTGGCGTGTTATCTGTCTTTTGCTAAATTTGCCTTTGGTCCCCCATAACCAAACAAATTCACTATTGAGGGAGGATTGTCTCGGGAGTGATATTCCAATATTACCCTGAGACCAAAATCTGCCGTCAACAAATATAATTAACATATTTTGGAAATCATTACGGGATTTGCTGGCACGAGAAATAAAGAGAGATTCAGAGTTAAAAATAATTTAGGAGTTCAAAAAATTGTTTCTAAGAAAACGATTTATCGTTTGGATAAAATGGTTAGCCGATTTAACAAATCGATTTCAGCCAAACTGATTATACGGGCTGACTGGCAAATCAGTTTAGAAACCAACGAGCCGTTTTATAAAAAACAGCAAGCCATTTTTACTAAATTGGTTTATCAAATGACGTAGGTTGGTTTGGGTTAAAAAGGTAAATGCTTTATAATAATAAAATAAAATAAAATAAAATAAAATAGAAAGCCGTTTTAATGCTGTAAAAAATTTAATCAATGAATCAAGTTTATTTTGATGGAAGGGCATTTACCTAGTTGAAACGCTTCATATATGATTATTAAATCATATACAAACCTGTAAGGGTTAGCTACCATTTTAGCTAACCCGAAGTCTATATAAATACAATTTTGGAGGTGTTTTCGGTTAGCCTTTTGCAACTATAAAAATTATCTCTTTCTTTTCTCTCATTTTAATTAATTGTTCTAAGATTGAACACTTGTGTGCTTCAAACTTAGACATTATGGTTCAAAGAACATCATTTATATGAGTGTTGCTTTGACCTACTAAATTAAATCCCACATAAAGTTGTTATTTGGACTAATATCTATCAAGAATAAAATTTTACATAAAGTAGAACTCTACTGTTATGGATATTTGTTGATGGTGTTTTCCGGGCACTATGTCATTTAAGCAGCACGACAGGGGTAAAAGGGTAATTCCCTTATTGGTCCGGATCATTAATACCGACCCGACCACATGAGTCAGGGGCCGAGCACTTAAGATCGTTAACCCGACCACTTAAAGATTGGATGACCGGGCAATTATCAGGTCGATAGCAGCACTCTCAGTACAAAAAACTATTGTGACCGACCTCATGAAGACCGACCATATAGCGAGGCGTGCTCCAGAAGATAACACCCTATCATTGTGGATAAGATGACAAGTTATCCTATTTTCATGAGGAAAACTGGTGAGTTAATATCCTAATAGGATAAATGAAGTAAATGTAGTTTTGATTAGGAATCCTTATGGGAAAAGGGAACAGTTTTGACTAGGAATCCTTATGGGAAAATGGAATAGTTTTGACTAGGAATCCTTATGGGAAAAGTGAATAGTTTCAACTAGGAAATTCTTGTATAAATAGGAATATGATTTCTACACTATTATAAATAGGAGGGTAGAGTGAAAAGAACAAAAGGAGGGAACAAAAAGAGAGAATAAGAGGAACAAGTTGAGAGCAAGGTAGAGTTGAGATCAGAATCACCAAGCTCTAACTTGTAAACACAAAAAAGATCCGAGAAGCATATTTCAGTAATAAAAAGTATCATCCTGTTTGTGCCCGTGGACGTAGGTCGGACCAAGATCCGCCGAACCACGTTAAATCTCTTTGTCGATTGGTGCATTTATCTGTCTTTTGCTAAGTTTGCCTTTGGTCCCCCATAACCAAACAAATTCACTATTGAGGGAGGATTTTCTCGGGAGTGATATTCCAATATTACCCTGAGACCAAAATCCGCCGTCAACAGTTGGCGCCGTCTGTGGGGAACTGGACAAAAAGCAACTCACGTAGTGAGACAATGGCGGAAGACGGAAGCCACCAACCATCAGGGAGCTCGGCTGCAAATTGGATGGAGAAGATTGAGGAGAACCTTAGGATGAAAGGGAGGAAAGCCAAACTCTGCTAAAAACCATAGTAGACCGGTTGGAAAGGATAGAAGGAGCACACAATGGAAAATTCGAGGCCGGGACTAGCCGACGAAGGAACGACATAGCAGAAGGAAAGAGGATTGTCAACATAAGTGAGGACGACAGACCCCGGAGGAGAGACCCTTACATGGTAAGATCTGTAGTGGTCCAGGGAGATTCCCGGACCGAGGACACATGGGAGGAAGAGAGTGACAAATCGTCACCAGACCCCTCCTATGATAGCCTTCGCAACACCCGGCGAAAGGAGAAAGAATACGACGAAGAAGTACGAGAAGATACCGGCCACGAGAAGCACCTACCCCGAGATAACAGAAAGAAAGAAAACCGCAGAAGACGGAGTGGAACCAAAGATAACAACATGAAATCTTGGTTACGGGAGGAGCTGATCAAATGGGGAGTACATCCCAATGCAAACAGAGGGGATGTCCAGGACGGCAAAGATGAATCTCCCCTCGCGGAAAAAATAAGGTCGGCAAGATTCCCAAAGCGATTCAGCATGCCGACCATGGCGCCCTACAAAGGCCACTCTGACCCGAAATCACACATCGAAAGTTTTGTCTTGTTGATGGAAGTCTAGGGAGTAGTAGGAGATGCCATCTGCAAAGTATTCCCCCTAACCTTAAGTGGACCCGCCATCCTATGGTATAGAAGCCTAGCCCCAATGAGCATCAGCAACTTCGCACAACTGAGGAAGTCATTCATACGACACTTCAAAGGGGCATGCGTCCCAAAGAAAATGGTGGGAGAATTGAGACTGATGAAGCAGGGGGATGATGAGCCCCTGAGGAATTTTATTGAAAGGTACCACAATTTGGTGCTCGAGGTCGGAGCGTACGAGTCATCGGAAGCGCTAGAAAGTCTCAAGGGAGGTCTGAAGGTCGGGAAGTTGTGGACTCACCTGAGGATTCAAGACATATCGGATTATGCCACTGCCCTGGAGTTGGCCAGGAAGTTTATCTTAATAGAGGAGGAGAAAAAGATTGTCCGGGGAGTAGACACCCGAAAGGCTAAGATACTCAGGTCAGACAATCAGTGGGATTCGATCAGAAATTTGAGGAGATCGGTCCCGGAGCAGAAGAAACTCAGACCGACACCTCCGAGTAGTAATGTTCAAGAGATGAAGTCACCTGTCCAAGTCAACCGTGTCGCGGGAAGGACAATATACACCCCCCCTGAACAAACCTATGACCCAGATAGTTCGGGAAATCTAGGACAAATGTCTGTTGGCCGAGCCTAATTTGAGAAGGTTCCCGATTGAGGAGGGAAATAGTAGGGCTTACTGTATCTACCATAACGTAAGGGGACATGCCACGAATAGGTGCAGAGACCTGCGGGAGCAGGTGGAAGACTTGGTGAAAGAAGGCTATCTCAGTGAGTACATAGACCATTCTGTTTTTGAGGTCGACCAAAGTTGATAGCGGAAGTCATCCGGTCGGATGCATGGAATGCTGAGATGCAGAGAGGATGTATTAAGAAGAGTCTTACTTGTAGTGACCTTTGTAGAGTTGCAAGAAAGACAACGGATCCCAAAAATGTGAGTAAGACCTCTTCTGTCTTAGGCTGACATTTATTTATGCTTGTTTGTTGTGGTCCACACAATAGTTTTGATATTTGTTTTACGGCTCGGGTCTGCTCTTGTACCGCCGAGTCCGTTTTGTTGATATATGTTTTACGGCTCGGGTCTGCTCTTGTACCGCCGAGACCGATGTTTATTTCCGGCTCGGGTCTGCTCTTGTACCGCC
Organism: Zanthoxylum bungeanum; assembly: GCA_019454045.1. Taxonomy (NCBI): domain Eukaryota; kingdom Viridiplantae; phylum Streptophyta; class Magnoliopsida; order Sapindales; family Rutaceae; genus Zanthoxylum; species Zanthoxylum bungeanum. The sequence continues at coordinate 24,815 of SKCR01033342.1, read as the reverse complement.
GAGATCGATGTTTCTTCCTGGCTCGGGTCTGCTCTTGTACCGCCGAGACCGATGTTTATTTCCGGCTCGGGTCTGCTCTTGTACCGCCGAGACCGATGTTTCTTCCGACTCGGGTCTGCTCTTGTACCGCCGAGACCGATGTTTATTTCCGGCTCGGGTCTGCTCTTGTACCGCCGAGACCGATGTTTCTTTCCGACTCGGGTCTGCTCTTGTACCGCCGAGATCGATGTTTCTTCCGGCTCGGGTCTGCTCTTGTACCGCCGAGATCGATTTCTATTTCGGCTCAGGGCTGGATTTCGTTCCGCGAGGCCACTTGTTTATTCAGCTCGGGGCTGGATTTCGTTCTGCCGAGGCCACTTGTTTATTCGGCTCGGGGCTGGATTTCGTTCCGCCGAGGCCGCTTGGTTATTCGGCTCGGGGCTGGATTTCGTTCCGCCGAGGCCGCTTGGTTATTCGGCTCGGGGCTGGATTTCGTTCCGCCGAGGCCACTTGTTTATTCAGTTCGGGGTCGGGTTACGTCCCACCGAGTCGGCTTCTTTGGACTGGGGATGTAATATTCCCCCAGAGCCAAGTCTTTCTTTCAGCTCGGTCGGGTCGGGTTACGTCCCACCGAGTCGGCTTCTTTGGACTGGGGATGTAATATTCCCCCAGAGCCAAGTCTTTCTTTCAGCTCGGGGTCAGGTTACGTCCCACCGAGTCGGCTTCTTTGGACTGGGGATGTAATATTCCCCCAGAGCCAAGTCTTTCTTTCAGCTCGGGGTCGGGTTACGTCCCACCGAGTCGGCTTCTTTGGACTGGGGATGTAATATTCCCCCAGAGCCAAGTCTTTCTTTCAGCTCGGGGTCGGGTTACGTCCCACCGAGTCGGCTTCTTTGGACTGGGGATGTAATATTCCCCCAGAGCCAAGTCTTTCTTTCAGCTCGGGGTCGGGTTACGTCCCACCGAGAGACTTATCATCGGCATGGGATCGAAGCATCTCCCACATCGTCGGCCCTCTATTGGTCTGGGGAGGTAACATTCCCCCAGAGCCAAATGTTCTTCTCAGCTCGGGATCGGGTTACGTCCCACCGAGTCGATCATCATCAGCATAAGGGCAAAACATTTTCTCCACGGGTAGATATCGGGATCCTCGTTGACTGAGCACATGAAGGTGGCAGGAATGACCAGTTTTGCAGCCAATGCGTTTTTCTCTGTGATTTCTGGAGCGACCACCAGCAAGGCGATCAGCACACCATCTTTTTATAGTTCCCGGCACCAACTTGTATACTCGTTGGAACCGAGAACTAGGGGACAGCTGTTGATGGTGTTTTCCGGGCACTATGTCATTTAAGCAGCACGACAGGGGTAAAAGGGTAATTCCCTTATTGGTCCGGATCATTAATACCGACCCGACCACATGAGTCAGGGGCCGAGCACTTAAGATCGTTAACCCGACCACTTAAAGATTGGATGACCGGGCAATTATCAGGTCGACAGCAGCACTCTCAGTACAAAAAACTATTGTGACCGACCTCATGAAGACCGACCATATAACGAGGCGTGCTCCAGAAGATAACACCCTATCATTGTGGATAAGATGACAAGTTATCCTATTTTCATGAGGAAAACTGGTGAGTTAATATCCTAATAGGATAAATGAAGTAAATGTAGTTTTGATTAGGAATCCTTATGGGAAAAGGGAACAGTTTTGACTAGGAATCCTTATGGGAAAATGGAATAGTTTTGACTAGTAATCCTTATGGGAAAAGTGAATAGTTTCAACTAGGAAATTCTTGTATAAATAGGAATATGATTTATACACTATTATAAATAGGAGGGTAGAGTGAAGAGAACAAAAGGAGGGAACAAAAAGAGAGAATAAGAGGAACAAGTTGAGAGCAAGGTAGAGTTGAGATCAGAATCACCAAGCTCTAACTTGTAAACACAAAAAAGATCCGAGAAGCATATTTCAGTAATAAAAAGTATCATCCTGTTTGTGCCCGTGGACGTAGGTCGGACCAAGATCCGCCGAACCACGTTAAATCTCTTTGTCGATTGGTGCATTTATCTGTCTTTTGCTAAGTTTGCCTTTGGTCCCCCATAACCAAACAAATTCACTATTCAGGGAGGATTTTCTCGGGAGTGATATTCTAATATTACCCTGAGACCAAAATCCGCCGTCAACAATATTATTATAGGACACATCACATCTGTTTGTAACTAACTGGTTGGTCTTGAAGATCGAGATTTAAGGAAGCGCTTGAAGAATCACAAAATTCCCAGTTTTTTTTTATTGGTGGTTGATATTGTATTACTTTACGCTCTTTACTTTATATTTGTGCTTACTTTATATTTAATTTGTGTTTCATATAATCATGTTATGTGAAAATCCTATATATGAGTTTGAGAATGCATGAAAAGCGACACTTATTTCGACAATACATTCTTACTTATCTGGTATAGTCCTTGATCTCATCTTATAATCATTTTTATTTTGAAATAAATTTATGTGTCCAAATTTTAATTAACAAGCATTCTAACTAAAAGTTTCTCCTAATTATTTATTTCACATAAACTCACCCAAAAAAAAAAAAGTAAAAATCAATTAAGGTTGTATTTGACTTTTCCTGTGCAATGCCCATTAAAGATTTCGTATGTCTAATATTTGAATCATTTATGAAGAGAAAAAATTCTCTACTTCTCAATGAAAATGAGTGAATTACACATAGATAAAAATATTTTCAGCTATCTATTCTATTATGTCAAAATATTTTCAGCCATCTATTCTATTATTGATCTCATATATGTAAATCAAAAGACATATGTCATAAATTGAGTTAGTTAATCTCTTAGGATTAATATCAGTTAATATATTATCAATAATTAATAAATAAGAATATTTGAATTAACGAATATTTATATTTATTATGAAGACTATCTCATTTAGTATTGGCAATGGGACAAGATAATTTAGGAGTTAGAATCCCATTTATATAATCGAGATAAAAAGCATTATGTTCTGTTACACATCTCATTAAATTTCGTCTCATACATTGAAATCCATCGCTAGATATCGGGACACTTTTTAACTCATTCTGTCTTGTTTTTAAAAATTATGTTGGGACCGAACGGTATGAGACCTAATCTTATTTATAATGGAAGTGGACCGTACTAATAACTTTAATAAAATAATTTACTAAAATTTGTGCTATTTATCAGTACTCAATCTTTTAGATAAGAGTAAAGCTCGGCCGACATCCAGTTCTAGCCATAAATCCCAGGCAGCAGGAATTATTCTGATATCAGAGTTGTAATAGACTAATAGCTGGTGAGGTTAGAGGAAAGATATAAATACATTTGCAAAGGAAAAAGATTTCCAGTTTCATGCACATGACATGAAAGGATTTAGTATTATTGACTGCATAATTGATAATTGATAATACAGCATCTACAAGCAAAGCGCATAGTAAGAACCACTTATTCAAGAGACCAGAGAGAGAGAGAGAGAGAGATTTGGCTACTACAGCATATAACAGAGGAATTAAATTATAAACTCAGCACACTAAATATACAGTGCGTTGCTTAGTGCTGGTGTCTAATTTCCTCATGTTCACCACTTATAAACATACAATAATACATGAAGCCATTAGAGATTCACAAGAAGAAATGGAGAGGATCCTCACTCTTCTTGCCAGTTGTGTTAACCAAAGGATTAATGACTTTTCTCCATCCGTTGTAATCTATCGGGGAGCCAGCATCAGGCAGTACAAATCCATTTACAAAGAAAGTGGGTGTCCCATACACCCCTCTTGTTGCACTATACTGCTTGATGAAAGACATTGAGAATGAATTAGCAATATATGTATATAAAAATATAAAGCCAGTGAAGGCAAAGACCACCTAAGCTTATAGTTAAATATTATAGTTTCATAAAAAGAGAGGAAACTGTTTTGTTACCTTGAAGGAAACTCTTGTTAGAAGATCAGTATTTCGGTCGCTGAAGCCAGATTCAAGCACTGACCTATAGGAGTTTCCAACACCTTCTGCTGCAAACTTCACAATTGCTTTCAAAACTGCAGTCCTCGTCATGTTTTGTGTCGGAGCATTGTAAAACTCCTCCTGTTTACCAATTTCCAAACAAATTTTATCCCACAAAAAGCTTATCAGATAAAAGAGTAACACCCTAGAGTAAATTATCTACTACTAAAAAACATGCACAAAGACATTTGTTGCCATTATCATTTAACTGATAACAATGAATTAACAAAACATAAATTCTTTGAGCCAGCAGCAGCAGCACCACCCAGATATAGTTTCAACATCATTCACTAATAGTCCCTAATATGTAGAAAAAAATCACCTTTACAATTTGAATCCAAAAATTTGTCAATGGCTGTTAATGGAACATAACCTGATATTTAAAGAACCACTCCAACAAGCGGAACGTATCCAAAGAATTTATCCTGTTTACAATGTGCAAAGCGCGAGAAGTGGCATATGCATTGTCATGGTAACTGCAATTATCAAAATAAAGTATTAGAGCAACCCCAATGTTAAAGCAAGATTTGGTGCAGATTTTACACTCCTCTCCAACCCAGTATTTCAAATTTTACTCCAAACCAGAATATTCTATTTTTTAAAAGCTTCAAATCCATTGTTCAGTGCTATATTTATTTATTTATTTTTTTTAAAGCAATACCTCAGTGTGTTATGTTACAGCCTACAATTTCATGCAAAGTTTGATGTGCCATTGTTCATCTGCGCCATTTTAGTGCAGATGATGGTGCATGGTTGGAGGACCAACCCCGTGCGAATCCACAATGAGCGCCATATTTGGCACTCGGTTGGGGATACCCCTAGTTCATTCTAGTGATCTAAAAAAGGGCCTAGGCAACCGTCTTGATGCCGCCTGGGCGCTAGGCAGTGCTTAGCTGTTCTGAATTGCTGGAAATTGGTGGGCCAGGCCGCGCTTCACGGAAAAACTTTTATTTACGACAAACAGCAGCTGATATTGACGCATGGATAGTGGGCCTGCCGGCAGTTTCTGAACATGAAGGATCGGAGGGTGTATCGAAAAGCTACCAGAGACGGTAGCAAGTGGGCTACAGGCACAGGTGGCCGCCGTCGGAACCACTGCTGATGGCGGCTTAAAATTCCCAAACCCATCTTTAAGTCTAATTGAACTCAAATTTCCAAACTCTAAATCTAATTGACCTCAATTTGTTAAACCATAACCCTAATTAATATCAATTGCCATAACTAACCGTAATTGATCTTAATTTATCAAATTTTAACCCTGAATCTAATTAAACCCAAATTTTCAAACACAAAACAAATGTTTTAAAAAATAAAAATAAAACCGCCTATTACGCTCACCAGTCTAGGTACCGCCTAGAAGGCCAAGGCCCCATGATATGCCTAGCATTTTTTTGAATATTGGTTCAATCAAACAGTCAAGCTCCAGCGTTATGTCACTGGAGAGTGGACATACAAAAATGCTTGACTAGATCACAAGAGCATGAAAATAAGTCCCAAAAAAAGCAAAAGCTACATTATAGAAATCCACGGGGCTTAAGCATTAGTCACTTTGCCCGATAAAATAATATAGGCCCATTCATGCATTAATTTGAGGGAGATTGACACTTTTTTTTAAGACTCCTATAAAAAAAAATACTCTCTGAATTCGAATCCAGTACTCAATGTGAGATTCACTTCCAATTTGTACCACTCTCCCCCCTACTGTTTCTTTAATACCCCATTACCACCGAAAAATTATATTATGTTTTGGGTATATATGTCATCTCTCTTACAATAACTGGGTCTCACAACTGTGTGAGAAACAACTGCTGTGAGAGAGATGACATATACACCCGAAACATGATATACCACCTCCATCACCACCACCCCAAATTAAAAAAATCTAATTTCTTTTACATTTTTACCCTCTACTATTATTGTATTCACAAGATATATTATTAATATATTTGTATTTTTTTTATTTAATAATAAAATATTAATAAAATAAAATTTAATAACTTTTAAAATAAATATTTTTATTTATACTTTTAACATTAATGATTTTCTATAACATATATTGGTTTAAAATTTCGGAGTTTTTTTATCCTTTACTATTATTATATTGACATGATATATAATTAATATTTTTTTATTTTTTTATTTTATTTAATAATAAAAATATTAAGAAAATAAAATTTATTTAATAATTTTTAGAATAAATATTATTGCTTAATCCTTTTAACAATAATGATTTTTCTGTAACATATATTTTTGGTTTGAAATTTGGGAGTTTTTTTAATTTCTTCTGTTTACTAATTTATAGGTTAAATTATGAAAGTTAAACGATATTAAAACAAACAAAATAATAAAAAATAAAGAAAGAATCACCGACGGTAACGGCAAGAGATAAATGACGAGGGAAACGTGAGGGCCGTAGTATTGAAGGGCTTGTTTGAGAGGCGGCCACGCGTCCCTGCTATCGGGGCAAACCGGGTCAAAGAACGCTTCGATGGTGATGGTATCAGAATCAACGGGGTGCTTCGTGTACACGAACCCATCGTGCTTCGCCGGCGGCAACGACTGGGCTTGTGTGAAACATGATTTGAAAATGAGAAGGCAGAGCAGAGCTGATTGTAATATCAGAGTTGAACAATCCTGGTTTGGTCTCCGCATTTTTAAGGATTGGTAAGATAAAGAAAAAAGGTTAAAGAGATATATTTATATATACAAGCGTAAATAAATAATAATTAATAAATCATATCCTCTGAATTTATGAATATTTTAGCTTTTGTTTTATTTTATGTATCGAGACGTAATTCATTACTTGTTCATTTTGTTTTTTGTGTTTTTTTTTTTTTTTCCTTTTTTAAAAAATAATTGTTCACTTTGAGTTTACTTGCCTTTTGAGTTACCCTTGACCACTTCATTACTTGAAATTAAGGAAAAATAAGAAGAAAGAAAAGAGTGAGAAAGTGACAATAACTTATCTGAAAAATATCAAAAAAATGATATCCATACAATAATGGGCACCCAACTAGGGGTGAGTAAAACCGGTTTCGATTTCGGTTCCGGTTCCGGTTCTGCATAGAACCGGAACCTACCCGGAAAAATTCGGTTCCGCACTAAGTGGAACCGAAACCTACCCAATTAAATAGGGTATCCTATTATTCGGTTCCAATCCGGTTCCAGTCCGGTTTCGAATTACCTTATTTTAAAATATTTTAATGAAAACTACATTCTGATACGAGTCCGTAGGAAAAAACGGGGACCAAATCGGAGTACGGAAGCTCAAGAACGAAGAAAATGAAGTTACTTGGGCGAAAATGAAGTTAATAAATTCTACTTTGCTACTTAACATAGCTCATTAAGATACATTAAAGCATTTCAAAATCCACTGACTTAGACAAATTTAATAAATGAGGAGTTACCTGGGCGATGCTGATGATGAACTGACGAAACCGAGGGTGAATAACAGCTTGTTGCTTAAGCTTAGCAGCAACATGTTTGCTTAGCGTTTTTAGCGCGAGCGTTCCAAGCTTCAATACTGGCAAAACCGTTACTAACGACTCTTTAAAATTTGTACAATTAAATAATGAACGCCAAATGTTTAAAATTTATGTTCATATAAACCGGTTTCATGGTCCGGTTCCGACCATTTTAGAACCGGAACCTACCCGGATAAAATTGGTTCCTTCATATTTGGAATCGGAACCTACCCGATTACAACCGGTTCCGGTTCCAAACCCGGAAAATCGGTCCGGTTCCAACCGGTTCCGGTTCTACCCGGAACCGGTGCTCACCCCTACACCCAACGACAATAATATACGTTCTAGTTTTTATTTTGAAAATCAGATTTGAGCGGTTGATCGAATCAAGAATCGGTCGTGAGTCCTATTCGGTTTAACGATAAAAATTGGATAGCAAAAAAATAGATCAAACCTAATAAAAATCAGTCAAACTGATGAATCAGACTGAATCGGTTTAACATTTTTAATTTTTAAAACCATAAAATAAAATTTAATATTTTTTATAATTTTTAATTAAATAAAACTATTTATGACATAGACCGGTTCTACCGAGTTTTTGAAACGATTTAATTGGTCGAACCACTGACTCATTTAATTTTTTATTCAATCTCTGGTTCGGTTCTAAAAATGCGGGGTTTTTTTTTTTAAGGTAATTAAATATTTCATTAATAAAATACCATAAAGATGTAAATAAGCGGTCATTTCAGCTCGATTAAAAACTTAGAAGTTCCTATGGCTCGAACCTAGTTAAGACAAAGTCTAACAACATAAAATCATATATAACGCATCCCCTAAAATTATTCAAATCGGAAGTTGTATTCACATCGAAATCTTCTGAAAGAACTTGAGAATTTTACGGACTGACTCGAATGTCTCACATATACTAGTGTCGGTGAATACAGATGCCTAAACAATTACAAAAAATATGTAATATACAGAACATAAATTTTTACAACAACCTATATATAATCTATTACAAAAATAAATAAATAAGTGTATAAGGAAGTTTCAAAACTAAGTCTTCACTTCCAAAGATGGATCTATCATCTTCCTCGTACAGATCTTCTATCTGCTAATGAAAAGATAATATTATTCCTGTAAAACAGAAATAAAAATCCAACACATGGTTGAAAATCTACCACCATAAATGGGTAGAATCACAAATCCATAAAAATTTGGAAAACAAAAACAAAAACAAAAACCAAAAAAAAAAAACGGAAACAGGGAAGGGAAGAAAGAAAAAAATGGAGGAGGAAAAAGAAAGAGATGTGAAGAGAACGAAGGTTAAAAACACTGGTTTTAGTGGCGTTTTAATGGAGATGGTATATGATGTGCCGGGTGTATATGTCATCTCTCTCACAGCAGGCGGGTTCCACACAGTTGTGGGGTTCGCCTGCTGTGAGAGAGATGACATATACATCCGGCACATAATATAATTTTCGATTTTAATGAGCAAGATAAGCAATTAAAGAAAATTCATGACTCCCCAATAAAGACATGCCACGTTTCACAGAATCAAAGAAAATCGTCTCTCTCCAAACACCTAATTGTAGTGCGCGTAACACCATGTCAACGTTCGCCGGCGAGTAGGGGTGGGCATCGGATCGGATCGGATCCGATCCGATTTGCAAATCCGATCGAATCCTGTTGGCCCGGTTCGATGAATTTCGGATCGGATAGGATAAAATCTGATCCGATCCGATCGATTTTTTTTTTTTAATATGCAAAACGATGTCGTTATATATTAAAAAAAAAAAATTCGATCGGATCGGATTTTATCCGATCCGATCCGCTCGATTTTTTTGACTCAAACCCACCAAATTCGGATCGGATCGGACAAATTCGATCCGAAATAGGATGATTTCGGAACGAATTGGTCTGATTCGATCCGATTCGAATTCGGATCGATCCGATCCGATCCGATAATTATCGGATCGGATCGAGTTCGATAACATGATTCGATCCGATCGAATCAAACAATCGTGGGCATTTCGGATCGGATCGGATTCGGATTCGGTCTGATCCGATCCGAATCCGATAATGCCCACCCCTACCGGCGAGCAACAAAGAGAACCAACTAAACAGAATAATTAATTAATTAAAAAATGCTTGAGTTTTCTTTTGCTACTTTTCCTTATTTGCCCATTTCTCTTTCCCTTGTAATTAGATCCCGTCATGATTATGGTTCGGAATTAAAACCGAACCGTTGAAAACCATAATCAAACCAGTATTTAATTAGGATAATCCATAATTATAATCAAATCAGGCACTAACGGTTCGAATACGGTTAGATTAAATTTGGAACCAAATCTGTTTTAATTTGATTTTTTCCCTTGCCCAGCGAGAAATGGGGGCTTTAATTATTTCTTTTGTATTTAATACAAACAAAAAAATATTATAAGAAAATCCAAAATTACCCTTCATAACAACAGTCCATTTTTCCCTTGCCCAGCGAAAAATATTTTTGGCATAGTAAAATTATCAAAAAATTCTATAAATACTCATTCAAACCAATTTCTAAACTCACTCAATTCTATTAATCTCTCTATTCTTAATTCTTTCAATCTCCCAATTCTAAATTCTCAATCTCAATATCAATCTCTCAAATTCTCTATTCTTTAAAAAGGCAAAGTCATCACAAAATGTCGATGTTTCATCCACGAATGAAGAAAATGAGCAATTCCATACTCAAGAAAACAATGTCTCCACGGAACACAATCGTCAAGTCAAGACCCGATGGTCTGATATATTCACAAAATATTTTCATAAAATAGTAAATAATACTGGTGAAGAGAATGATGTCTGCAATTATTATGGAGCAATGTATAAACATAGCGAAATGTACGAAAGCTTGACAACCCACATGAGGAAACATCATTCAACTGAGATAAGGATCGACATTGATGGAGTTGGTGCTTGGAGTGTCAATCCGAATTGTGTATTTTATTATTTATTAATAAAATAACTATATTTTTCATTTCATACCTCATTAATGATATTGTCATTATGCGTATTAGATTAATATACAGATATGCTAAGAATGACATCGACCTTAGAATAATCTTGACACTAGGTGTAAAATATTCTTAAAGTAAATATTCATAGTCGTTGGTTTTAGAATACAGTCGAATTCTTATAACCTAGAAGACTAGCACATGTCGTATATTGGAATTGAAGTTTCAATGGTTTAACGTGATGTACCATGAGTTTTGGAAACTCGTATAGACATGTGGGTATTCATTGGAACAAATACTAAATGACTCACAAGTGATTCCTAACAGTTGGAAGTACACACCACCGTCAATAGGAATCTCCTCGAGTCGAGTAGCATATATAATCCTTTGACTATAAGATATCATTGATTTTGTGTGAGATCATCCACATTTTGATGCCATGTATGTGAGAAATCTTTCATGGTCTGGCCTCTAGATGTTCGTTGGGTGTGGACCGATGCACTCAGTAATCAAGTGCGAAACAAGATAGAATCTGTCGGCCCGTATGTGTACCATAAGAGGTTTGGGTATCCATGTGAGTAAAGTCACGATTCTTAAATCGTTGGCCAAAGTCGATCACCTAGGGTGGATCACATCAGTTATGAAGAATCGTGGACATGTCGACATGGGATGTGCGTCTCGGAAACTTGACGGTATATTCTATGTTTCCTAAGCACAACTCAGATAGCCTACGGCGGAAGGATTGTTAAACATATGTGATGACCTCGACTTGTATAGTTCATAAATGTCGTTCGTGTTCTTCACGAATTCGGAGGTTGCCAAATTACGTCCATATTAGCTAGGCTTATATGACGAACGTGTCTGAACTTAGAGAGTCCCAATATGAAGTGTACTCGTTGAGCACTTCGGTAGCCGGTTATTTTTTATATTCGATATTATAATTATCAACTAAGATAATCAAGTATTATTGGATAACATTGATTATTTACTTTGACCTAATTGGATTAATTGGATTAATTCAATAATTACACAATGGCTTAATTGTAAAATCATAATTATTTCTACCATTTGAGGATATTATGGTAATTGTAAGTATGTAATAATAGGTGGTTTTGGCTTGATTTAATTGGATTAAATCAAGGTGACATATATTTAACTAATTCATTTCTTAATCATTGGCTTGATTTAATTAGATTAAATCTAAGTGGGAGATAATGGAGATTAGTCACACATAATTATACATATTTGGACAAATTAGATTAAACCCACTTAAAAGTTGTAATCAACTTTAATTAATTAAAAATTGCCTAAATTTTGCTATAAATAGCAAGCTTTAGGAAAGTTTTAATTACAAGTAAAAATACAAGCAAATTCTTAGAGAGATTAGCCTAAATTAGAGAAGTGTTTAGAGAAGCTTGTGAGATCTCTAAAACGTTTCATTAAGGAGAAATCAAGATTAGATCTTGAAGTGAAGCTTGCTAGCGTTGAAAATCGAGATTGGATCTTGAAGTCGAGCTTGCACACCTTGGAGGTTCTCTGACAATTTCAACAAAGGAGAAGTAGATTGGATCTTGCATCAAACTTATTAATGTTTGGTTTTCTCCTAAGCTATGTTTATTTATGTATTAGATGCATGATCACATAGCTTAATGTTGAAATAAGGCTAATCAATTGTGTTAGGATACTTTAGAAGTATAAACACAACATGCTTGTAATTAGGTCAAAGATGTTCATGTTGGATATGAAACAATTAATTAGAGTTTGGAACTCTAGATTAAAGCTTAGAGCTATGTCTACCATTCTATAATCATTTGACCACCTTTGGGTGACCTAGAATTGTTCACGAGACATTTCTTATTGGGATTCTAATTTGGTTTGTGTATTGGATTCAAAATTTACGCAAATACGTATTTAGAATAAATTGATATTTTTGTAAAAATATTTGATATTTTGAAAAACTAGATTTTTATTTTATAACATGTGTTAATGTTGGTTTTGAAATTAAATTAATTTTGGGTGTTTTTGAAGTGTTTAGGGAGAGCCGAAAGTGATTAGGGTAAAATACCATAATCCCTTAAGCTCACTGGAAAGTGAGCTGAAGGTGAGAGAAAGAACTGAAAATTAAAAAAAAAAAAGGAACATGTGTTGTGCGCTACAGTGACACGCACACACTGTAGCGCGCGCGGGTACGCGCTGCGCTCGATAATTTTATTTTCTCTCGTTCTGGAGCTTCGGACTCCGATTCAGTCCCGGTTTTTTCCTATACACTCGTAATGAAATATAGTATTTCATTAAATAATTTTAAAATTACACCCATACTTGATATCCATGGGTTAGACCCATTTTCGTTGCTCAGGGCATCAATCCGACCCTAGGGGTTCCACAACTGCCCCAACAGAATGGTATCAGTAGCAAAGGCTTAACCACACAACACATGTTTTTGAATCTATGCAAAAGTAATTTTAATTTAATTATGCATAAGACATATTAGATATGTATTGCATGTTTTAAAATAAAACTTTGACCTAATTAAGTTAATGACTTGATTGTCATAAATCTCCCGTGATTAGGTGATTACTTTATTTAAGTAATAGTATTAATAATGTTGGAGCATTATTGGATGATCTGTCTTGTCAATACGGAGATGAATGGGTTCTTACTACTTATATCAAATATCGTCGTTAGTGTGAGGGTATAAATGCTCGAAACTGAGGTCGCTCCGGTAAAACATTAGATGTAGCGTGATGAGTTAACATAATCACTCAATATCGTCATTAGTGTGATAGTGTACATACGAAGCTCATTTGTGCACATTGACAAGTATACACCTAGAACACATCTTAATCCAATATCGTCATTAGTGTGAGGATAAGAAATGGTTCAGGACCAAACTAGGAGTCACATGAATGTGATTGACCTTGGAGGTCTACCTAATGAGTTTACAAAGGCCAATATCATCATTAGTGTGAGGCTGGAGTAAATGTTATGGGATCCACTTCCCGCTATGAAATTTTGATAGTCAAATTTATATTTTTCCGTTAAGGAGATTACAGAATTGCGTAAAGTAATGGGAGGGCACTAATAGATTTAAAATTCCATAATCAATTAGTGTTATTACTTTTGAAATGAAAATTGTTCTGCTACTACTCAAAAATATTGTCTTGTAGATGGCTGCCACTAATCCATTGATGAAACTTTTGGATTCCAATAAGCTAAAAGGAGCCGAGAACTATTTCGAATGGGAAATGAACATACGTCTTGTCTTGGAGTATGAAAAGTTGACTTATGTCACTATCAATCCACTACCTGTTGATATTGATCCTGACTCCACTCCAGAAGAGCGAGAAACTTTTGATAAATGGAAAGATGATAACCTGAAGGTGAAATCCTACATCTTGGGATCAATGGTTCCAGATTTGCTGAGACGGTACATTGAAGTATCAGATGCTTGGAGCATCATGCGAACACTCAAGGAGTTGTTAGAGGTAAATCAAGAGATGGAACTTTATCGAAGGTCTAAGGAATTGTTCCGTGCTGAACTCAAGGAGGGAGGAGCTGACAGCACTCATGTTTTGAACATGATAAACCAGATTCGATATTTAGAACGACATGGCATTGTGTTTGATGAACGGCGGGCCGTAATTTGATTCTGTCTTCTTTGTCTGGTTCTTATGTTGGCTTTGTTTTAAATTTCCATATGCATTCGATGCAAGCCACATACAAAGAACTGCATAACATGCTACACACGATGGAACAAGATTTGAAGAAAGGCAACCCCACACTGTATCTTCATGGTAGAGCTGGCTCTTCAAAGACTTATGAGAAGTCAAAGAAAATAAAGATGGGGAAGAAGAATATATCAAAGAAAAACTCCAAGAAGCGCAAAAGTGCAAAATCGAAAGTAGCTCGTGATCAATGTCTACAATGCAAGAAGTCTGGACACTGGAAGAAGGACTGTCCAGAACTTAAAGGAAAAGCAGGACCCTCAGGTACGCTTTGTATTTTTCCAATTATTGACATCTCATTAGTCTTAGATGCAAATATTGGATGGGTGTTAGACACTGGTAGTCCTACTCATATTTGCAATTCCTTACAGGAAATGAGGATTAAAAGAAGGCTGAATAAAAGGGAGATCCAGCTTAGAGTTGGCAATGACGAGACATTGGATGTCAAGGTCATAGGAACTGTTGTTTTAGATCTCCCAAATAGATGTAAATTAGATTTGCATGACTGTTATTATGTTCCCTCACCTATCAGACAAATAATATCACTGCCAATATTAGATAAAGAGGGATATAAAATAAACATTAAGGATGAAACTTTATGTTTGTATGATAAAGATAATTTATTGAAATATGAATGTTCTTTATCAAACGGTCATTATGTTTTGGAAACATATAGATATGTCTTTAATATAGAGAAAAATACAAGTAGGAAATCTGAATTAAATAATATTGAATTATGGCATATGAGATTGAGCCACATAGGTGTTAGACGTCTATCTAAATTGGTAAATGATGGTTTGATTGAAAATCTAACCTTAGTTCCTTATCCGATTTGTGAGTCATGTATCCAAGGAAAGATGACAAATGCCTCATTTCAAGGTGTTGGACACCGTGCTGGAGATTTACTGGAACTAATACACAGCGATGTGTGTGGTCCATTAAATCATGCCACTCATAATGGTTCAACATACTTTGTGACTTTCACAGATGACAAGTCTAGATATGGATGTCTATCTGATGAAACATAAGTCGGAAACATTTGACAAGTTCAAAATATTCTGAAACGAAGTATAAAAATAAATCAGTAAATTCATCAAATGTCTTAGATCAGATCGAGGCGGTGAATACATGAGTGAAGAATTCAGAAATTATTTAAGGGATAATGAAATTCTCGCCCAATATAGCATACCAGGAACACCTCAACACAATAGAGTATCTGAGCGTAGAAATCGTACTTTATTGCATATGGTGCGAACGATGATGATCTATACAGATCTTCCTTATTACCTTTGGGGTTACGCTTTACTAACTGATGCCTACATACTTAATAGGGTTCCATCGAAAGCTATTTGTACGACCCCCTATCAGATATGGTACGGTAGAAATCCAAGTCTTAAGCATTTAAATATTTGGGATTGTCCTGCATAAGTTAGAATTGCGCAGCGGGATAAACTAGCACCCAGGGGGTATAAATATAGGTTTGTTGGATATCCTGATAATTCCATGGGATATCAATTCTACGATTCCGAACAACGAAATGTATTTATTGTTCGCTTTGTAACTTTTCTTGAAAAGTAATTTTTGAGAGAAAGTAGGAATTGTAGAGAGATTAAACTTGATGAGTTTGATCCCAACATTAAAAAACCTGAGATGGAACCAGAGATCCAACTAGGTGAAGGATCTACAACACAGGTTCTACGTAAATCGAATAGAATATCAAGGCCCCCTGAAAGATTATTTTTAACATCTGATGTGAGCCTTGATGTTCTCCTCTTGGAGGAAACAGATCCGACTACGTATAAGGAAGCGATATTGGATATCGATTCGGGAAAATGGCAAGACGCCATGAAATCTGAAATGGATTCAATGCATGTCAATCAAGTCTGGGACTTAGTTGAACTTCCCGAATGAGTTAAACCTATTGGTTGTAAATGGATTTACAAAAGGAAATGAGGGCCCGATGGAAAGGTGGAAACCTTTAAGGCCCGACTGGTAGCGAAAAGTTACACTCAACGTCCTGGGATTGACTATGAGAAACTTTTTTCACCAGTAGTCATGCTAAAATCCATTAGGATTCTCTTAGTCATTGATGCATATCACGACTATGAGATATGACAGATGAATGTGAAAATCGCTTTCCTAAATGGATTCCTTAAGGAGGATATCTATATGGAACAACCAAAGGGTTTCGTATCTAGTGAGACTTCAAACTTGGTTTGTAAGCTCCAAAAGTCTATTTATAGACTTAAACAGGCATCCCGAAGCTGGAATCGTCGTTTTGATGAGAAAATTAGATTATCCGGATTCATCGAAAATGAGGAAGAACCATGTGTTTATAAGAAAGTTAGTGGGAGCATGATAGTTTTCTTAATCTTGTATGTAGATGACATCCTTATTATAGGAAATGATATAGGGATGATGCAAAGTGTGAAAGCCTACCTTTGCAAGAACTTCTCAATGAAAGATATGGGTGAAGCTTCCTATATACTAAGTATAAGGCTCTACCGAGATAGAGTTAGGAAGCTTATAGGGTTGTCACAATCGACGTACATAGACAAGATATTAAAAAGGTACAGTTTCACCAACTGCAAGACAGAAAATGTACATTTCCGATACGACATACATCTTTCGAAGAAAATGACACCTCAAACTGAGGAAGAGAGAGTTAGAATGTCTAACTTGCCATATGCTTCTTGTATTGGAAGCATAATGTATGCAATGCTATGTACTAGACTTGACATCAGTTTCGACGTCAGTGTGACCAGCCGATATCAATCTGATTCAGATAATATTCATTGGACAACCGTGAAACATATCTTAAAGTATCTTAAAGGCACCAAGGATAAGTTTATGATATATGGAGAAGATGAGCTACAAGTTAAAGGTTATACAGACTCCGACTTCCATGGAGATCCAGATGATAGAAAATCTACATCATGATACATATTTACCCTTAACGGTGGTGCTGTAAGTTGGCGTTGTTCAAAGCAAGGCTCAACAGCTGATTCCACCACTGAGGCGGAATTTATAGCGGCTTCAGAAGCTGCTAAAGAAGCTGTTTGGATTAGAAATTTTATCACAGAACTTGGCGTTGTGTCTAGTATTGCGGATTTGATCACATTATACTGTGATAATAACGGAGCCATCGCGCAGACTAAGGAGCCGATGGCGCATTCCAAGTCTAAACACGTGGAAAGAAAATACCGCGTAATTAGAGAGATTATTGAACGAAAAGCCATAGTGGTCTTGAAGGTTCAAGGACAAGACAACATAACAGACCTGCTTACAAAGGCCTTACCTCCTAAGTTATTCGATAAACATGTGGAGGAGATGAGACTACGGTACCATCCAAATTGGCACTAAGTAAGTGGGAGTTTGATGGAGTTGGTGCTTGGAGTGTCAATCTGAAATGTATATTTTATTATTTATTAATAAAATAACTACATTTTTCATTTCATACATCATTAATGGTATTGTCATTATGCGTATTAGATTGATATATAGATATGCTAAGAATGACATCGACCTTAGAATAGTCTTGACACTAGGTGTAAACTATTTTTAGAGTAAATATTCATAGTCGTTGGTTTTAGAATACGGTAGAATTCTTATAACCTAGAATACTAGCACATGTCGTTTATTAGAATTGGAGTTCCAATGGTTTAACGCGATGTACCATGAGTTTTGAAAACTCGTATAGACATGTGGGGATTCATTGGAGCGAATATTGAATGACTCACATGTGATTCCTAATAGTTGGAAGTACACGCCACCATCAATAGAAATCTCATCGAGTCGAGTAGCATATATAATCCTTTGACTATAGGATAACATTGATTTTGTGTGAGATCATCCACACTTTGATGCCATGTATGTTAGAAACCTTTCATGGTCTGGCCTCTAGATGTTCGTTGAGTGTGGACCGATGCACTCAGTAATCAAGTGCGAAACAAGATAAGATCTGTCGGCCCGTATGTGTACTATAAGTGGTTTAGGTATACATGTGAGTAAAGTCGCGATTCTTAAATCTTTGGCCAAATTCGATCACCTAGGGTGGATCGCATCAGTTATGAAGAATCGTGGGCATGTCGACATGAGATGTGCATATCGGAAACTTGACGGTATATTTTATGTTTCCTAAGCACAACTCGGATAGCCTACGGCGGATGGATTGTTAAACATATGTGATGACCTCGACTTGTATAGTTCAGAAAGGTCGTCCGTGTTCTTCGCGAATTCGGATGTGGCCGAATTGCGTACATACTAGCTAAGCTTATATGACGAACGTGTCTAAACTTAGAGAGTCCCAATATGAAGTGTACTCGTTGAGCACTTGGGTAACTGATTATTTTTTATAAAAGATAATATTCGATATTATAATTATCAACTAAGATAATCAAGTATTATTAGATAACATTGATTATTTACTTTGACCTAATTGGATTAATTGGATTAATTCAATAATTACAATGGCTTAATTGTAAAATCATAATTATCTCTACCATTTGAGGATATTATGGTAATTGTAAGTATGTAATAATATGTGGTTTTGGCTTGATTTAATTAGATTAAATCAATGTGACAAATATTTAACTAATCAATTTCCTAATCATTGGTTTGATTTAATTGGATTAAATCTAAGCGGGAGACAATGGAGATTAGTCACACCTAATTATACATATTTGGACAAATTAGATTAAGCCCACTTAAAAGTTGATTACAACTTTTATTAATTAAAAATTGCATAAGTTTTGCTATAAATAGGAAGCTTTAGAAATGTTTTGATTACAAGTACAAGTACAAATACAAGAAAATTCTTAGAGAGATTAGCCTAAGTTAGAGAAGTGTTTAGAGAAGCTTGTGAGGTCTCTAAAACATTTCATTAATGAGAAATCAAGATTAGTTCTTGAAGTGAAACTTGCTAGCATTGAAAATCGAGATTGGATCTTGAAGTCGAGCTTGCACACCTTGGAGGTTCTCTGACAATTTCAACAAATGAGAAGTAGATTACAAGCTTTAGAAATGTTTTGATTACAAGTAAAAATACAAGAAAATTCTTAGAGAGATTAGCCTAAGTTAGAGAAGTGTTTAGAGAAGCTTGTGAGGTCTCTAAAACATTTCATTAATGAGAAATCAAGATTAGTTCTTGAAGTGAAGCTTGCTAGCGTTGAAAATCGAGATTGGATCTTGAAGTCGAGCTTGCACACCTTTGAGGTTCTCTGACAATTTCAACAAATGAGAAGTAGATTGGATCTTGCATCAAACTTACTAAGTAATGTTTGGTTTTCTCCTAAGCTATGTTTATTTATGTATTAGATTCATGATCACATAGCTTAATGTTGAAATAAGACTAATCAATTGTGTTATGATACTTTAGAAGTATAAACACACATGCTTGTAATTAGGTCAAAGATGTTCATGTTGGATATGGAACAATTAATTAGAGTTTGGAACTCTAGATTAAAGCTTAGAGCTATGGCTACCATTCTAGAATCATTTGACCACCTTTCGGTGACCTAGAATTGTTCACGAGACATTTATTATTGGGATTCTAATTTGGTTTGTGTATTGGATTCAAAATTTTCGCAAATGCGTATTTAGAATAAATTGATGTTTTTGATGATTCACATACCACACATAATATGTAACAAATTTTCTTACAACCAAGTGTAAATGAAAAATATTATTCCCTTTTTACCCTTTGTTTTTTCTCATTTGCAATTAGTTGTAAGAAATTTTGTAACCATTATAGTAAAAATATCATTACTCTTCACTAACTTAGCCTAACTATCCATATGTGCGTACGTGCACATTCTTCCACCTACACCCTCACTCCAGATCGCAGATCTAAACCGTTTATTTTAACGATTTTGTTTTTATCATCAAAACATATGTGGCGGAAATTCCGAGATGGAGATTCTTGAATATTACAAACAAAATAAATTTTTTTTAAAAATAATAATAAGTGAAAAAACAGCTTTTCTTTCTGTTTCTTATGACTGACTGTAATTTGTCCATCCACTCAGTTACTCAAATATCCTACGATTTATTAAATAATTAATTCAAATAAAACAAAAAACTCGGCCTCTCCGCCTAAATCTATCAGAAAATGTAAACAATGAAATTTAAAAACCCACCACCAAATTTAAATAAAACTTTAAGAGAAGGATACGAAGTTGATAATGATAATCGAGCAAAATTAAATAAATAAATAAATAAAGAAAGAAAGAAAACCTAAGACAAGATAATAATAAAAAAAAAAAAACAGCTAAAGTAACAGGAGGTGTAACACACCTCAACTAAGAAGATTTAGGAGCCTCCGGTTTTCTGAGGAGAACCATGTGCATCGGAGTGAAGATTCCGATCTCGCCACCTCTGGTCAAATAATCAGCAGTCTTAAAAAGCATCTCGTGAACATCAACGGTTCCTTTTGGCGCAATCCCCAAGGCGGCAAGTATTGTAACAAGAATGTGGTTCCTCCAGTAAGCTATCCGGCCCATCTTGAGCCGGGTCCACCACGGCTGGGTCGGCGGTTTAGCTAGATCCTTCTCTTTCACAACCTCGAAGCCAACCCTTTTGGCTATCTCGGTAATTTCCGCGTAGCATCTGAGCCCAGGCAACGCATCTCCACGTTCGATGCCCTGAATGATGTCCACGTGTACTGCGTTATCGGCTTTGTATTTGTCAGTTGTAACCCACTCGTACGACACGTACAGAGATCCAGGCTTCAAAACCCTAAAGATCTCCGCGTATACATCTTCCAGCTTCGGCGCGTGACAAGTCGCTTCGATTGAGTACGCCCCATCGAAGCCGTTGTCGTCGAACGGCATCTGAAGGAAATTTCCGCAAACGACTTCGCAGATTGAATCTAATCCCGCTTTCTTGTTGTGCAAGCGAGCGCGGTTCACTTGGTACTCGTTGATCGTAATGCCGACAACTTTGGCGCGGGAGTGAGCGGCGATGGCACGCATGGGCCCACCGACGCCGCATCCGACGTCGAGAATGCTATCTCCGGGCTCGACGCTAATGAGATCGACGGCCATCTCCTCGTGGAGTCGCGTAGCATCACCGTGGGATTTTCCGGGAATGGATGGTGAGAAGTGGAAGGACTGGCCCCACCCCCACTCGTAAATGTCTGTGACTAAGTTGTAAAAGGTGTCCACGAAATCTGGAACCTTCTCCTTGGTTGTTTCTTTAGGGAGTTTGAAGAACTTCCAATAACTGTCGTAATTGTCTTGGACTTCCTCGGCGGAGATCGAGCCGCCGGTTAGATCGACTGCGCGTTTGCCCTTTTGTTCGGCGGGGCCGAGTACGCAGACGAACCAATAGAGGCCGACGGCAAGAAGGGCGCCGCTGCAGAAGAGAGCGAGAGAGTCCATTGAGAGAAAATGGGAGTGCCGTTGGACAAATTGAACGGTCTTTTATTTATTTAAGCAGACGCTTACGTTGCGCGTGACTTGGAGACTCTTTAGCAAGCCCACGGCCACGGGGAGCCAAAATAATTTGATGTGAGCCCTTAAATTTTATTGTACCGTTGATATAAAATTTGATTAATTTATAAGTTAAGTTATTTAACTATTAATATTTTCTATCAAATGCTACTTATATTTACGATTAAGCTCTCCTTATATTTTTGGACAGAAATCATGGTCGCTCATTATAAGCATAATTTTAAATATATATATATATATATAGTACTTTTGACACATAATTAATTACTGATCAATAATCAAAATCTTAGTTAGTTATTTATAGGATATGAAATTGATTGGGTTAAAATTTGTCAATCCTGATCCTAATTCGATTATATAATCATGAAAAAAATTGTTTCGAATCTCTATCGGGTTTTTCAATTGAGTTAACAAACAACCATTTTCGCACCAAAATATCCCTAGCAACATCTTACTCTATTTTCATTTTTCATCTAAGAATTCACTATACAATCTTCATTTTTCTCCTATCATGTCTTTTACAATCATCCAAAGAGCTTAAGGTTAGAATGATTTATTTATAGATTGTGTATTAAATGTGTTTTGTTAGTGGATTTTCTTCAAATGATTGTTTTGATGATTTATTACAATGAAAAATACTTATGATGAGTTAATACATTAGAAAATTGTTAAAATCTGATGAAAATAGTCGAATCTCAATCTTGATTATGGATTTATAGTGTATGATGAGTTAAAAGTGTTGAAACTGAAATCGAACTTGATTTGGATGTTTTGGAAAGGTCCGAAAGTTTATAAAAGTTTAGTTAGAAATTTCATAAAATAGCGATTCTAGTCGTATTTCGTCATTTATTTTGACAAACCTAACTAAGATGAGGAGTATTCGTGAAGCCTAGTAAGTACTTTATACAATGAGTAAATGATGTATTATTTATTGTCAAGTTCTTATGTGTGTGTACAAGTATAAACTTGATTTCCGAAAACATGAATTAAAGTTTATCATTCATGATTTATTAGTGTATTTGAGATGTGTTAATAGATTTGACATGAGTTATGAAATAAGTCTATTGTATGAGTAAGAGTTGTGAGTTTCTAATGTTGGTAAGTTAAGAAAGTTTCAATTTCGTGTATATAGAAGGTTAATTTCCCAAAGTCAAATGAGACAAATGAATTTCTGTTTTTCCATATATATATATGTATATGTTTTTTATATGAGAACTAAGTGATTGTCCGAGCTTCTGAAATGAAAGTAGATGATAGGAAAATAAGTATCTGTATTTATGAAGATTATATGTATAATGGTCGAAAGAAAAAATCTCTATTTGACAGGGCTTCTTCCTATACATATGAATTCCATTGGACCCAGAACCGATACATTGTAAGAATCTTTATACATTTCTAACATTTGAAAGTGTTTGTTTCTATATATGAGATGAAATGTAACCGTTATGTGAAGAAAAGAATGTGTTTCAGAAGCTTTCTTTCGGTTGTCTTTATAAACTTTGTATATTATAGATTCATTCTTTCACCATCATTGATATGTTAGGCATACGTATTTGGTTTTATGAATTCGAAATGACGATATGTTATGTGTGTATGATTACTGGTATGAATATGTAAATGACTTGTCTAGTTCTTGAAAGTCGGTTATTGAGTTTATTAATATGTTTTATATTTATGATTGGATGACATCATTATATTATGTCTTGCGTTTAATACTTGATGCATTGCATACAAACCACCTCATTCTGTTTTCTGCATAATGACCAAAGTTCTAATTTTTTACGTTTTGCTTAACAGACTAATTTTATTGCAGTTATGAAATAAGTTGTGATATATTTATTAAGTGTTTAGATCGACTTTTAATTTCTCAATATCTGGATAAGTATATGATATTGGTATGTATTCATCGTAGAGGTACCGATTCGGAACTTCGATCGGACGGTGTTTATCTCAAACCTATTCTAAAATATGTAGTAAGTTTCGTATGAGCATTATATATATAAACCAGTACATATGTCGATTTATGACTTGATCATGTATTCGTTGGTCATTCTAACTTTTAATCTCGTTATATAATGACTTTTGTTCACTAAAAGTTATGTATGTCTTTTTTGTCGATTATACAATGTTTTATAGATCTGAAATGGATTAAGATCTTAGATTTATACGTGTAAGGTATATATAAAAACTCTGACGTTTGAAATATTTTCCATATATCTATGAGTACAAGTAAGCTTTCTGAAGTTTTATGTGTATGATTATTATCCAGGGTATTTGAGGTTCTGTACAAGTTACATTTTCTGAATTTGTATATGTAATTATAAGTGACTTTGGCTTTTTAAACCTTCAAGAGGTTTTCCGTATAAAGATTAGTTCTTGAGTTATTAATAAAAAATAGTATTAAAATATCTGATTTGATGATATTTCAAATATGTTTCATTTTCTCATGATAAAAGAGTTTAGCTTCAGAATCCAAATGATTTAGATATTATAGTTCTCGGTCACAGTTTTTTTATATTTTGATTTTGTATTATTTATGCCTTATGAATTCAGTTTCTAGATCAATATATGTAAATATATTCATAGGACTTTGTATATAAAGAGTGTGAAGAATATTACAAAGTTTAAGTTCAAGTATAGTTTCTCTTTTAAGTTCTAAATTTGTGTGTATGTGTTATTTTCCGATGACTATACAATTATATGCATCCACTCATATCGGCATAATATTTTAAAGGTTTTTTGACACACACACACACACACACACACACACACACATGAAGTTGGGGTTGGTGCTTTGAACGCTAATCCAGATCATATTTATGACCGATTCATGAATATATACATTAATTTTTTCCATAATATTATCTATTTATGGCAGCTCCTCTTGTCTTTTATATACATATTCAATCTAATCTGGATTATGTTAAAACTAAAAAGGGTTTTAGTGATGTATATATAAGAAAAATGAATATATATAAGGTAGTGCACAGTTACAACAAGGTTTGTAATTGACTTTGGGAGGTGTCATTACTAGAGACATATTCTCACATAAAGTTTCTGGTTAAGAATTACTAACACGGGTCGGTTAGTAAAATCAGCTAAAATTGATACATGTTGTATATCGAAACTTAGTATGATAGTTTATCCTAATAAACCATGAGT
>SKCR01033341.1:0-84255 GCA_019454045.1 Zanthoxylum bungeanum | reverse complement strand
TACAGGTAGAGATTGGTAAGTGGTTTACATAAAGGCAAAATAAGGTGGTTGTGTGGTGGGAACACCTACCACACTTTTGCTCCAAATATTTGAATCCGAAATTCAAATATCTCTACGGGTATTTGCCGCGGCTCGGTTCCGTTTAATCCAATTAAATGATCATTCGTCGTTAAATAATTAAATCCAATATAATTAAATAACGATGCCTCGCAAAATATATCGAACGTCGTTCATGAATTAATTCTAAATCAATTTGTTCGGTCGCATTAAAGTCCGACTTTAATCTCGTAATGAAATCCAATCCATTTCAATATAATCCCATAGATTATTTTTATAGCCCGTTTGAATAAATAAATAGAAAAAATCAAATTTAACTATTAAATTATTTTACCGATTAATTCCAAATTAATCGCGTTCTTTCGCCACTGTACACTTTTAATCCCAGATTAAATAAAGCCCATATTAATCCCAGATTAATTTTCTTTCTCTCGTAATTAATCCCAGATTAATTCCAATTAAGTCAACTGTCATCGGTGAATCCTTGGGAAGCGACCCAAGAGATCTCTGGATATGTTGGCAGTAAATCCGGTAATCGGACTATCCGATAAAGCGAGTACCTCGTACTACGTGCTTACCGATTTACAAGACATGGTTGGCTTCTAGCAAAGCACCGTGCCTACCCAATTCTCCAGAAATATTCTTACTGGAATATATAATCTATGTTAGACGTAGAATACCTAGTATTTCGTATTTCGATCCAGTATCAGATGTCACGTGCTAGGCCTGGGGCTGGAATAGTGTCTGCCCCGTACGAAGCACATATCAGATATCAAACAACTAGTCTCTTTGAATCGGATAATCATGACCTTGTCACATTATCCCGATGGTTGCAACACATTAGAGAACGAGTTATGAATCCCTGCGTGATCATCATCTCCATATGTCTGGAGTGACACTTCCGTCTTGACATCACATCCAATACACTACGATTCTCGCGATAAACCCAATAGAGGCGTACACAGAACCTGTTAAAGCCCTGGACGACCAAAACCAAAGTTTACCGATTGTCGCAAGTATTAGCGATGTAAGTCTCAGGTTAAGACCAAATACATCTACCCTGACGCGGACTCCCGTAGACACATATACATACTACCAATGGGATTCCGCGGGGTCTATCCAGAGCGAAGCTGTTTTCCGTACCATCGGTAAAACACAACCTCCTATCGCACTTGTATAAGTATCCTATACTTAAACATATGAGAACTGTGCCGTTATGCTCTCACAACGCGCACAAGTGCAATACTAGTCTATTCCATATTATCGATGTCTAGTCTCGATAATACTACGACTAGGGATATTTAATGATTAAACCTTTATGGATTGATACTGTCTCATATCATCTCAATCCGGAACTAATCATATGGACTTTTACCATTTATATGTAATAGTAAATGAATTACGAAATGATAAAAGGCAATTTCAATATTACATAGTCAATTTTGTACAAAACACAATGTCTTTTACAAACGGTGACGCTATGGGTCATAATTGTCTAACATACAACATCATGACGGTTTTGTCGTACTAAAACTAGCAAACAAGGTTTGCAGGTTATTCGATCCATGGAGGGATTGAAGCAAGTATTGGGTTCTTGAAACTATCGTTTTGATGTAATCATAATGATGTATGATTTGATTCAGAACGAAAATGATTCTTGTGTATATAAGGAGGTTAGTGGGAGCGCACTGACAATGAATGTCCTAATAATGATGATATGTCATTTCTTGGAAATGATATTCCCATAATACAATCGGAGAAAGCTTGGCTTTCATGAAAATTCTCCATAGAATACTTGAGAGAGAGACAACTTTTATTCTAGGAATAAAGATCTACTGGGTTAGATCTAAAGGTTGTTAGTACTCTCCGAAAACTCGTACATTGAAATAAATGTACGCGACCTGGTGTCTCATGTGCTTTGAGTATATGGAGTCACAATCAGTCCAATCTGAGTGATAGTCACTGGATTGATGTTAAGAACATCCTTAAGTATCTTAGACGAACTAAGGATGCTGTCTTATATTATGGAGAAGGAGAACTTGAAGTGACTGGGTTCACTGTTGCAAGTTTCCTAACCGATACAATGACTGTAAGTCGTAAAAACGGTATATATATAGTTTGAATAACGGAACAGTGAGCTAGGAATCTTCCAAGCAAGATACTGTTGCCGAAAAAATAACAAAAGCGGAACATTGCTGCAGCTGAGGCAGCAATAGAAGCATTTTGGATTTATATAATTCTAATCGGATTAGGAGTAGTTCTATTAGCAGCTAAGCTAGGCTACAGCGCAGGCTAAAGAATCGCAGTCTCATCAATGATCCAAGTATATACTTCGACTAATTCATCTGATTCGTTTGATCATACATCTTGGCAATGTGATGATCGAATAAATCGCATCAGATGATACCCTTGTAAATCCGCTGACGAAAGTTGTTTCTCAGCAGCAGTTGAGCAACCGGTCCATAGTTCAAGTGTTAGGCACTTGAGTGACTGGCTATAGGCCAAGTGGGAGATTGTTGGACAATTATGACCATAGCGTCACTATTTGTACAGATCATGGTGTTGTTGTACAAATTAACTATGTGACAAAGGAAATTGCTCTTTTATCATTAGTAATTGGATTACCTGGATATATAAATGATTATAGTCCTTATGATTAGTTCCGGATTAATAAGATATGAGACAATATTAATCCACAAAAGTTTAATCATTAAATATCCCTAGTCGTAGTATTATCGAGACTGGACATCGATAATGCAGAATAGGCTAGTATTACACTTGTGCGTGTTATGGAAGCGTAACGACATAGTTTTCGTATATTTGGGTATTGGATACTCATGCAAGTGTAATAGGAGGTTCTGTTTACCGATGGTACGGAAACAGGTTCGCTCTGGATAGACCTATCAGAATCCCATTGGTAGTATGACTATGTGTCTATGGGAGTCCGAATCAGGGTAGGTGTATTTGGTCTTAACCTGAGACTTGCATCGCTAATACTTGTGACAATCAGTATACTTTGGTTTTGATCGTCCAGGGCTTTAACAGGTTCTGTGTACGCCTCTTCTGGGTATATTGAGAATCGTAGTGTATTGGGTGTGATGTCAAGACGGAAGTATCACTTCAGTCATATGGAGATGATGATCACGCAGGGACGCAGAACTGGTACTCTAAGTGCTATAGCCATCGGGGAAGTATGACTTGGTCATGACTTTTCGATCATAAAGAGACTAGTTGCTTGTGATCTGATATATGCTTCGTACGGGGTGGACACAACTCCATCCCTAGGCCTTGCATGTGACATCCGATACTGGATCGTAATACGCAATACTATGTATACTACGCCTGACAAAGATCTTGTATTACGCAGCAGAATATTTCTGGAGAATTGGGTAGGCACGGTGCTTTGCTAGAAGCCAACCATGTCTTGTAAATCGGTAAAAACGTGGTACCGGGTACGAACGTGTTCGGATAGTCCTATGACCGTATTTACTGCCAACATATCCAGGGATCTCTTGGGTCGCATCCAAAGATTCACCGATGATGTTTGACTCGAACAATATTAATCTGG
This sequence comes from Zanthoxylum bungeanum, assembly GCA_019454045.1. Taxonomy (NCBI): domain Eukaryota; kingdom Viridiplantae; phylum Streptophyta; class Magnoliopsida; order Sapindales; family Rutaceae; genus Zanthoxylum; species Zanthoxylum bungeanum. The sequence continues at coordinate 80,630 of SKCR01033341.1, read as the reverse complement.
GATTAATTAAGAGAGATAATATTAATATGAGATTTATTATGAGAGAGAATATTAATCTGGGATTAATAAAGAGAGAAAATTAATTTCAGATTAATTACGGCAAGAATTAATCTAGGATTAATTATCAGAGAAAGAATTAATCTGGGATTAATTGCGCCGAGAATTTATCTGGGATTAAATTCGTCGATAGGAGAGAACGCGATTAATTTGGAATTAATCGGTAAAATAAATTTAATATTTAAATTAGATTTTACTATTTAATTTATTTAATTGGGCTAAATAATATATTAGATATATTAAATTGAAATTGGATTTCAATGAGAAATTAATTGGATTTTAATTTTAGCGAATGAATTAATTTGGAATTAATTCACGAGCGATTTTTGTAATAATTTTACTGGGTATTATTATTTAATTAAATTGGATTTAATTATATTGCGACGAAAAATTTGTTTAATCGGATTAAACGAATCCGAGCCCGGAATGTGTTAAGCAAGTCCGCTTGAATTTTGAATTTAAAGTGGGGCCACTTCACTTACATCATTAGTCATTTTTGATGATTGAATGGATGATGGATTTTGGTGGAAACTTAATTTAACACTCAACATATTTAATTTGGAAATTGACTTATCTCTCTCCTGGCAAGTAGGCCGAATTGGCCCTTTAAATTGCTTAGGCCGAATTGGCCCTTAAATGGTTATGGCCGAATGGTACAACCAAAGAAGCTAAATAGCCATATCACCATTTAATGCCACCTTCAACTTGAAAAGGCCAATTTGACTTTCAAATATTAAAAAGGCAATTTGATTTTTTTTTTTTTTTTAAAAAGTGATGGCCGCTGATTTTCGAAATATTAGCTGCAAGTAAAATTGCTTTTGTTCTCAAGTATAAAACGTAAATTGGCCTCTGACTCTCCAACCTGGCCGAATAAATGAAAGAAAACAGCTCTCTGTTTTCTTTGATGATTGGCCCAAAAAAAATAATGGGGAGCAAAATGCTCACTGTAATTGGTCGAAGAGAAGCATTGTGCTTCTGCTTGACTGCTTTTGGCAGAATCAAAAGGAAAAGAAATTGTTGCTTGCTTCCTGCATTCTTTTGGCCGATTGTTCCCTTCTCTCTCGGACAAATCTATTTTTCCTGGGGAGATTAAATTTGTTCCATTTGTTCTTGCTAGCACATAAGGGAGTCAAAAGATGGTGATAGGGATACTCACCTAAGAGCTTGGAAGCTTCAACATCCATGAAAGTTTTGAACTCAAGCCGATCAATGTAAGTCTTCCGCAACTTATTTTTTATTATTATTCACACACTAATCACGCTTAGAGATCCTGTGGCATGTGTAGGACACTTACACCTAAATCATTCCATTAAGTCCAATGTAATAAATGGACTTTAAAGTTTAATTGGGCCTTATGGGCTTGATATTGGTTTTATGGCATATGAGGGTGATTCCTTACTTGGGCTTGGTAATGGGTTTGATCCACATTGACCAAAGCCCATGCCTTAAGAAATCAATTGAAAGCTCATCGGACTTTAATTAAAAAACATTGGATGTTAGTTGAGCTTTGAGACCCATTAAGATTAGATTTGGAATCTAAGTCGTTAAAGCGCATTAAAAGTGTAAATATTTAATGTGGAATTAAATAAATGGATTAGTATTGAATACGACTTAAATTAGATTTAACGAGTAGTTCGATATAATTCAAGAATTCGTACTTTAAGTACTTATTCTCAAACGAGTTGGACTCATGCAAAATCAAATTGTTGTTTGAACATTGGATGGTCATATAATTAAAGACTAATTAATTGGATTAGATTGGTTGAAATACATGCTATGAATGAATATATGGATGTGTTGAATGAATAGCGTATATCGGATGGATATTAGAAGGGAAATGGTAATTTTAGAAATTATTGTAAATTTGGAATTTATAAATTGGACCTGCGTGTCCAGCCTTATCTCTTATTATCTCTTTGTATTCTATTCTCACCTAATTCCCTACATGTTAATAAGGTTTCTATTATTGTATTATGTAATTGGGTAGAAGTAGAATAGTCCTAGCCGGGGAGAGGAAAAAGAGTGATTTGTTCTAGGAACAAGTTGTTATATATCCATCTGCATATCGTTATTAATTTACTTTTCGCGCCTTATGATGTTTTAGAAGCATGCTTAAGGGTGTATGATGAGACCTTAACAAAGATAATAAATTGGTTGTCAATTTACGCGAAAAATCCTCAAAATATATATTAAGCATTTTTCCTTTCGTTGAGTGATTCTTACTCAAGATCCAAAGTTGGCATTGGTTTGTTGGCCAAAGTCAAGACCTTTGTCAATTGCCGATGTGTTTGAATCATGAGAGTTTTGTTCTATATCTTCTCCAAGTTGTGATTTGTTGGCCAAAGTCAAAATCACTTCTTGTCCATCGACATTGATTACGAAGCTTTCCATGTCAATGGGTCCCGCTTAACTGGAATCATTAAGCTTGTTGTGCCAAAGCCAAGGCTTAATTGATTCAGAGGAAAAATGTTAGGAAAAAGTATTGGATACATTGGCATATGTATTATATATATGTTTCGGACTTGGATGTCCACCTATCGGATCTAGGAATTGGATGATATCCAATTGATCTTCGAGATCTACCTAGTTAATATCATACAGCTTGTTGGCCAAAGTCAAGGTTGTTTGTTATTTAAAGGGATCCTAGCCCACTAGGAAACTGGTTTTCCCGAGTACTCGACAGATGGTTAGAGGCTCGCCGAAAAATAGTGGGAGGCTAGTATTGAATTTACAATTTCATTCTGATACTTAGCTTTACGCGCTTTCAAATTATTTCGTCAAAATTATTTTATTAGTTGGTCTAATATAATGTTATTTTTCTTGTAACAGTTAGACTGTGCCCAAATATCATTGACTAGATAGTTGGACTATCGTAGTCAAGATGACTGGAAAGGGAAATGTCCGAGACATTATCATGGGCGAGAATGTCTTTAAGGGCATGAACTTTGCCGATTGGGAAATGAATCTAAGGATAGTCCTTGGAGCCGAGAGGCTGTTATACACTATATAGACACCTCTTGGGCCTAAACTCACACCTGATCAGACACTTGAGCTGGAGCTTTGGAAGACTCACAGCGATGATTGTGATACTACTCAGTCCATTATGCTTGCTTCTATGACTCAGTATTTCCGTCGACAGAACAGGGACTTGGATCCCTATAACATGTTGGCGAGGTTGTAAGATCGTCACCGATCTAACAAGAGGTCGTAGTGATATGAGTTAGTTAAGAAGCTCTTCCATTCACGTATGTTAGAAGACATGTCTGTTGAGTCCCATGTGGCACAGATGATTGCTGACATGGATGAGCTGGCTGAGATGGGGATTGTCTTGGAGGCTGAGATTACAATAGATATGGTCTTGCAATCTCTCCCCGATACCTGGAGACAGTTCATCATAAACTATAATTTGATGAGCACTGATGATACTCTTGGAGAGTTATTGTCAACTCTCAGGAAGCCGAGAATGAGCTTCTCAAGGGCAACAAGCGCAAGGCGCACTTTACTTCGACATCTCAGACACCGAGGGCTGGGCCCAAGGCGACTGGAGGTGTGAAGAAGAAAAAGCATAAAAGAAAGGGCAAGACCAAAGCGTCAAAGGCTTCCGAGAAGCCTAAGGACAAATCTCAGGATGTTTGCCTCCAGTGCGGCAAGCGAGGTCACTGAAAGCGTGACTACCGTGAGTACAAGGCGCTCCAGAAGGAGATAAAGGCGGGCAAGGCACCGGCCTCAGGTATGTTTGTTATTGAAATAAACATGACAACTTCTAGTTTTAAAAATTGGATTTTTGATTCTGGTTGTGGTACTAATATATGTACTGATGTGCAGGATCTGCGGATTAGCAGGAGACTGGCCTCAGGGGAGATTGATCTACGCGTCGGAAATGGGGCACCAGTCGCCGTTTTGGCCGTTGGCACTTTTGTTTTAGAACTGCCATCGGGGCTGTTGGTTTCTAATATAGGTCCCAAGATCATGAAATCAAGCATAAAATTCGTATGAATACATCAAGGAATAATGGCGGAAACATATACTCACAATGATTGGTTTGGATGCATCAAAGAACACAAGCCTTCTCCTCCTCTTCAAGGTCACGGCAATGACTCTCCAAGGCATTGGGTGGATCGGTTTGGGCAGTGAAGATCCTCCAAGAATTCGGCCATTGATGAACACCATGGAAGCTCCAAACTTCAAGCTTCAAAATGGATTCCTTGCACACAAGTTCACTACCCTATCACCTTTGTAAAACCCATGGTGTGCTAGCACAAATCCTCTTCTTCATTTTCGGTCTAACCAAAATTTTATTTGAAAGAAAATTGGCACTAAGCCGTGAAGAATAACAAGAAAATGAGAGGGAAAATAAAATGGTTGACAAAAACGTGAACATACTTGGAGGAGAGAGAGAGAATAAAAGCTTTATATATATTTTATTTTAAAACATTTACCAAGTAAATAAATAAAACATATATTAAACTTTAAATCAAAAGTCAAATGGAAAAAGCAAAAAGCAAAAGTACAAGTCCTTTCACCTTTATTCCCATCACCTTTTACTATTCACATCAAGTCACTTTAATAAAGTGACAACATGTCATGTCACATCACATCACTCAAAGTGACAATTGATGCGACTAGTGATGTGACGCTTGATGTGACTTGCGTGGCGCGCTCGAATTCGAAATACGAATGCGCTCACAATCACTCTCGGGATCGGGTTCGCTAATTCCAAATTAACGAATTTTCCGTCGTGTCGTAATTAAATGATTACACCTAGCGAAATCACTATTCACATCACTAACGAATTAATTCTAAATTAATTCGTTCTCCCGAATTAAAATCCAATTTTAATTCCGCGTCGAAATCCAATTTCGTATAATATATCGAATATATTATTTTATCGATTAATTCCAAATTAATCGTTCTCTCTCTTTTATTAATATTTTATCCTAGATAAAATATGTCCGCAATTAATCCCAGATTAATTTTCTCTCTCATCGAATTAATCCCAGATTATTATAGTGCGAGTCATACATCATCAGTGAATCTTTGGGAAGCGACTCATGAGATCCCCGGATATGTTGGCAGTAAATACGGTCGTCGGACTATCCGAACACGTAAGTACCTCGTGCTACGTTTATACTGATTTACAAGACAAGGTTGGCTTCTAGCAAAGCGCCATGCCTACCCAATTCTTCGGAAATATCCTTATAGGAATATATGATCTATATCAAGCATAGTATACCGTAGTATTACGTATTTCTGTCCAGTATCGGATGATCGCGTGCTAGGCCTGAGGCTGGAATTGTGTCTGCCCCGTACGAAGCACATATCGGATGTCTGGTAACTAGTCTCTATAATCGGATAAACATGACCTAGTCATAATATCCCGATAGCTCGAGCATTTAAGAGAACGAGTTCCGTATCCTACGTGACCGTCATCTCCACTATGACTGGAGTGATACTTCCGTCTTAACATCACACCCAACACACTACGATTCTCAATATACCCAGAATTGGCGTACACAGAACCGGTTAAAGCCCTAGACGACCTCAACTAAAGTATATCGATTGTCGTAAGTATTAGCGGTGCAAGTCTCAGGTTAAGACCAAATACACCTACCCTGATTGCAGACTCTCATAGACACATAGTCATACTACCAATGGGATTCCGCGGGGGTCTATCCAGAGCGAAGCTGTTTCCCGTACCATCGGTGAAACACAACCTCCTATTACACTTGCATGAGTATCATATACCCAAATATATGAGAACTATGTCGTTGTGCCCTCACAAATGCGCACAAGTGCAATACTAGTCTTTTACGTATTTATTGATGTCCAATCTCGATAATACTCTGACTAGGGATATTTAATGATTTATCCTTCGTGGACTGATACTGTCTCATATCATTCTCTGCCCAGGAACAAATCATAGGGATCTCTCATCATTTATATATCTAGGTGATCTAATCACAAATGATAAGAGTGCAATCTTCTTTGTCACATAGTTAATTTGTACAACAACACCATGATCTGTACAAATAGTGACGCTATGGGTCATAATTGTCCAACAATCTCCCACTTGGCCTATAGCCAGTTGTAGGACACAGAACCTGGGCGACGCTGTTCTAGGCTTGCGGCCTAGTTGGGAGTACGGAGTAGCCCGTGGGGGAACTAAACCGGAGAAATATCATGGAGTCGCCATCCGGTGTGAACCGGGACAAAGATTTAAGGCCGCACTCACCCCTCACAAGGGAAGACCTCAAACCGTTGGGTTCGGAATGGTCCCTTACTTATGTCACTTGTGATGATATAATTTGTGCAATAAATCAACCGAGTCTACTCAATAATCATGCCCAAATGGTACTTAGATCTCTCATGCTTTCATCTAACTAACTTCTAATCTATGTTTGCATGCTTGGAAAGTAAATCAACAAACTGTAAACACGCAGTAGAACACAACGAGCATATCAAACCATTCAATTGAAATAAAAAAATAACTATTTGAATATAAACATAAACTAAACAACCTATCATGCATAAAACTAACATTATCATGCTTCGACAATAAATAATAAACTAGGACACATCATGCTTTAAACAATGGATAAATAACCTACAAACTATATCATGCTCAAATACAAGTTTGGATGGAACGAAATATATGTCTCTTAAGTGGTAGGTGGCGTTGTATCCCGAGTACAGACCGCACTACCGTCCATTCGGATTCGGCTACGGAATTTACGTCAGGGTTTCTATCCTATATACCACAAAAGGGAACACACGTTCCGCTCATCCAACATTCACATCATGCCTCAACAGATGACTCTCATGCGATAATATATTAAAATAAACAAGAATAAACGAAAAGTAATAAATAAAAAGGTGCCCTCGGGTCTAACCTCTTTTGTCGTCTCTCGAAAACACGTTACACGGCCGTCAGAAGGGTTGATGTTCCGTAACTTTTCTGGTTCTCTGATCCGAGGTTTTTCCTCGCTGTCTCGCTGTTCGGGCTACTATTTTCACTTCGTTTCGCTGCTGTTTTCGGCGAATTTTCTGGTCACTGTTTCAAGTGTGTTAAGGCTACTATTTTGGGTGTTTCAGGGTGCAATTTTAGGTAGTTTCAAGGACTGTTTTAGACAGTTTTGGGGTGCAGTTTCTGAGTGTTTTCTGGGCTGTTTCAGGGAGCTAGGTCACGAAAATTCTGAGCAGTGTGAAGGGTTATTTATCGTGCTTGAACCAAGGCAGTGTGTGGAGTTCTTAAGTGGCTAGGCGTGAGGGATATTTGTGAGGGGGGCAAGTGAGCAGAGGCAGTGACGTTGGTGTGCTCTGGCCGAGAGCTAAATGTTTGTGAGGGGGGCAAGTGGACTGAGTTGGCGAGGGCTGAGTGGGGGATTGTGGGCTCGGTGAGGGAGCTTGCTATCAGTGGAAAAGTATCTTTATTTGTTAAGGTGTTTCGTGAAGGGTGGCTTATGGTTGAAGGGCTCCTACGTGTGACTGGCAATGGTCGGCGTGAATTGGCTGGGTGGAGGGCCGCGTGCAGGCTTGCAAAAGGGCTGTTGATCAATAGGCAGAGGGCGTTTGAAGGGTTTGAAAATTAGGCGTGTATGTGGCGTGAAGGAGTCATTTGCTTAGGGCTTATTGTTGTTTCAATCGGTGCATAGGCAGTGAGAGTGAGGTGAAGGATGGTTGATGAATTGTTGTTTGATCATGCCGTGTGTCTTTGATGTAGTTAAGGGTTGGTGATCCAAGGTTGATGATGAATATGATTCCAGGGGATGAAGGGTGCAATGGTGATGTGTAGTCTCGGTTCTACGTGAATGAGGGCCTGTATGCCGAGAAGGTGGGCTGCTGTACAGGGGTTGAAGTGTCGTGGGAGTGAAAGTGATTCAGGGGTGTCGGTGATGATGTCGTGGTGATGAATGAGGATGAATGATGGTGATCAGACTGTTGTGTTGGTTGAAGAAGGGTTGTTAAAGATTAGAGTCATGTCGTGATCATGGTGTGTTGTGCCTGAAGATCAATGGTGATGATGAGTTGGTGAATAGTTTAGGGTTTATTTTTTTTTTTTATGAATGACGTGAATTAGAGTGTGTAGATGAGAGCCTTAGGGTTTTTTATGTTATATTTTATAGTTATCACTTAGGGTTTCTATGCATGGATTTTATTTTGGGAAGAAAATAAAATTAAATAGGGATGTGTGGCATTTGATTTAATTAGTTTAGGTAAGGATATTTATTTTTTGGTGGGAATTATCTTTAATTGGTGAGTGATTTATTAAATTTGGAAATGATTTATGTAAATTAGGAATTTAATTAGATTTTGATTATATTTAATTTATTTTGATTTGATTTTAATTTGGAAGTGAATTATTCCATTTTTGTATTTAATTTTAATTAAATATTTATTTAATTTAGATTTAATTTAATTGGTATTTAATTTGTGTTGGATTTTAATTGGTTGATGACTTAATTAATATTTTATTTAATTTTAATATTTTATTTAGTTGGTATTTCATTTAATTAATTTAATTTAGGTTATTTAATTTAATTTCAATTTAGTTATTTTAATTCCACTTTAATTCGTTTTAATTAAATTTGGTTTAATTTCAATTTAATTTGTGTATTTAATTTAAAATTTGTGACATGTGTTTTAAATGTTTTAATTATTTTAATTTGTGACATATATTTTAAATGTTTTAATTATTATTGGATGTGATTTAATGGGCTTGGGCTAAGGTTAAGTCTGGTTTGGGCCAAGGTTAAGTTTTAAAACAGAGGTCCAACAGCGAACCCGAAACTAAACACGTGAACTAAATCTAACAAAACGTCAATTCTTGACTCTTCCCTTCCGACGTCCGTTTTCCGCGATTTCCGCAACTTAAAAGATAGTGCCTCCAAATGAGGCTCATCATCGAGTTTCACATGCAGAAATGCAATGCCTACACCAGTCACTCGAGTGTCTGACACCCGAACTATGTACGGTTGGCTCAAACTGCTGAGAAAAGCTTTCGTCAGCGAATTTGCATGATAATCATCTTAATGCAATTTATTCGATCATCACATCGCCACGATTTATGATCCGAACGAATCAGATGAATATGTAAGTATATATCTGGATCGTTGATGAGACCATTAATTCTTTAGCCTGTGCTGATGCCTAGCTCAGCTGCTAACAGAACTATATCTAATCTAATTAGATTTATTATTGACCCAGATGGCTTCTATTGCTGCCTCAGCTGCTGCAATTAACCCGCATTTGTTATTTATTCGGTAACAGTATCTTGCTTGGAAGATTTCCAGCTCACTGCACCGTTATTCAAACTGTATAGTACCGTTTGCGACTTTTAGTTGTCTTTATCGGTTATAGGAAACTTGCTACAGTGATCCCAGTCACTTCAAGTTCTCCTTCTCCATAGACTAAGACAGCATCTAAGATACTAACGGATGTTTCTAACATCAATCCAGTGACTATCACTCGGATTAGCCTGTTTGTGAATCCATATGCTCAAAGCGTATGATACACCAGGTCTTGTACATTTTTCAATGTACGGTTTCTCGGAGAGTATTTCGAAAGCCAAGCTTTCGCCAACATTTATTTTATGGGAATATCATTTCCAAGAAATGACGTATTATCATTATTTTATAGGACAGCCACTGTCAGTGCGCTCCCACTAACCTTTTTATTTACACAAGAATCATTTTCGTTTTGAATTAAATCATACACCATTATGATTACATCAAAACGATAATTCCAAGAACCTAATGCTTGCTTCAATCCAATCATGGATCGAATAACAAGCATTATCCAAATGGATTTGCCGTGGCAACAGGTAAGAGGTTGAATCGTAATCAACACAATGTTGATAACAATACCTTTCCGTTAAAAGCCTAGCTTTATACGTTGGTATGTTGTCATCCATGTACGTCTTCCTTGAAGACTTATATAGTACCAATAGGCACAATGCCCTGTGGTACATCAACTAGTATCCAAACTGGTTGATATACATGAAACCCATTTCGGATTATATGGCACTTTGCCATAATAAGGGAGTTGATACCTTGTATCACTTACTTATACGTAGTCAGTTGGTATTCCTCAATAAGATAGACATCTTTATGAGGTGAGATCAGAAACTAATACCCCATGTTGTTTTCTGACTCTATCCGACTTACGCGGTTCTTGTGTATTCGAAGATTAATGGTCATAGTTGCATTCTTGATGAACTATTTATGTTCCATTAAGATTCGGTGCCTTGAATAGTATTACTCCGATTTTCATCGAGTTATACTATCCTCCCACTTACCACTGTATATCGGTATTCCTTTTCAGGAAAACCACATAGTGAGCAACAATCTAATTGTTCTCATGTGAGGTGTATAAGTACAATACTTATGGTATCCCTATGATGACCTACAATTGGCACTTATCCTATTTGGGTTTTAGTTTGGTATCATCCAAACATATGCCAAGCATACCCAAATGGTCAGGAATGAGAAACCCGGTTTCTTTCCCGTTCATATCTAATATGATATCTGTCAAACAGATTATTATAGAACCTTATTCAAAATAATTTCTTGCACTGTTTAAAGCTTATCCGTTGAAGGAAATGGTAGCTCAGAGCGACTCGTGATTAACCTTATCATGTCTAACAAAATTCGGTTAATCCTGTTCGGACACACCGTCAAAATGACGTGTTCCGGGAGGATTCCTCATTGAAAGAATACTATACTCTTTCAAGTATACGAGAAACTTACTGCTTAAGTATTTTCATTACAGTTTTACCGTGACGGTTTAATACTTTAGCTGATCTGTTTGTCTATTTCGTGTCGAAACTATGAAAGTTTCCGATTTGTGTTTTAAAAGAAACACATAACCATAACGCGCTGCCACATCCGTACAGGTCATGAAATATTCATATCCACCTCTAGCCTAGCTAGACATAGGTCCACTTGCTTCACTATGAACTAGGGCTAACAGATCAGTGGCATTTACACTTTTACCAAGTAAATAGTGCTATAGGAACTTTGCCCAATAAACTAGATTCGTAGACTTTATTTGAATGGAATCAAATTAGTCCTAGTACCTACTCTTCGAAAGTGTGGATATACGAGTCTTGTTTGATTGTGTCCCAGACAACAATGCTACAATTAGTTTCTTCTGATCAAATCAGTTTGAGCTATTTATTTGTCATGTTATATATATTTGAGATATTATTTATATTCAAAATATAAATGATGTTATTCACATCTAATGTGTTTATCTCAATATCATCTTTATATAATAAAACACTTTAGTGTTCTAGAATATAAAGGTACACCCGCAGCGGGTTATACGCGATATAGAGATAATGTTTCTAGTCAAACTAGTTACATTTTAACAGTTTCCTAATTTAAGTACACACCCGAAGGGCAGTTCTTAAACTTAGGTATCTATGGTTAAAACAGCGACTATCGTCCCATTTTCAATTCGCAGAGTAATCTCGTCTGAAGTCAGTATTCTGCTTAAAGCAGATTCTGCACAACAATACATATTTATGTATCACACTAAGTATTTAAAATCCAATTTCAATACTAGTTGTGAACATAATTATGACAAACATATTTGAAGTAAGAGCCTTGCTCGTCTTCAATTCCTTCTTAGGATATATCCTTTTATCTTCCCAAAAGATTATAATGATTTTACCTTTGCCAATTCAACATTCCAGTAGCCTTTGTCCAAGCCTCGGGTTTCTAGAATATCGAAGTAAGGTGCGCCTTGCGCTACTTGCCTAATTGCAAAATTTGACTTTGTCTCCTTGAGAATAGTCATTAATTCTCCAAGAATTATTTATTGCAATTTAGTATTTCAAAGATCTAAAATAGATCCATGAAAATCCTTCAATTTCATTATCATACTTTGAGGATCTAATCCTTAATTCTGATTCAGAAATTAAGGAGTCTACTTCGACAAGCTTAATGGATTAAGCGTTATAGTTATCATTACATGAATATTCCAAATTTCATATTCCACTTATTTTCTTAACTCCGGGCTTTAGGCATAATTCATTATTTTATCAAATAAAATAACTTATTAATTTCTAAGACCATCTTGAAATTATTCCCTATATGAAAATTAAAGTCGTTTAAATACATTTTCACCCAGGATTATGTTTTAAACACTCATCTTTCATTTCTATCTTGATTCTAATAGTCCAACTATTTAATCAACGATTTGTGGTACTATTATTATAATGATCATAATAGTCCAACTATATAATCAAATATAATCTAAATTAATTAACCTCAATTACATTGATTACTATAATCCAATTATAAAATCAACTGTAAATTGAAATTAATTAATTCAAATATATTGATTAATATAATCCAATTATATATAATCAACTATAATACAGTCCAACTGTTAATTAAAACAACAATTTAAATATTAGTTCAACTAACATTTAATCTATCGATGAAATAATTTGAATGAGCGCGTATGGCGAGTAATTGAACGAGTATTGCAAATTCAATTCTAGCCTTGTAGGCATTGCATTTTTCTATGTGAAACCCGATGATGAGTCTCAGTTGGAGGCACTACCTTTTAAGTTGCGAAAGCCGCGGGAAACGGATGTCGGAAGGGAGGAGTCAAGAATTGACTCATAATCGGATTAAGTTCACTGGTTTAGCTTCGAGTAGCTCGTTTGATTTCTATTTTAAGAAAATTATTCCCGGCCCAAGACACTCACAAATCACCTAACCTCGGCCCAAAACCCCCGCAAGCCCTTTGACCTTGACCTAAAACCCTCGCAAGCCCACACACCTAGCCCACACAAACCAACACACACCAAGCCAAGCCCACCCACACACACCAAGGCCCACACGCCCAAGGCCTTCAATACACACCCCAAATTCAATAAATATTAATTAAAACATTAACTAAATAAAATAATAATTAAATTATTTAATAATTTAATAAAATATTTACCAAACATAAAATAAGTATATGCCTAATATAAACCAATCTAAAATATTTGACTTCCTAATCTAATAAGATAATTACCAATCTAGAATATTTGTATTCCTAAACCAACACAAATTAAATATTACAACTTCCTAATTTAAAATATTTTGTCCCTCCTCAATCTTATGTATACCACTCTTAGAAATCCTAATTGAATACCAAAATCCTTTCCCTTGTCAACCCTAGCCTTTGCCTATAAAAACAAACCAATTCCAACACTTTTCCTCTCTTAGATTCACGCACAAAACAGCAAGAAAAGCCTCTCTCCATTCACGAAAAACAACAAAAAGAAGCCATAGTTCACGCCTAAACACCAAGCAACAAACAAGAAAAAATTATTTTCATCTCCTTCCCCTATATTGCCGAAAACCACACTCCCTACAACACCTCACTGCACCGAAAAACACAGCCCTATACAGCAGCCCCTTAATGCTAAAAACAGCAGCCCATGCACCCCCCAAACACGCCTAAAATAGTGAGTAAAACACCCCTGAACAGCAGCCCTCTTTCCACCGAAAACAGCAGCCCCTGCACCCCCCAAACACGCCAAAACAGTGAGCAAAACGCACCTGAAACAGCAACCCCCCTTTCCACCGAAAGCAGCAGCAAAATCACCCTAAAACAGCCCCTAAAACACTAAAAACTGCACTTTTAACCCTTAAGATATCACAAAAAAATCTGCACTTAAAGCCTTTAAAAACATCAAAAACAGTAGCCTAAAACACCAAAACAGTGAGCTGAAACAGTAAGCAAAAACACAGTGAAAATAACAGCAAATCGGAGACCAAACAGTGAGCAAAACAGCAAAACAGTCAGCTAAGACGCTAAACCAGTGAACCGGAGAAGTTGAGGAGCTTTACCCTTCCGATCTCCGCGAAACGCAAGCCTGAAAGTCGGCAAAAAAGGTTAGACCTGAGGGTATTTTTCACACTTGTTTTCAGTTTCATTTTTACTATTCATTGAGCTTTATTCGCATGATTATGATGTTTAAATGCATGTTGCGGCCCTTGAGTAGATAAATATGAATGTGTTATGAATATGATGTGTGTTGTGGGCATTGGATAAAATGAAAGGCGTGTCGCCTCTTGAGGTATATCGGATGGAAACCCGGACGTAAATTTCATAGCCAATTCCGAATGGACGGTATTATGATATGTACTCGGGCCACAACTCCACGTACCACTTGAGTAAACGACATGTTCTTTTGTTTAATTTTGAGTTGTTTAATTATTCCGCCATTTAATTTTCTGCACGTTATTTATTTATGTAATGATGAGAAAAGCGCATGGGCTTAGTAAGTGCGATGAAAGGTCCTCTAATTGAAGAGGTTAAAATCCTTTACCACGATGCTTCGCCGCGTCGAGTATTTTTGTGTTTACTTTTGTCTTTATTTATGCATATTATGTGTTTATTGCGCATGGGCTTAGTAAGTCGGATTAAAGGCCCTTCGTTTCACGGGGATAAGATCCTTACCATGATGCTTCACCGCACCGGATGACATACATTCGATTGGACGTGAGATGTGTTCAATCGGATATACAAAGTCCGATATCTTGTCTTTGTTATTATGCCTTTATTTTATGCATATTGTATGTTCATTGCGCATGGGCTTAGTAAGTCGGATTAAAGGCCCTCTGTTTCACGGGGATAAGATCCTTTACCACGATGCTTCACCGCGCCGAGTATCTTTGTGTTTACTTTTGTCTTTATTTGTGCATATTATATGTTTATTGCGCATGGGCTTAGTAAGTCAGATTAAAGGCCCTCTGTTTCACGGGGATAAGATCATTACCACGATGCTTCGCCGCGCCGGATGACGTACCTTCGATTGGACGTGAGATATGTTCAATCGGATATACAAAGTCCGATATCTTGTATTTGTTATTATGCCTTTATTTTATGCATATTATATGTTCATTGCGCATGGGCTTAGTAAGTCGGATTAAAGGCCCTCCGTTTCACGGGGATAAGATCCTTTACCACGATGCTTCGCCGCGCTTCTTGTCATGTCACTGATTCTTTTGTACATTATTGCCTTATTCATGCATGTATTATGAAATTCCATATAGTTGCATCATTTACCTTAGTCTTGGCTTAATGTATTACAATTTATGCATCCATGTTGTGAAGGCATGTGTACATTATTTCTTGTGGTATATCGGATGGAAACCCAGACGTAAATTCCGTAGCCGATTCTGAATGGACGGTAGTGCGGTCTGAACTTGGGATACAATTCCACGTACCACTTGGAAAAGTATTCACATGCATGTTTGTGCCCATATTAGTTATCATCTTTCGCATCACATATAACATGCTTAATCAGAAATTTGTAGTGTCCACATGTGCGCACTTGCATCTCTCTCATTCTTTGCGTTTTTCTTCTTCCAATCATGATTAATCACACTCTTTGGCATTATATCATGGCACATTTATCTTTAATGTACGAGTGCATCTTTAGTGGTTTATCTTTTGCGTGTTTAAATTCGCATCTTTCTTAATCTCTTCAAGTTACGCGCTTATATTGATTTTGTTTATTACGCGGTTATTTTGATCTTGTTTCATATGCCTTTATAATGCGCTTATAACATGAGATGTTCGCTGTTATTTTGATTTCCTTTATATTGCATGACAATATTGCCATGGTTGTTTGTGTTTATGTTGCATGAATGATTGAACTCTTATGATTTTATATGCTTGTTGTTGCATGCAAACTTAGCAATAGGACTTGATTTCATGTATGTTTAGATGTAAGCTTTATATTCATGTATGTGAACTTAGGATTGTGGTGGACTTTGAAATATATGTCATAGGCTTGGTTGGATTATTGCATAAATCTTTACATTACAAGTGGCATTAAGTAAGGAACCATTCTGAACCCAATGGTTTGAGGTCTTCCCTTGCGATGGGTGAGTGCGGCCTTAAATCTTTGTCCCGGTTCACACCGGGTGGCGACTCCCTTATTCTCCGGTTTAGCCCTTCGCTGGCTACTCTGTACTCCCAACTAGGCCCCGCGCCTAGAACAGCATGCGTCGCCCAGGTTCTGTTGTCCACAAGCCTCCTTCTATTTTTCGGCGAGCCTCTAACCCTCTGTCGAGTACTCGGGAAACCGTGTTTCCTAGTGGGCTAGGATCCCGTTAAATATCACACAATCTTGACTTTGGCCAACAAATTGTATGATAATTAACTAGGTAGATCTCTAAGATCAATTGGATCCAATCCAATTCCTAGATCCGGTAGGAGGACGTCCAAGTCCGAAACATATATCTTATATATGCCAATACATCCAATGTATTACCTAACCTTTTTCCTCTGAATCAACTAAGCCTTGGCTTTGGCACAACAAGCTTAATGATCCCAGTTAAGCGGAACCCATTGACCATGGAAAACCTCGTAATCAATGTCGATGGACAAGAAGTGGTATTGACTTTGGCCAACAAACCACAACTTGGACAAGACGCTGATGTGGAACAAAGCCTTCGTGATTCAACACATCTTCGACAGACAAAGGCCTTGACTTTGGCCAACAAACCAATGCCAGTCTTGGATCTTGAGTAAGAATCACTCAATGGAAGGAAAGACGCTTAATATTATTTGAGGGTTTTTCGCGTGCAAATTGGCAACCAATTTATTATCTTTGTTAAGGTCTCATCATCATACACCCTTAAACATGCATTTTAAACACATAATAAAGCGCATATGAAATAAAATAATAATGATATGCGGATGGATACTTTACATTGATCCTAGATCAAATCTCTCATTTTCTCTCTCCAAAGTTAGTGCATGTATTTACATCTACCTGTTACACTACACTTCTAAAGAAACCTCATTTACATTGAGGAGAATAGGTGAGAAGAGAATACAAAGAGTATAGAGGTGATAAGGCTGGACACGCAGGTCCAATTAATAAATCAAATTTATTACAATTTCCAAAATTGTCCCACTCGACTAATATCCATCCGATATACATTATTCATGCATCGCAACCATGTATTCATACAAGCATGTTATCAATCAATCTAATCCAATTAATTAATCTGATAATTAGTGATCATCCAATGTTCAAACAACGATTTGATTTTTGCTCGAGTCAAACTCGTTTTGCGAATAAGTACTCAAAGTACGAATTCTCGAATTAAATTAAACTACATAATTAAATCCAATTTAATACGCATTTAATTCTAATTCACTATTTAATTCCAAATTAAATATTACACTTTTATTAACGAACCTTTTACGATTTAAATTCCAAATTCAATCGTTATGGGTCTCAAAGCCTAATTAACGTCCAACGTTTATTTAATTAAAGTCCAATGTGCTTTTAATTAATTTCTTAAGGCGTGGACTTTTGGTCAACTCGGGTCAAACCAGATAACCAAAATCCAATCCGGGAGTTACCCCATAAGCCTTTAAATCCGGGAGTTACACCATAAGTTATAATTGGACTTTATGGAAGCGGTTTTGGGCCTAATTGGATCCAACCAATTTTGCCTAAACCCAACTTTGTACAACAAAGCCCAAAAGCCCAATTACAACTTATAAGGCCCAATTTCCAAAAACAAGCCCAATTAATTAACTTATAAAATTCCAAATTCCATGATTAATTAACCTAAGTGTAATACACAATTAATTACCCAATTAACATTTCTAAAACATCAATTAGCATAATTAATCATGCACTTTAACAACAAATAGTGTCCAACACAATTTTATTAAAATCAAACCCATTTTACATGCTTTAAAGTCTCTCGGCAATTTGGGGATTTTACGTCCGATTCGAATTCAATCCAATTAATTTCACAATCGACATTAAATCATATTCCCGAATGATTTCCAACACATCCAATGTTCAAAAATCAAAAAATTCCAAGACAATATTGGTTATATGTATTCGGCCAACATAAGCAATTTGGGGAAAATTGTTCCAAACTAATTTTCATCAAATTGATCCAATCAATCCTCAATTAAACATACTTTAAGCATTCTAAATCATCCAATTTCATCAAACATGCTCAAAATCAAGTTTACCCAAATTTGTTAATTTTGGCCAACACAAAATTTGGGGAAAAATAGATCCAACCAAATTTCATGAAATTGAACATACACAACTTCAATTAATCAACATACAAGCATACTTAATCAATCAAATCAACCAAATCATGCTTCAATTGATTTTACCCAATTTGTCATGCCCAAAATTTGGGGAAAAATGGATCCAACCAAATTTCTTGAAATTGATCATGCACAACATCAATTCAACCTCATTCAAGCATACTATATCAAACAATTTAACCATTTGATGCTCAAATTGAGTTTACCCAATTTTAACCCTAACTTTTTCATGCTTGAACTAAGCTCATAGATACCATTGTTGGTTTCTAATATAGGTCCCAAGATCATGAAATCAAGCATAAAATTTGTATGAATACACAAGGAATAATGGCGGAAACATATACTCACAATGATTGGTTTGGATGCATCAAAGAACACAAGCCTTCTCCTCCTCTTCAAGGTCACGGCAATGACTCTCCAAGGCATTGGGTGGCTCGATTTGGGCTGTGAAGATCCTCCAAGAATTCAGCCATTGATGAACACCATGGAAGCTCCAAGCTTCAAGCTTCAAAATGGATTCCTTGCACACAAGTTCACTACCCTATCACCTTTGTAAAACCCATGGTGTGCTAGCACAAATCCTCTTCTTCATTTTCGGTCTAACCAGAATTTTTTTGAAAGAAAATTGGCTCTAAGCCGTGAAGAAGAACAAGAAAAGGTGAGGGAAAATAAAATGGTTCACAAAAACGTGAACATACTTGGAGGAGAGAGAGAGAATAAAAGCTTTATATATATATATTATTTTAAAATATTTACCAAGTAAATAAATAAAACATATATTAAACTTTAAATCAAAAGTCAAATGGAAAAAGCAAAAAGCAAAAGTACAAGTCCTTTCACCTTTATTCCCATCATCTTTTACTATTCACATCAAGTCACTTTAATAAAGTGACAACATGTCATGTCACATCACATCACTCAAAGTGACAAGTGATTTGACAATTGATGCGACTAGCGATGTGACGCTTGATGTGACTTGCGTGCCGCGCTCGAATTCGAAATGCGAATGCGCTCGCAATCACTCTCGGGCTCGGGTTCGCTAATTCCAATTTAACGAATTTTTCATCGCGTCATAATTAAATGATTACGCCTAGTGAAATCACTATTCACGTCACTAACGAATAAATTCTAAATTAATTCGTTTGCCCGAATTAAAATCCAATTTTAATTCCGCGTCGAAATCCAATTTCGTATAATATATCGAATATATTATTTTATCGATTAATTCTAAATTAATCATTCTCTCTCTTTTATTAATATTTTATCCTAGATAAAATATCTCCGTAATTAATCCCAGATTAATTTTCTCTCTCATCGAATTAATCCCAGATTAATTATAGTGCGAGTCATACATCATCGGTGAATCTTTGGGAAGCGACCCATGAGATCCCCGGATATGATGGCAGTAAATACGGTCGTCGGACTATCCGAACATGTAAGTACCTCGTACTACGTTATATCAATTTACAAGACAACGTTGGCTTCTAGCAAAGCGTCATGCCTACCCAATTCTCCGGAAATATCCTTACAGGAATATATGATCTATATCAAGCGTACTATACCGTAGTATTGCGTATTTCTGTCCAGTATCGGATGATCACGTGCTAGGCCTGGGGCTGGAATTGTGTCTGCCCCGTACGAAGCACATATCGGATGTCTGGTAACTAGTCTCTATAATCGGATAAACATGACCTAGTCATAATATCCCGATAGCTCGAGCATTTAAGAGAACGAGTTTCGTATCCTACGTGACCATCATCTCCACTATGACTGGAGTGATACTTCCGTCTTGACATCACACCCAACACCCTACGATTCTCAATATACCTAGAATTGGCATACACAGAACCGGTTAAAGCCCTAGACGACCTCAACTAAAGTATATCGATTGTCGTAAGTATTAGCGGTGCAAGTCTTAGGTTACGACCAAATACACCTACCCTGATTGCAGACTCCCATAGACACATAGTCATACTACCAATGGGATTCCGGGGGGTCTATCCAGAGCGAAGCTGTTTCCCGTACCATCGGTGAAACACAACCTCCTATTACACTTGCATGAGTATCATATACCCAAATATATGAGAACTATGTCGTTGTGCCCTCACAAACGCACACAAGTGCAATACTAGTCTTTTACATATTTATCGATGTCCAATCTCGATAATACTTTGACTAGGGATATTTAATGATTTATCCTTCGTGGACTGATACTGTCTCATATTATTCTCTGCCCAGGAACAAATCATAGGGATCTCTCATCATTTATATATCTAGGTGATCTAATCACAAATGATAAGAGTGCAATCTCTTTTGTCACATAGTTAATTTGTTCAACAACACCATGATCTGTACAAATAGTGACGCTATGGGTCATAATTATCCAACAGGGGCATGTACTTGAACTTAATAACTGTTATTATATACCTAGTTTGACAAGGAATATTATTTATGTATCTATGTTAACCCAATGTAGGTATACTTTTGTATTCAAGAACACTGGGTGTTATGTGTATAAAAATGATGTAGAAATTTGCACTGCTGTTGCAAATAATGGTCTTTATATTTTGAATATATATCTATCTCCAACATATTATATAACAAACAAAAGGCTTAAAATGAGTAGCAAGATGAAACTTATATGTGGCACTGTCGTCTGGGACACATAAACAAGACTCACATATCCACACTTTCGAAGAGTGGGTACTTGGACGGATTTGATCTAAATTCATATGTCGTCTTCGAATCTTGCTTATTAGGCAAAAATTCCTAAATCACCTTTTAGCGGTAAGGGTGAACGCGCCACCGAACTGTTAGCCCTCATTCATAGTGACGTATGTGGGCCCATGTCTAGCCAGGCTAGAGGTGGATACGAATACTTCGTAACCTTTATGGATGATGCATCGCGTTATGGTTATGTGTATCTTATGAGACACAAGTGGGAAACTTTTGAGAAATTCAAAGAGTTTCGACACGAAGTTGAAAAACAGACCAGAAAGAGTATTAAGACATTACGGTCGGACCGTGGTGGTGAATAATTAAGCAATGAGTTTCTAAATTACTTGAAAGAATATGGTATTCTTTCATAGTGGACACCTCCTGGAACACCGCAATTAAACGGTGTATCCGAACGGAGAAACCGTACTTTGTTGGACATGGTAAGGTCTATGATGAGTCGCACTGAGCTACCTATTTCCTTCTGGGGATATGCATTAAACAGTGCAATTCTTATTTTGAATAAGGTTCCGTCAAAGTCTGTTCAACAGACTCCATATAAGATATGGACAGGAAAGAAACCGGGTTTCTCATTCCTGAAGATTTAGGGATGCTGGGCATATGTCAAACGTTTGGAAGGTACCAAACTTAAGCCTAAATCGGATAAATTCCTATTCATAGGATATCCTAGGGAAACCAAAGGATATTACTTCTATCACCCACGAGAGAACAAAGTATTTGTTGCTCTACATACTTCTTTCCTTGAGAAGGAATTCCTAAAACAGTGGTAAGTGGGAGGAAAGTAGAACTCGATGAAAATCGGAGTGATACAGTTCCTGGCATAGAATCCTCAACGGAATAAAAACAGTCCATCAGGGATGAGACTGTACCACAATCTTCTATTACACAAGGACCGCGTAGGTCGGAGAGAGTCATGAAACAACCTGAGAGGTATGGGTTTCTGATCTCACCTCATGTAGATATTAATCTCATAGAGGATAACGAATCGGCTACGTATGAGAAAGCGATACAAGATATCGACTCCGCTTTATGGCAAAAAGCCATGAAGTTCGAAATGGATTCCATGTACACCAACCAAGTTTGGACACTGGTTGATGCACCAGAAGGCGTAAAGCCTATTGGATGCAAATGGGTCTTCAAGAAGAAGACTGACATGGATGGCAACATACAAACGTATAAAGCTAGGATTATAGCGAAGGGGTATCGTCAACGACATGGCGTCGATTACGATGAAACTTTCTCACCCGTTGCCATGATTAAATCCATTCGAATAATGCTTGCTATTGCTGTATATTTCGATTATGAGATATGGCAGATGGACGTTAAAACCACTTTCCTGAACGGAAACCTTTTGGAGGATGTTTATATGCAACAGCCTGGCTTTTTTATCGTGCCTAGACTTGTAAACAAGGTTTGTAAGTTAAATCGGTCCATTTATGGACTGAAACAAGCATCGCGGTCATGGAACCAACTTTTTGATGAGATCATAAAAGAATATGATTTCATTCAAAATGAAGATGATCCTTGTGTATACAAGAAGGTTAGTGGGAAAGCACTGACTTTTATCGTCCTTTATGTCAGTGAAACTTGGCTTTCATTGAAATTCTCCATGAAAGATCTGGGAGAAGCAGCCTTTATTATGGGAATAAAGATCTACCGGGATAGATCTAGAAAGCTACTTGGACTCTCCCATAGCACGTATATTGACAAAGTGTTAAAGAGATTCAACATGGATCAGTCCAAGAGGGGACTGTTGCCTTTGTCAGATGGTGTCTATCTATCTAAGGACATGTGTCCTAAAACTCAAGATAAGAGAGACAACATGAGTAGGATACTGTTCGCCTCGGTAGTCGGATCGATCATGTGTGCTATAATATCTACGCGGCCTGATGTCTCCTATGCTTTGAGCATGTGTAGTCACTATCAGGCCGATCCAGGTGAAGGTCACTGGATGGCGGTTAAGAATATCCTAAAGTATCTTAGACGAACTAAAGATGCTTTATTAATCTATGGAGATGGAGAACTTGAGGTAACTGGGTATACCGATGCAAGTTTCCAAACCAACAAAGACGACTGCAAGTCGCAATCCGGGTATATATTTTGTTTGAATAACGAAGCAGTGAGCTGGAAATCTTCCAAGCAAGAGACTGTTGCCGATTCAACAACAGAAGCGGAGTACATTGCTGCAGCTGAAGAAACAAAGGAAGTAGTTTGGATCTGAAAATTCCTAATTGGATTAGGAGTAGTTCTGTTAGTAGATGAGCCCGTTCCATTATATTGTGACAATAACGGGGCTATAGCGCAGGCTAAGGAACCGTGGTCTCATCAACTATCCAAACATGTTCTTCGACGTTTCCATCTGATATGTGAGATCATACATCGTGGCGATGTGAAGGTCGAGAAGGTCGCATCAGATGACAACATGGCAGATCCACTGATAATAGCGATTCCTCAGTAAAAGTTTGAGCGACATGTACATAGTTCAGGTATTATATGCTTGTGTGACTGACTATAGGCCAAGTGGGAGATTGTTGGACATTTATGACCTATAGCGTCACTGTTTGTAAAAGACATTGTGTTTTTGTTCAAAATTAACTATGTAGTAATGAATTTCCTTTTACCGTTTTGTAATTTATTTACTTTTATATATAAATGGTAAAAGTCCATATGATTAGTTCCGATTGAGATGAAATGAGACAGTATCAATCCATAAAGGTTAATCATTAAATATCCCTAGTCATAGTATTATCGAGACTGGACATCGATAATACGGAATAGACTAGTATTGCACTTGTGCGCGTTGTGAGGGCATAATGGCATAGTTCTCATATGTTTAAGTATAGGATACTTATGCAAGTGCGATAAGAGGTTGTGTTTTATCGATGGTATGAAAAACAGCTTCGCTCTGGATAGACCCCGTGGAATCCCATTGGTAGTATGTATATGTGTCTATGGGAGTCCGCTTCAGGGTAGGTGTATTTGGTCTTAACCTGAGACTTGCATCGCTAGTACTTGCGACAATCGGTAAACTTTGGTTTTGGTCGTCCAGGGCTTTAACAGGTTCTGTGTACGCCTCTGCTGGGTTTATTGGGAATCGTAGTGTGTTGGATGTGATGTCAAGACGGAAGTATCACTTCAGACATATGGAGATGATGATCACGCAGGGATTCAGAAATGGTTCTCTATTATGTTGCAATCATCGGGATAATATGAAAAGGTCATGATTATCCGATTCTAATAGACTATTTGCTAGATATCCGATATGTGTTTCGTACGGGGCAGACACTATTCCAGCCCCAGGCCTTGCACGTGACATCCGATACTAGATCACAATACAAAATACTACGGTATACTAAATAACGAAAATTCGTTAATTTGGAATTAGCGAAACCGAACCCGGAAGAGTTTACGGGCCCACTCGTATTTTGAATCGAGTGGGGCCCACAAGTCACATCGTGAGTCACATCACTTGTCATATAAAGGTGATAGATGTCAAAAGTCACTTTTTGGTGAGTGACATGTTATCACTATTCATGATGGAGTTTGGTGTGGGCATTTAAAGCCATTTTGGAGCCAAAATACTTGTTGACTTTTTGGAAAAGCATATACCACTTTTGGTAAAGTTTTTTGGAGATTATTATTATTTTAGAAAAAAAATACAAGACTTGAAAAACTCTCTCCTCTCTTGAAAAAACCGTGAACCTCCAAGGAAGAAAATTTGATTTTCTTTCTTCATTTTGCTAGCACAAACTAAGGATCAAACAAGGTGTTAGGGAAGCCTTCTTGAGAGCTTGGAAACTCAAAGCAAAGCTTGGAGCTTGGATCTTCTTCCCTTGGCCGAATACTACTTCAAAGGAAAGGAAATTTTGTTCATCATCACATCCAAATCCGTTCGATGTAAGTGTGTTTCCGCCTCACTTCTTCATTCTTCATTCGTATTTCTTTGTTCATTATGATCTTGGGACTAATCATAGAAACCAACACTTCTCTCCAGCTAGCACAAGTATTACTTCTACCCGATTACATAACACTTCTGAAGAAACCCCATTTACATTGAGGGGAATAAGTGAGAAGAGAAATACACAGAGTCAAGAGGTAATAGGCTAGACACAGAGGTCCAATTAATAAATTCTAAATTTATTACAACAATTTCCAAAATTACCCTTACCCATCTATTATCCATCCGATATATATTATTCATTCATCGCATCCATGTATTCACACAAAGCATGTTATCAATCAATCTAATCCAATTAATTAATCTGAAATTAATGACCATCCAATGTTCAAACAACGATTTGATTTTGCGCGAGTCCAACTCGTTTTGCGAATAAGTACTCAAAGTACGAATTCACGAATTATATTAAACTTCAAAATAAATCCAATTCAATTTTTATTTAATACTAATTCTATATTTATTCTAAATTAAATAATTACATTTTTTAATGTACCTTTACGACTTAGATTCTAAATCTATTCGTTACGGGTCTCAAAGCCCAATTAACATCCAATGTCAATTTAATTAAAGTCCAATGGGCTTTTAATTGGTTTCTTAAGGCATGGACTTTTGGTCAATATGGGTCAAACCCAAATACCAAAGCCCATTTAAGGAATCACCCTTATTTGCCAAGAAACCAATTTAGGCCTATTAGGACCAATTAAAATTAAAGGTCCATTAAGTCATAGTTGGACTTTATGGATATGGTTTTGGGCCTAATTGGATCCAAAAAATTAGCCTAAACCAAGCTTGGCCCAACCAAGCCCATTAATCCCAATTACAACTTTTACAAGCCCAATTCCAAAATAAGCCCAATTAATTTAATTCCAAAATTCCAAATTTCATAATTAAATTAACCTAATTAACATTTCCAAAACATCAATCTACATAATTAATCTTGCTCATTATCATCAACACATGTCCAACACATTTGAATCAAAAATCAATCATTTTCCATGCTATATCATTCACGGCAATTAGGGTTTTTCATGTCTGATTCCGAATTCAATCCAATTAAATCCTAAATCAACATTCCCCAAATGATTTCAACTCATCCAATGATCAAAATCAAAAAATACCATGACTTAGGGCAACTACTCACATTCGGCCAAGCCAATAGATTAGGAAAATTTTGATCCAATTCAATTTTCATCAAATTGATCATGCATAACACCATGTTATCATAATTTAAGCACATTCAAATAATCAATTTCACTTAAACATGCTCAAATCAATTTTACCCAACTTTACCCTAATTTAATTTCATGCTCAAAATAGCTCAAGATACCATTGTTGCATTTCTAGATTAGTCCCAAGTATCATTCAAGCAATAAAATCAATGTGAATACAATAAAAAAGTATGACGGAATAATACTTACAATGATCAGCTTTTGAGATGCGACGAACAACAAAAATTTCTTCCTCCATGGAAGCTCTCGGCCAAGCTCTTTTTTGTTGTCCAAGTTGAATCTCCAAGCTCCAAGCTTTGGTTTGTGATTCTATGCTCATGAGTTTGTTTCCCTATCACCTTGGATGACTCTTCATGTGCTAGCATAAGAAAAATTTGCAACAAATTTTCCTATTCATCTTCTTAAACTCTCGGTTTTGGCAAGCCAAAGGAGAAAGAGATGGCCCTAGGCCATGAGAGGGAGAGAGAGGGTGAGAGATATGGTTTTTGTGTTTTGTGTATCTAATACACTTAATTGATTTCTAAAATCAAATAAACATATAACAAAATCTTGTAAAAGGCTTTCAAAAAGTCAACAAAAAATTTGGAGGCAAAAATGCAATAAATACATTCCAACAACTCACATCACTAATGAATAGTGACTGGTTGTCAATCACTCAAAGTGACAAGACATCCATCACTTGAATGATGTGTGATGTGATGTGACGCGTGATGTGACTTGTGGGCCGAACTTGATTCGAAATACGAGTGGGCTCGCAAACACTCCGGGCTCGGGTTCGCTAATTCCGAATTAACGAATTTTCCCTTGCAACGTAATTAATCAAATTTAATTAAATAATTATGCCTAGTAAAATTATTATTCACATCGCTAACGAATTAATTCTAAATTAACTCGTTTGCCCGAATTAAAATCTGATTTTAATTCCGTGTCGAAATCCAATTTCGTTAATATATCAAATATATTTTTTATCGATTAATTCTAAATTAAGCGGTCTCTCTCTTTAAATAATATTTTATCTCAGATAAAATATCTCCGTAATTAATCTCAGATTAATTTTCTCTCTCTTCTCATTAATCCCAGATTAATAAAGTGCGAGTCATACGTCATCGGTGAATCTTCGGGAAACGACCCATGAGATCTCCGGATATGTTGGCAGTAAATCCGATCGTCAGATTATCTGAATACGTACGTACCTAGTACTACGTTTTTACCGATTTACAAGACATGGTTGGCTTCTAACAAAGCACTGTGCCTACCCAATTCTCCAGAAATATTCTTAAAGGAATATAATAATCTATATCAGGCGTAGTAGACGTAGTATTGTGTATTTTGATCCAATATCGGATGTTCACATGCAAGGCCTAGGGCTGGAATAGTGTTTGCCCCGTACGAAGAACATATCGGATGTCTGGTAACTAGTCTCTATAATCGGATAAACATGACGTAGTCATGTTATCCCGATGACTACAGTACTTATGAGTGCTAGTTTCGTATCCTACGTGATCATCATCTCTACTATAACTGAAGTGATACTTCCATCTTAAAATCACACCCAATGCACTACGATTCTCAATATACCCAGAAGAGGCGTACACAGAACCTGTTAAAGCCTTGGACGACCAAAACCAAAGTATATTGATTGTCGCAAGTATTAGCGGTGCAAGTCTCAAGTTAAAACCAAATACATCTACCCTGATTCGGACTTCCATAGACACATAGTTATATTACCAATGGAATTTTCGAGGGGTCTATCTAGAGCGCAGCTGTTTTCCGTACCATCGGTAAAACACAACCTCCTATTACACTTGCATGAGTATCCTATACCCAAATATATGAGAACTCTGCTGTTATGCTCCCACAACGCACACAAGTGTAATACTAGTCTATTTCATATTATCGATGTCCAATCTCGATGATAATACGACTAGGGATATTTAATGATTAAACCTTCGTGGATTGATACGGTCTCATATCATCTCAATCCGGAACTAATCATAAGGACCTTCTATCATTTATATATCTAGGTAATCCAATTACAAATGATAGAAGAGCAATTTCCTTTGTCACATAGTTAATTTGTACAACAACACCATGATCTGTACAAATAGTGATGCTATGGGTCATAATTGTCCAATATAAATCGTATGTGGATTAATACTAGCTCATATATGATTAATCTGGTACTAATCATATGGACTTTTATCATTTATATATCTCGGTAATCCAATTACAAATGATAAAAGAGTAATTTCCATTGTCACATAGTTAAACTGTATAACAACACCATGTTCTGTACAATAGTGATGTTATGAGTCATAATTGTCCAACAGTCTTCCACTTGGCCTATAGCTAATCACTCAAGTGTCCTACACCTGAACTATGTACGGGTCGCTCAAACTTCAGTTGAGAAATAACTTTCGTCAGTGGATATGCAGGTTATTATCTGATGTATTTTATTCGATCATCATATCACCACGATGTATGATTTGACGAATCAGATGATATAGTCGAAGTATATACTTGGATCATTGATGAGACTATTAATTATTTAGCCTATGTTGTAGCCTAGCTCAGTTGCTAACAGAACTACACTTAATCTAATTAGGTTTATATGGATCCAAAATGATTCTCTTGCTGCCTCAACTGCAGCAATATTTCGCTTTTGTTGTTTATTCAGCAACAATATCTTGCTTGGAAGATTTCCAACTCACTGTTCTGTTATTCAAACTAAATAAGTACCCTTGTTGCGACTTAAAGTCATCTTTGTCGGTTTGGAAACTTACAACGGTGAACCTAATCACCTCAAGTTCTCCTTCTCCATAAATTAAGAAAGCATCATTAGTTCGTCCAAGATATTCAAGGATGTTCTTTAGATGAATCCAGTGACCATCACTTGGATTGGCCTTATAGGGTCTACATATGTTCAAAGCATATGAGACATCAAGTCATATACATTTCTAAAACGTACGAACTCTAGGAGAGTTATCTGTAGTTTTCTAGATATATCCCAGTAGATCTTTATTCCTATAAAGAAGCATGCTTCTCCCAGGTATTCCATGGAGAATTTAATGAAAGCCAAGCTTTCACTGATTATATTATGGGAATATTATTGTTAAGAAGCAATACATCATCAACTTATAGGACATTCACTGTTAGTGCGCTTTCACTAACCTTCTTATATACACAAGAATCATCTTCATTTTGAATTAAATCATATGTCATTATGATTACAGTAAAATACTGGTTCCAAGAACACAATTAATCCATAAATGAGTTGATTTATTTTGTAAACCTTGTTTGTATGTTTTGGCACAATAAAACCGTCAGAATGTTGTAAACATCCTCCCAAAGTTTTCCTTTAGGAAAGCTGTTTTGACGTTTATTTGCCATATTTCGTAAAGGCAATATGCAGCAATAGCAAGCATTGACCAAATGGATTTAATCATGGCAACAAGTGAAAAAGTTTCATCGTAGTCGACATTATGTCATTGACGATACCCTTTATATACAAGCCTAGCTGTGTACATTTGTGTGTTACCATCCATGTATGTCTTCCTTGAAGACTCATATAGTACCAATAGGCACAATGTCTTCTGGTACATCAACCAATATCCAAACATAGTTGGTATACATGGAATCCATTTCGGACTTCATGGCACTTTGCCATAAAATGGAGTCGATACCTTGTATCACTTCCTCAGACGTAGTCGTTTCGTTTTCCTTAATAAGATTGACATTTTCATGAGGTGAGATCAGAAACTCTACCTCCTAGGTTATTTTCTGACTCTCTTCAACCTACGCGGTTCTTGTGTATTCGAAGATTATTAGTACATTTTCATCCTGGATGAACTATTGGTGTTCCGTGGGGATTCGGTGCCTGGAACAGTATTACTCCGATTTTCATCGAGTTTTACTTTCCTCTCACTTACCACTATATTTAGGTATTCCTCTTAGGAAATACCATGTGGAGAGCAACAATTACATTGTTCTCTTGTGAGTTATTTAAGTACTATACTTGGTTTCCCTAGGACAATCTACAAATTAGGCACTTATCCGATTTGGGTTCTAGTTTGGTATCATCCAAATATTTAATTATATGCCCAGCATTCCCAAATGTTCAGGAATGAGAAACTTGGTTTCTTTCCTGTTCATATCTAATTTGAAGTTTGTCTAACATATTTACATGGAACCTTATTCAAAATAAGTATTGCACTGTTTAATGCGTATCCTCAGATGGAAATTAGTAGCTTAGAGTGACTCATCATTAACCTTACTATGTCCAACAAAGTTCGGTTTCTCTGTTCGGACACACCGTCAAATTGAGGTGTTCCGAGAGGAGTCCACTATGAAAGAATACCATACTCTTTCAAATAATCGAGAAACTTATTGCTTAAGTATTTCCACCACGGTCCAATCATGATGTTTTAATACTATTGCAGATCTGTTTTTATACTTCGTGTCGAAACTCTTAGAATTACTCAAAAGTTTCTAGACATGGACCCACTTACGGCACTATGAACCATGGCTAACAGATCAGTGGCACTTGCAGTTTTACCAAGTGAAAGGTGTTTTAGGAACTGTACCTAATAAACTAGATTCGTAGACATTATTTGAATTAGAATCAAATCTGTCCTAGTATCCACTCTTCGAAAGTGTGGATATACGAG
This sequence comes from Zanthoxylum bungeanum, assembly GCA_019454045.1. Classification (NCBI taxonomy): domain Eukaryota; kingdom Viridiplantae; phylum Streptophyta; class Magnoliopsida; order Sapindales; family Rutaceae; genus Zanthoxylum; species Zanthoxylum bungeanum. The sequence continues at coordinate 49,878 of SKCR01033341.1, read as the reverse complement.
TCTTGTTAATGTGTCCAGACAATAATACCACTTTTAAGTCTCAACAGATTTATAAAGTTTGAGCTTTTTTTTTCATATTATATGTTTGAGATTTATTTATATTCAAAATATAAATACTGTTATTCACATCTAATGTCTATATCTCAATATCATCTTTATAAACAAAACATTTAGTGTTCTAGAATATAAAGGTATACTCGCAACGAGTTAAACAAAATATAGAAATAATATTTCTAGTCAAACTAGGTACATTATATCAGTCTCCTAATTTAACTACATGCCCAAAAGGCAGTTCCAAAACTTAGGTTCCCACAGCCAAAACATCGACTCTCGTCCCGTTTCTGACTCGCAGTTGGATCTCATCTGAAGTCAGTATCCTGCTCATCCGCAGATCCCGCACATCAGTATATATGTATGTTCCACATCCAGTATAAAAAATCCAATTTTAAACTAGTAGTGGTTATGTTTATAATAAATATTCTTAAAGTCAGAACCTTACCCGCCTTCATTTCCTTCATGTCTGTCTTGTCCATACGGTAGTCACGCTTCTAGTTACCCCGTTTGCCACAGTTTAGGCAGACATCTTGGGATATGTCCTTTATCTTCCTAGAAGACTGTGAAGATTTAGCCTTGCCCTTCTCTTCATATCCCTAGAAGCCTTTGGCCAAGCCTTGACCTTCTGAGATGTTGAAGTAAGATGCACCTTGCGCTTCTTGCCCTTTTGCAAGATCTGGCTCTGTATCCTTGAGCATAGCCATTAACTCTTCAAGAGTTTTTCTCTTGCAATTAGTACTTCTACTATCTAAGAATAGATCTATGAAGATCATTCAATTTCAACATCATGGTTTAAGAATCTAATCCTTAGTTCTGACGAAGAAATTAAGAAGTCATTGCGGTAAGCATAACATATTGAGCACTAAAGTTTCATCATGATGAGTCTTCCAAAGCTCATGCTCCACTATTCACTCAACTCCGGGCTTAGGCAAGAGAGGTATCTCTATTAATTAGAGTAACTTTTTGACTCCTAGGACTATCCTGAGATTCGTTTCCCATTCTAGAAAATTATGTCGTTAAAGATATTTTCACCTAGGATAATGTTCTTTGACGCTAATCTTTCAGTTATTTTGATTGCTATAGTCCAATTATCCAATCAACGATTTCGGGTACAATCTAATTAAATGATTACTATAGTCTAACTATATAATTAATTACAATTTGATTGGTTAAACTTAAATATATTGATTACTATAATCCAATTATATAATCAACTATAAATGAAGTAGTTTGAATATAGTCCAACTGTTTTATTAAAACAACAATTGAATACTAGTCCAACTAATATATTTATATTTAAATAATTAATGACAAAAAATGAAATGAAAACGTATTGGCAAGTATCTAAACGAAATTACAAATTCAATAATTGCCTCCCACTATTTTTCGGTGAGCCTCTAACCCTTTGTGAAGTACTCGAGAAACCTAGTTTCCTAGTAGGCTGGGATCCCATTAATAATACATAACCTTGACTTTGGCCAACAAGCTGTATGAAACTTTTCTAGGTAGATCTCTAAGATCAATTGGATCTCATCCAATTCCTAGATCTAATAGGTGGACATCCAAGTCTGAAACATATATCCAATATATGCCAATATATCTGATATAATCCCTAACATTTTCCTCTCAATCAACTAAGCTTGGCTTTGGCTCAACAAGCTTAATGAAACCAGTTAAGCGTGACCCATTGACAGTGGGAAAGCTTCGTAATCGAGGCCGATGAACAAGAAGTGACCTTGACTTTGGCCAACAAATCACAACTTGCCCAAAGCTTACGATATGGAACAAAGCCTTTATGATTCAAACACATCTGCGATGGACAAAGGCCTTGACTTTGGCCAACAAATCAATGCCAATCTTGGATCTTGAGAGAGAATCACTCAATGGAAGGAAATCGCTTAATATTTGTTGAGGGTTTTTGTCACGATTTGGAAACCAAATTATTATCTTTAATTAGGTCTCATCTGTTGGAATGTATGCCATAGAGCTACATGTGATGTAAACGGTTTTATATGTTTTGAAATAAAACGATGCATTATTCATTCATCAAATTGTTTGTTTAATTTCGCATATTAAATATCTTCTTAAATACCCTAGATTACTTATGTACCTTCAGACTTAGTGTATAAGTGTCATACACAAGAGGATTTAAGTCTGAAGCTAGTAATCTTAAATAGTCCATAGAAAGTAAACAAAGCGGGTACTTTATTTGTGGTTTATTATAGTTGTGGTCCATTTTGTATGGTGATCTTGATCTGGATAGTCCATGTAGAGACATGAGAATGGAGGCACCTTGTATGATGCGATCATATAGGACTGGACCCAGATAAAAATGACATTCTTATAATATCCGTTAAGTAAAGAAAGTCATTTCAATCTACTTGTGGTTATATATGGATTGATCTTAATCCTGAGTGTAATACGAACTCCTGCATGATAGGCTGTGTCCTTTGATTTACAAAGGTGAGGTTGGTGTAGCAGTCCCAACCAATAGCTACGTACTTTGGGGGCACAGTTTGTTTTGTAGCTGGGAACGTTTTACATAGACATGGTGTTCACTCCTTATTACGAATAGAAAGATTAATATTCATAATAGTTGTGAATAAATCGTTCATTAGAGAATCAATGGTACTTAAGGTAAAAATGATTAGAGGGGTATAACGGACATTATGACCCGGCTATAATTACGAGATACTCGTGAAGGATTAATTCATATTTAATGACTATATCGATGGACAAAGACTTAGTTCAACTTAATATATCATATGAGACAACGAGAGTGCAACTTTGGGTTTTTAGTGGAATAACCCGCAGTTAATAGTTCGGAATATCTAATTAAGAGCTTAATTAATATTTCGAGATTATTGGAGCTCGGAACCGTGGGTCCATTTGGTCCCCGTGCTAGCTCGATTTACTATAACAGATTTAGTATAATTGGATAGTCCAATTATATACTCACAAAGGTATAAATATTATTAATATGATTAATAATATTATTTGTCACACTTACAACTATATATTAAAAGTTAATATATGATTTTTATAATAAATGATTATATGATAATTATTTATTGCTAGTAATTAAATTATATATGATATAATTTAATGAAGGCTAATATTGGAATTCCAAATTTGGGTTTTGGAAACCTTTGAATTAAATTGGAAGTTACATCTTTTTAAAAGGTAATAACTCTTTAATTTTGTAACATATATTTCAATTATGGAATTGAATATCTAATGCTACAAAATTTATCTATTATTCCTTGTAGTGGCCGAATTCCTCAAGTCATTAGGGGATGGATTTGTTTGTTTTGGAAACAAATAAAATCCTTGGCATTAATTTGGAAATTGTGATTTTCAGATTTGTTAATTGCTATTTAATTTCGTAACATCTTTTCGATAATGGTGATTGAATATTGATGTTGAAAAAAATTAAAAAGAAACCATAGCTTGGCTGAATTTGAGATAGGTGGGAGGGAAGTGGTTGATTTGTTTTATGAAACAAATTACCCTAAGTATAAAAAGAAAAATATATTTTTTTTCTTTTGAGAACTCTAATTTCCAAACCCTAGCCACCTTATTCTTCTTCTCCATTCTCTCAAAAGTTGAGAAACAAGATTTAAGAACAAGGATAAGAAAAATATTATTAGTGTGTGATTAAATCTCTAAAACGTTTAGGGATTTGTTTGTGTTTGTAGCCCACACTACTTTTCGTTGGTAACGAGATATAGCTCGGCAGATCTTGTGGCGTTGAACAAAAACTCATTATTCTCTTCATCTACATCTCACGGCATTAGGACAATTTGACTGCCCTTTGCCGTGAATCACTTGCTTGATTAGAGGCTCGGTTTGTTTTGTTTTAATTCGGGTTTTGGGAAACACCTTGGGGCTTTTTAGAATTGAGTTAGAATTATTTTCGAGTGGAAAAATTAGACCTATGTCACCCTTGCAGTTCATGCAAATTAGTGGGTGATTTGTGTGCAGTTCCGTTGTGTAACAGGTCAAAAACTGTCCATTATTTCACTGCAGTTCGGGGGCTGTTCGGGGACTATTTTGGGCGCATTCCGGGGTTGAGATCTTGTCTGAAATATAAGCAAAACTTCAGTATATTTGCTGGTTCCATTCGGCTTTAAGAAAGGGAAAGTAGGAAAATTTTTCACGGTCGATTCGTGTGCCTAACTGCTTTCGCTGCGCGGGGAAAGCGTTTCCTACATCATCATATACCCTTAAGCATGCATTCTAAAAGCTTAATAAGGCGCGATAAAATTAATAATGATATGTGTATGGATATATAATATAATTTGTTCCTAGAATAAATCTCTCCATTTCCTCTCTCCCGCTAGCACTATTCATACTTCTACCCAATTACATAATACTTCTAAAGAAACCTCATTTACATTTAGGGGAATAAGTGAGAAGAGAAATACAATGAGAAAAGATGTAATAGGCTGGGCACGCAGGTCCAATTTAATAAATTCTAAATTTATTACAATAATTTTCAAAATTGTCCTCACCTTCTAATATCCATCTGTTATACATTATTCATACATACATCCAAGTATTCACACGAAGCAATTTATCAATTAATCTAATCCAATTAATTAATCTTTGATTAATGACCATCCAATGTTCAAACAATGATTTGAACACAAATTAAAGCAAAATCAATCTTATAACATGCATCAAGGCTCACGGCAAAGGCATACAAAAATCATTCAATTTGACTTCAATCTAATTTAAATCATCATTCAATATTTTTATCATGCCAACAACACATCCAATATGTCAAATTTCAAAATAATCCCATGAGCTTTCCTAGGGTATTAATTTGACCAAGCTAAGGATTTGGAGATTTTTGATCTAATCAATATTTCACAAATCTAACAATGCACAAATCCAATTAAACATCATATAAGCTCAAACAAATCATTAATTTAAGAAAATCAAGCTCCAAACACAAAATTCCCAAATTAAAGTTTACAAACCCTAGGTTCAAATCAAACTTAAATCTTGCTCCGGTACCATTGTTAGTGTTCCTAGAACATGCCAAAATCTCTAAGTTGTGATTTTTTTTGTGAATAAATCAAAAGGGAGTTTGGAATCCTCACATTGATCGGATTGAGGTCAAAACTTTTTTCTTCTTTGTTGGATGTGTTGGAAGCTTTGGAGCTTAAGATCGAGTTCCAAACTCTCGGATTAGTCTCCCTATCATCTTCCTTTGACTCATTGAAGTGCTAGCTATGTAGATTTTTGAAGCAAAAATCCATGGGAGAGAAGAGAAGCTCATGCCCAAGGAAAAGAGAAAAGAAGTTTTAAGTGCTGTGAATAGTAAAAAATCTGCACTTCTAAAGTGGAACAAATTAAAATATAGTGAGTTTGAGTGTTGGAATAAGTTTGAGTGTGTTATAAGTAAAGTCATGCCATCTTTCAACAAATCAAACTCATTATTTTATGCCTAACCACTTCCATCACATGTCAAACATGTGATGTAAGTGAAGTGGGTCCCACCACTTTTAAATTACAAATTTAAGTCGGCTAATCCAACACGCAACTTCGCTTGGGCTCGGGTTCACTTAATTCTGAATTAAACGAATTTACGTTGTGATTTAATTAAATCTAATTTAATTAAATAATAATGCCTAGCAAAATTATTACAAAAGTTGCTTGCGAATTAATTCGTTCGCTAGAATTAAAATCCAATTTAATTCCGCTATGAAATCCGATTTCATTTAATATATCTAATATATTATTTTAGCCCAAATAAATAAATTAAATAGTAAAATCTAATTTAACAATTAAATTTACTTTACCGGTTAATTCCAATTAATAGCGTTCTCTCTTCTCGACGAATTTAATCCCAGATTAATTCTTTCTCTTTTAATTAATCCCAGATTAATTTATTACCGTAATTAATCCTATATTAATTTTCTCTTTCTCTCATAATTAATCCCATATTAATTTTGTTCGAGTCAAACATCATCGGTGAATCTTTGGGAGCCGGCCTAAGAGATCTATGGATATGTTGGTAGTAAATACGGTCATCGGACTATCCGAATATGTACATACCCGATACCACATTCTCACCGATTTACAAGACATGGTTGGTTTCTAGCAAAGCACCGTGCCTACCCAATTCTCCAGAAATATTCTTTAAAGGAATATGTAATCTTTTTCAGGCGTAGTATACGTAGTATTGCGTATTACGATCCAGTATCAAATGTCACATGCTAGGCCTGGGGCTGGAATTGTGTCTGTCTTGTACGAAGCATATATCGGATCTCTGGTAACTAGTCTCTACCAATGGGATTCCGAGTGGTTTATCCGGAGTGAAGTTATTTCTGTACCATCGGTAAACAGAACCTCCTATTACACTTGCTTGAGCATCTAATACCCAAATATATGAGAACTATGTCGTACGCTTCCATAACACGCACAAGTGTAATACTAGTCTATTCCGTATTATCGATGTCCAGTCTCGATAATACTACGACTAGGGATATTTAATGATTAAACCTTACGTGGATTAATACTGTCTCATATCTTATTAATCTAGTACTAATCATATGTACTTTTATCATTTATATATCCCGGTAATCTAATTACAAATGGTAAAAGAGCAATTTCCATTGTCACATAGTTAATCTGTATAACAACACCATGTTATGTACAAATAGTGATGTTATGGGTCATATTTGTCCAACAATCTCCCACTTGGCCTATAGCCAATCACTCAAGTGTCCTACACCTGAACTATGTATGGGTCGCTCAAACTTCAGCTGAGAAACAACATTCGTCAGTGGATATGCAAGGTTATTATCTGATGCGTTTTATTCGATCATCACAGCACCACGATGTATGATCTGATGAATCAGCTGAAATAGTAGAAGTATATACTTAGATCATTAATGAGACCATTAATTCTTTACCTGTGTTGTAGCCTAGCTCAGCTGCTAGCAGAACTACACCTAATCTAATTAGGTTTATATGGATCCAAAATGCTTCTCTTGCTGCCTCAGCTGTAGCATTATTCCGCTTTATTATTTATTCGGCAACAATATCTTGCTTGGAAGATTTCCAGCTCACTGTTCCATTATTCAAACTAAATAAGTACCCTAATTGCGACTTAAAGTCGTCTTTATCGGTTTGGAAACTTGCAGCGGTGAACCTAGTCACCTCAAGTTCTCATTCTCCATAAATTAAGAAAGCATCCTTAGTTCGTCCAAGATATTCAAGGATGTTCTTTAAATCAATCTATTGACCATCACCTGGATTGGCCTTATAGCATCTACATATGCTCAAAGTATATGAGACATCAAGTCACATACATTTCAAAAAAGTACGAACTCTGGGAGATTTATCCGTAACTTTCTAGATCTATCCCAGTAGATCTTTATTCCTAGAATGACGTCTGCTTCTCTCAGGTATTCCATGGAGAATTTAATGAAAGCCAAGCTTTCACTGATTATATTGTGGGACTGTTATAGTTAAGAAGCAATACATCATCAACTTATAGGACATTCATTGTCAGTGCGCTCTCACTAACCTTCTTATATACTCAAAAATCATCTTCGTTTTGAATTAAACTATATACCATTATGATTACATCAAAACGCTGGTTCCAAGAACACAATGCTTATTTAATCCATAAATGGATTGATTTATCTTACAAATCTTATTTGCAGGTTTTGGCACAACAAAACCGTCAGAATGTTGTAAATATCCTCCAAAAGGTTTTCGCTAAGGAAAGCGATTTTGACGTCCATTTGCCATATTTCGTAAACACAATATGCATCAATAACAAGCATTGTCCAAATGGATTTAATTATGGCAACAAGTGAAAAAGTTTCATTGTAGTCGACATTATGTCGTTGATGATACCCTTTCAGTACACGCCTAGTTGTATACATTTGTGTGTTACCATCCATTTATGTCTTCCTTGAAGACTCATATAGTACCAATAGGCACAATGCTTTCTGGTACTCAACCAGTATCCAAACTTAGTTGGTATACATGGAATCTATTTCGGACTTCATGGCACTTTTCCATAAAAGAGAGTCGATACCTTGTATCACTTCCTCATACGTAGTCGTTTCGTGTTCCTCAATAAGATTGAAATCTTCATGAGGTGAGATTAGAAATCCATACCTCCCAGTTTTTTTTCTGACTCTCTTCGACCTACGCGGTACTTGTGTATTCGAAGATTATTAGTACAATTTCATCTCTGATGAACTATTGGTGTTCCGTGAGGATTCGGTGTCTGAAATAGTATTACTCCGATTTTCATCGAGTTTTACTTTCCTCCCACTTACCACTGCATTTAGGTATTCCTCTTAGGAAATACCACGTGGAGAGCAACAATTACATTGTTCTCTTGTGAGTTATATAAGTACTATACTTTGGTTTCTCTAGGACAACCTACAAATTAGGCACTTATCCGATTTGGGTTCTAGTTTGGTATCATCCAAACATTCAATTATATGCCCAGCATTCCCAAGTGTTCAGGAATGAGAAACCTGGTTTCTTTCCTGTTCATATCTAATATGAAGTCTTTTTGGACAGTTATGACCCATAGCGTCACTATTTGTAAAAGACATTGTGTTTTTGTACAAAATTAACTATGTTGTAATGAAATTGCCTTTTACAGTTTCGTAATTTATTTACTTTGATATTGAAATGGTAGAAGTCCATATGATTAGTTCCGGATTGAGATGATATGAGACAGTATCAATCCATAAAAGGTTTAATCATTAAATAACCCTAGTCGTAGTATTATCGAGATTGGACATCGATAATGCGGAATAGACTAGTATTGCACTTGTGCACGTTGTGAGGGCATAACGACATAGTTCTCATATATTTAAGTATAGGATACTTATGCAAGTGATATAGGAGGTCGTATTTTACCGATGGTATGGAAAATAGCTTCGTTCTGGATAGACCCCGCGGAATCCCATTAGTAGTATGTATATGCGTCTATGGGAGTCCGCTTCAAGGTAGGTGTATTTGGTCTTAACCTGAGACTTGCATCGCTAGTACTTGCGACAATCGATAAACTTTGGTTTTAGTCATCCAGGACTTTAACAGGTTCTGTGTACGCCTCTGCTGGGCTTATTGAGAATCGTAGTGTATTGGATGTGATGTCAAGACGGGAGTATCATTTCAGACATATGGAGATGATGATCACGCAGGGATTCAGAACTGGTTATCTATAGTGTTGCAACCATCGGGATAATATAACAAGGTCATGATTATCCGATTCAAAGAGACTAGTTGCTTGAAATCCGATATATGATTCGTACGGGGCAGTCACTTTTCCAGCCCCAGGCCTTGCACGTGACATCCGATACTGGATCGTAATACACAATACTACGGTATACTACGCCTGTTATAGATCGTATATTCCATTAAGAATATTTCTGGAGAATTAGGTAGGCATGGCATTTTGCTAGAAGCCAACCTTGTCTCGTAAATCGGTAAAAATATAGTACGAGGTACGTACGTGTTCGGATAGTCCGACGACCGTATTTACTGCCAACATATCCAGGGATCTCTTGGGTCGCTTCCCGAAGATTCACCAATGATGTTTGATTTGAACTTAATTAATCTGGGATTAATTACGGATAGACTTTATCTTGGATAAAGTACTATTTGAAGAGAGAAAAAGATTAATTTGGAATTAATCGACAAAATAATATATTCGATATATTAAACGAAATTGGATTTCGACGTGGAATTAAAATTAGATTTTAATTCGGGCAAACGAGTTAATTTAGAATTAATTCATTAGCGATGTGAATAGAAATTTCGCTAGGCATAATTTTTTAATTACGTCACGATGGAAGTTCGTTAATTCAGAATTAGAGAAACCGAGCCCGGAAGTGTTTGCGGGCCCACTCGCATTTCGAATCAAGTGGGGCCCACAAGTCACATCATGAGTCACATCACTTGTCACTTTAATGATAGATATCTTGTCATCTTTTTGGTGAGTGACATGCAGTCACTATTTATGATGGAGGTGGTTGTGAGCATTTAATGAAAATTTGGAGCCAAAATTTTGGATTTGACTTAGGAAGTATATACTTAATTTTTGTAATTGATTTTTCATTATCTTTGTTTTTAGAAAACACAAAAGTTCTCTCTCTCTCTAAGGCTTGGCCGAAACTCTCAAAGTGGTGAAGGAGGATTTGATTTTCTTTCATCTTTTGCTAGCACATTCAAGGATCAAACAAGGTGATAGGGAATCATTCTTAGAGCTTGGATATCCATAAAGCTTAGAGCTTCATCATCAACTTCAACAAATAATCCTTGGCCGAATTCAAAGCTTCTTGGAAGAAAAGTTTTTGTTGATCTTCACATCCAAACCGATCTTTGTAAGTATGTTTCCGCCATACTTTTAAGATGTATTCATTCTATTTCATGGATTAATTTGATCTTGGGAAATCAATAGAAACCAACAATTGTATCATGAAGCCTTGTTTAAGCATGGAATATTTTAGGGTAAAATTTGGGTAAAATTGATTAGAGCATGATTTGATGAAATTGTTTGATTAAGTATGCTTGTATGTTGGTAACATGGTGTTATACATGATCAATTTCATAAAAAGTTGATTGGATCAATTTCCCCCAAAAATTTAGGCATGGCCGAATGTACCTTACCCTTCCAAGTCTTGGTATTTTTTGTTTTGATGATCATTGGATGACTTGAAACGAATGGGAAATGTCGATTTAAAATTCAATCGGATTTAAAAACGAAATCGGACAAAAACCCTTATCATGGCCGAGAGCTTCCTTGCATGTAATGAGATGATTTTTTGATTCAAAGATGTTGGACATAAGTTGAACAAATGAGAACATGATTAATTAATTAAATTGTATTTTGGAAATATGGATTTAGATAATTAATTAATGAATTACACTTTAGTTAATTGAATTTTAAAATTTGGAATATTAAAATTTGATTAATGGGCTTGATTTTGAATTGGGCTTGATATTGTTGTATTTGGGCATAAAGGGCTTGGTTGGGCCAAGTTGATTTAGGCCAATTGGATTGGATCCTAAATCATTCCATTAAGTCCAAATGTAATAAATGGGCTTTAAAAGTTTAATTGGGCCTTATGGGCTAAAATTATTTTCCTGGCAAATGAGGGTGATTCCTTAATTGGGCTTGGTAATTGGGTTTGACCCACATTGACCAAAGCCCATGCCTTATGAAATCAATTGAAAGCACATCAGACTTTAATTAAACAAACATTGGATGTTAATGGGACTTTGAGATCCATTAAGATTAGATTTGGAATCTAAGTCATTAAAGCGCATTAAAAGGTATAATTATTTAATTTGGAATTAAATAAATGAATTAGTATTGAATACAAATTAAGTTAGATTTAACGAGTAGTTCGATATAATTCAAGAATGCATACTTTAAGTACATATTCTCAAACGAGTTGGACTCCCGCAAAATCAAATCATTGATTGAACACTAGATGATCACTATTATTCAAAGATAATTAATTTGATTAGTTTGATTGAATAACATGCTTGAATGAATACATGGATATGTTGAATGAATAGCGTTTATCGGATGGATATTAGAAGGGAAAGGGCAATTTTAGAAATTATTGTAAATTCGGAATTTATAAATTGGACTGCGTGTCTAGCCTTATCTCTCATTATTTCTTTGTATTCTCTTCTCACCTAATTCCCCTCAATGTTAATGAGGTTTCTATTATTGTATGATGTAATTGGGTAGAAGTAGAATAGTGCTAGCCGAGGAGAGGAAATAGAGTGATTTGTTCTAGGAACAATCTGTTTAAATATCCATCTGCATATCGTTATTAATTTACTTTCCGCGCCTTATGATGTTTTAGAAGCATGCTTAAGGGTGTATGATGAGACCTTAACAAAGATAATAAATTGGTTGCCAATTTACGCGAAAAAAACCCTCAAAATATATTAAGCGTTTTTCCTTCCGTTGAGTGATTCTTACACAAGATCCAAAGTTGGCATTGGTTTGTTGGCCAAAGTCAAGACCTTTGTCAATTGCGGATGTGTTTGAATCATGAGAGTTTTGTTCTATTTCGGTGTCTTGTCTAAGTCTGATTTGTTGGCCAAAGTCAAGATCACTTCTTGTCCATCAACATTGATTAAGAAGCTTTCCATGTCATTGGGTCCCGCTTAACTGGAATCATTAAACTTGTTGTGCCAAAGCCAAGGCTTAGTTGATTCAGAGGAAAAAAGTTAGGAAAATATCTTGGATAGTGGTATATGTATTGTATATATGTTTCGGACTTGGATGTCCACCTACCGAATCTAGGAATTGGATAAGATCTAATTGATCTTCGAGATCTTCCTAGTTAAATATCATACAGCTTGTTGGCCAAAGTCAAGGTTGTGTGTTATTTAACGGGATCCTAGCCCACTAGGAAACTGGGTTTCCCGAGTACTCGACAGAGGATTAGAGGCTCGCTGAAAAATAGTGGGAGGCTAGTATTGAATTTGTAATTTCATTCAGATACTTAGTTTTATGCGCTTTCAAAATTATTTCGTCAAAATTATTTTATTAGTTGGATTAATATAATGTTATTTTTCTTGTAACAGTTAGACTGTACCCAAATATCGTTGATTAGATAGTTGGACTATCGAAATCGAGCTGATAGGAAAGGGAAATGTCCGAGACATTATCATGGGCGAAAATGTCTTTAAGGGCACAAACTTTATCGATTGGGAAATGAATCTGAGGATAGTCCTTGGAGCCGAGAGACTACTGTATAACAATACAGGCACCTTTTGGGCCTAAACCCAACCCTGATCAGTTACTCGAGCTGGAGCTTTGGAAGACTCACAGCAATGACAATGATACTGCTCAGTCAATTATGTTTGCTACTATGACTCAGTATTTCCGTCGACAGAACATGGACTTGGATCCATACAACATGTTGGTGAGGTTGCAAGATCTTCACCGATCTAACCGTAGATCACATAGATATGAGTTGCATAAGAAGCTCTTCCATGCACATATGTCAGAAGGCATGTATGTTGAGTCTCATGTGGCACAGATGATTGCTGACATTAACGAGCTTTCTCAGATGGGGATAGTCTTAGAGGCTGAGACTACTATAGATTTGATCTTGCAGTCTCTCCCCGACATTGGAGACAGTTCATCATAAACTATAACTTGATGAACCAAGATTATACTCTTGGAGAGATATTGTCAATTCTCAAGGAAGTTGAGAATGAGCTTATCAAGGGCAATAAGCGTGAGGTGCACTTTGCTTCGACATCTCAGACACCAAGGGCTGGGCCCAAGATCACTGGAGGTGTGAAGAAGAAGAAGCATAAGAGAAAAGGAAAGGCCAAATCGTCAAAGGCTTCTGGGAAGCCAAAGGACAAATCTCAGGATGTATGCCTCCAGTACGGCAAGCGGGGTCACTGGAAGCGTGACTTCCGCGAGTACAAGGTGCTTCAGAAGGAGATTAAAGCGGGCAAGGCACCGGCTACAGGTATGTTTGTTATTGAAATAAACATGACTACTTCTAGTTTTAAAAATTGGATTTTTGATTCTGGTTGTGGTACTCACATATGTACTGATGTGCAGGATCTACGGATTAGTAGGAGACTGGCCACATGGGAGATTGATCTACGCGTCGGAAAAGGGGCACTAGTCGCTGTTTTGGCCGTTGGCACTTTTGTTTTAGAACTGCCCTCAGGGCATGTACTTGAACTTAATGGCTGTTATTATGTACCTAGTTTGACTATGAATATTATTTATGTATCTATGTTAACCCAATGTGGGTATACTTTTGTATTCAGGAACACTAGGTGTTTTAGGTATAAAAATGATGTAGAAATTTGCACTACTGTTGCAAATAATGGTCTTTATATTTTGAATATAAATCAATCTCAAACATATAATATAACAAACAAAAGGCTTAAAATGAGTAATAAAGATGAAACTTATATGTGGCACTGTCTTCTGGGACACACAAACAAGACTCTCATATCCACACTTTCGAAGAGTGGGTACTTGGACGAATTTCATCCAAATTCATATGACGTATGTGAATCTTGCTTATTAGGCAAAATGCCTAAATCACCTCTAGCGGTAAACGTGAACGCGCCACCGAACTGTTAGCCCTCATTCATAGTGACGTATGTGGACCCATGTCTAGCCAGGCTAAAGGTGGATATGAATACTTCGTAACCTTTACGGATGATGCATCACGTTATAGTTATGTGTATCTTATGAGACACAAGTCGGAAACTTTTGAGAAATTCAAAGAGTTTCGACACGAAGTAGAAAAATAAATCGGCAATTATATAAAGACATTACAGTCAGATCGTGGTGGCGAATACTTAAGCAATGAGTTTCTAGATTACTTGAAAGAATATGGTATTCTTTCACAGTGGACTCCTCCTGGAACACCGCAATTAACGGTGTATCCGAATGGAGAAACTGAATTTTATTGGACATGGTTAGGGCTATGATGAGTTGCACTAAGCTATATATTTCCTTCTAGGGATATGCATTAAACAGTGCAATTCTTATTTTGAATAAGGTTCCGTCAAAGTCTGTACAACAGACTCCGTATGAGATATGGATAGGAAAGAAACCGGGTTTCTCATTCCTGAAGATTTGGGGATGCTGGGCATACGTCAAACGTTTGGAAGGTACCAAACTTGAGCCCAAATCGGATAAATGCCTATTCGTAGGATATCATAGGGAAACCAAATGATATTACTTCTATCACCCACGAAAGAATAAAATATTTGTTGCTCTACATGCGGTTTTCCTTGAGAATGAATTCCTAAATGTAGTGGTTAGTGGGAGGAAAGTAGAACTCGATGAAAATCGGAGTGATACTATTTCTGGCACAGAATCCTCAACGGAACAAGAACAGTCCACCGGGATGAGACTATTACACAAGGACCGCATAGGTCGGAGAGAGTCAGGAAACAACCTGAGAGGTATAGGTTTCTGATCTCACCTCATGTAGATATTAATCTCATTGAGGATAATGAACCAGCTACGTATGAGGAAGCGATACAAGATATCGATTCCGCTTTATGGCAAGAAGCCATGAAGTCCGAAATGGATTCCATGTACACCAACCAAGTTTGGACACTAGTTGATGCACCAGAAGGCGTAAAGCCTATTGGTTGCAAATGGATCTTCAAGAAGAAGACCGACATGGATGACAACGTACAAACGTACAAAGCTAGGCTTGTAGAGAATGGGTATCGTCAATGACATGGAGTCGATTACGACGAAACTTTCTCACCATTTCCATGATTAAATCCATTCGGATAATGCTTGCTATTGCTGCATATTTCGATTACGAGATATGGCATGGACGTTAAAACAGCTTTTCTTAACAGAAACCTTTTGGAGGATGTTTATATGCAATAGCCTGACGGTTTTATCGTGCCTAGACTTTCAAACAAGGTTTATAAGTTAAATCGATCCATTTATGGATTGAAGCAAGCATCGCGGTCATGGAACCAACGCTTTGATGAGATCATAAATAATATGATTTAATTCAAAACGATGATGATCCTTGTGTATATAAGAAGGTTAGTGGGAGAGCACTGACTTTTATTGTTCTTTATGTTGACGAAGTATTGCTTATAGGCAATGACATTCCCATGTTAACGTCGGTGAAAGCTTGGCTTTCATTGAAATTCTCCATGAAAGATCTGGGAGAACAGCCTTTATCCTGGGAATAAAGATCTACCGAGATAGATCTAGAAAGCTGCTTCAACTCTCCCAGAGTACATATATTGACAAAGTGTTGAAGAGATTCAACATGGATCAGTCCAAGAGAGGACTGTTGCCAGTGTCACATGGCGTCTATCTATCTAAGGACATGTGTCCTAAAACTCAAAATGAGAGAGACAACATGAGTCGGATACCGTTCGCCTCGGCAGTCGGATCGATCATGTATGCCATGGTATGTACGCGACATGATGTCTCCTATACTTTGAGCATGTGTAGTCGCTATCAGGCCGATCCAGGTGAAGGTCACTGGATGGCGGTGAAGAACATCCTTAAGTATCTTAGAAAAACTAAGGATCCTTTCTTAATCTATGGAGACGGAGAACTTGAGGTAACTGGGT
Source organism: Zanthoxylum bungeanum (assembly GCA_019454045.1). NCBI lineage: Eukaryota > Viridiplantae > Streptophyta > Magnoliopsida > Sapindales > Rutaceae > Zanthoxylum > Zanthoxylum bungeanum. Next base: position 33,711 of record SKCR01033341.1, on the reverse strand, counting down.
ATACCGATGCAAGTTTCCAAAACGATAAAGACGACTATAAGTCGCAATTCGGATACATATTTTGTTTGAATAACGGAGCAGTAAGCTGGAAATCTTCCAAGCATGAGACTGTTACCGATTCAACAATAGAAGCGGAGTACATTGCTGCAGCTGAAGCAGCAAAGGAAGCAGTTTGGATCCGAAAATTCCTAATTGGATTAGGAGTAGTTCCGTTAGCAGCTGAGCCTGTTCCATTGTATTATGACAATAACGGGGCTATAGCGCAGGCTAAGGAACCGCGGTCTCATCAACGATCCAAACATGTTCTTCGATGTTTCCATCTGATTCGTGAGATCATAAATCATGGCGATATGAAGATCGAGAAGGTCGCATCAGATGAAAACATGGCAGATCCGTTGACGAAAGCTATTCCTCAGTAAAAATTTGAGCGACATGTACATAGTTCAGGTATTAGATGCTTGAGTGACATGCTATAGGCCAAGTGGGAGATTGTTGGACAGTTATGACCCATAGCGTCATTTTTTATAAAAGACATTGTGTTTTTGTACAAAATTAACTATGTTGTAATGAAATTACCTTTTATCGTTTCGTAATTTATTTACTTTGATATTGAAATGGTAGAAGTCCATATAATTAGTTCCGAATTGAGATGATATGAGACAGTATCAATCCATAAAGGTTTAATCATTAAATATCCTTAGTCGTAGTGTTATCGAGATTGGACATCGATAATGCGGAATAGACTAGTATTGCACTTGTGCGAGTTGTGAGGGCATAACGACATAGTTCTCATATGTTTAAATATAGGATACTTATGCAAGTGCGATAGGAGGTCGTGTTTTACCGATGGTACGGAAAACAGCTTCGCTCTGGATAGACCCCGCGGAATCTCATGGTAGTATGTATATGTGTCTATGGGAGTCCGCTTCAGGGTAGGTGTATTTGGTCTTGACCTGAGACTTGCATCGCTAGTACTTGCGATAATTGATAAACTTTGGTTTTGGTTATCCAGGACTTTAACAGGTTCTGTGTACCCATCTGCTGGGTTTATTGAGAATCGTAGTGTATTGGATGTGATGTCATGGAGATGATGATCACGCAGGGATTCAGAACTGGTTCTCTATAGTGCTGCAACCTTCGGGATAATATGACAAGGTCATTATTATCTGATTCAAGGAGACCAGTTGCTTCATATTCGATATGTGCTTCGTACGGGGCAGACACTTTTCCAGCCTCTGGTCTTACATGTGACATCCGATACTGGATCGCAATACATAATACTACGGTATACTACGCCTGTTATAGATCGTATATTCCATTAAGAATATTTTCTGGAGAATTGAGTAGGCATGGCGTTTTGCTAGAAGCCAACCTTATCTCGTAAATCGGTAAAAATGTAGTACGAGGTACGTACGTGTTCTGATAGTCCGACGATCGTATTTACTGCCAACATATCCAGGGATCTCTTGGGTCGCTTCCCGAAGATTCACCAATGACGTTTGATTCGAACTTAATTAATCTTGGATTAATTATGGAGAGACTTTATCTTGGATAAAGTACTATTTGTAGAGAGAGAAAGATTAATTTGGAATTAATCGACAAAATAATATATTCGATATATCAACGAAATTGGATTTCGACGGGGAATTAAAATTAGATTTTAATAATTATTTAATTACGTCACAATGGAAGTTCGTTAATTCGGAATTAGCGAAACCGAGCCCGGAAGTATTAGCGGGCCCACTCACATTTCGAATCAAGTGCGGCCCACAAGTCATATTGTCACTTTAATGATAGACATCTTGTCACCTTTTTGGTGAGTGACATGCAGTCACTATTCATGATGGAGGTGGTTGTGAGCATTTAATGAAAATTTGGAGCCAAAATTTTGGATTTGACTTAGGAAGCATATACCAAATTTTTGTAATTGATTTTTCATTATCTTTGTTTTTAGAAAACAAAAAGAAAACACAAAAGTTCTCTCTCCCTCTAAGGATTGGCCGAAACTCTCAAAGTGGTGAAGGAGGATTTGATTTTCTTTCATCTTTTGCTTGCATATTCAAGTATCAAACAATGTGATAGGGAACCGATCTTAGAGCTTGGATATCCATAAATCTTGGAGCTTCATCATCAACTTCAATAAATAATCCTTGGCCGAATTCAAAACTTCTTGGAAGAAAAGTTTTTGTTGATCTTTACATCCAAACCGATCTTTGTAAGTATGTTTCCGCCATATTTTTAAGATGTATTCATTCTATTTCATGGCTTAATTTGATCTTGGGACATCAATAGAAACCAACAAGTATGTCTAACATATTTACATGGAACCTCATTCAAAATAAATATTGCACTGTTTAATGTGTATCCTTATAAGGAAATTAGTAGCTCAGAGCGACTCATCATTAACCTTACTATGTCCAACAAAGTTCGATTTCTCTGTTCGGATATACTGTCAAATTGAGGTGTTCCGATAGGAGTCCAATATGAAAGATTATCATACTCTTTCAAATAATCGAGAAACTTATTGCTTAAGTATTTACATCACAGTCCAATCATGATGTTTTAATACTATTGCAGATCTGTTTTTATACTTCGTGTCGAAACTCTTTGAATTACTCAAAAGTTTTTGTCAGGAATGCAGTTTTCTTCACATGATGCTTCCTCCTCATGGGCATAGATCCTTTAAAACCTTAGCGTATGTGAGAACCTGTTTGATTACATGTAACAAGGGCAGGTTGATCTTTACTTGCCTAAAGTGTTCTAAGATCTCGCCGTTTGGGTCTGCAGCTCTGGTGGTGGGCCTAAGGGCTTGAGGAAAAGGTACTCTAGTAGGGAAATATGGCTCCGGGTCTTCCTGAGGAGTATCTACACTATTATCCTTGGTTGCATCTGTAGTGTTAGAGGTGTCATGTACTCCTTCCTCTTTACCACTCCTAGTAGTTATGGCATTGACACCTTTTATTTTGCTCCTTCATGATTAGCCTGTGCCATGTGTTGCCCTTGAGGATTAGGTTGAGCTTGGGAGGGAATTTTCCTTGTTCGTTCACACTCAGGACGTTAATTAACTTAGAGATTTGGCTTTTTATCTCCTTATTATCTTCCGCTACCTGAGCTATCAATGACTCAAACCTCTGATTGGTTTTACTTTGAGTCTCCAAAAAGGCTTTCTGAGCCTCCATGGTCACTTTCTGAGCTTCAACGAATGCTTGCATAGTATCTTCTAATGAGTTCCTAGAGAGGAACATGTGTAGTGTATTAGGGAGTACTATAACCTCTCGGTTGGGATGCCTGACTCGGGTGATGAGATTCTTGTTTCCAATTAAAGTTAGGATGGTTTCTCCAACCAGGGTTATATGTGTCTGAGTACGATGTGTAAGGCTTCATATACATCCCTAATGCATTGCATTGGTCCTCATATGTTTCTCTAGTTGTAGGGCACTCTTGTGTCAAATGGTCGGTCCTGCCACACACAACACATACCTCTTGAGGTTCTAGGTGAGCTACTGTCTGCATAGACGTGCTATCTTTGGCTAGTAAGGCTCTCATCTGTCTAGTTAACAGTTCCACTTTTGCCTTAAGGCTATCCTCTTCTCTTAATTGGTGTACGCTTCTACTAGGAGGGGTAGGGTATGTCCTATCAGTGCTATCCATGGAATTGGGTCCAGTCCAGGTATGAGACTTCTTAGCTATGTCATCTAAGTACTTGAGCGCCTCATCATGGTCCTTTCAGATAAACTCACCATTGTAGCTCCCTAGATGTCAATCCATCATAGAAGTAACTGACTAAATGCCAACTCTCAAATCCATGGTGAGGGCAACTAGCTAACAACTCCTTATACCTTTCCCACATTTGATAAAGGGTTCACTGTCTCTCTGGGAAAATGTGGAGATTTGTTTTTTTAATGGGAAGTATTTGTCGAAGAATACATGGGTCATCTCGATCCACGATCCTATTGACCTAGGTCTTAAAGAGTACAACCAACACTTAGCTTTATCCTTAAGGGCAAAGGGGAAAAACTTAAGTCTTATTGTGTCGATGGTTCCAAACCGGTCATGGAAAGTCGCTACTACCTCTTCAAATTCTCTAATGTGCACATAGGGGCTATCGTTCTCCAAACCATGGAAGGTTGGGAGATACTGTATCATCCTAGGTTTAAAATCTATGGGTGGTGCATTAGGAGGAAACATGTTGCACGAAGGTGTAGCTGTGCGAGTTGGGTGGAGGTACTCTTCAAGGGTCCTCCTAGGTTGTCTCTCGTAATCACTCATGGTGTGTGCTCTAGATTTGGAGGGTGCAGCAAAGAGATTGTCAAACAAACTCTCTAAGTCAGAATTCTCTTCCTCGGTTCTAACGAATCTACCAAATCTATCCCTACGTCTAGTCATACAATTAATCACGAGTGATACTAGAAACAGAAATAAAAGAATAACTAAAAATTAAGATTTACTAAAATTAGATATAAAATAAGCGGAAACTAAATTCAAGAATAAAAACTAAGAAAATTAAAGTAACTGAATAATAAAATAAAATAAATGTAACGAAGTTACCGCTTCGTTGTTGACTAAGCAAACCTGGTCCTTTTGCTTGTAGACCGTTCCCCGGCAACGGCGCCAAATTTTGATTACGCCCAAATATGACTTGCGGTTATCGCAGTATAGCTGGGGTGTCGATTCCTCAGAGAGATGGTTACATAGAACTAATTCACTTAAACAAAAATGTTTAGCAATAACTAAATTAAAGAAAAGATTAAATTGTGATGTAAATTAAGGATTACGAAAACTTAAAAGATTTTATCAATGGAGAGAAATAGCAAAGCGTCAGGATCCCCTCTTGTACCTATTACTTCTATTCTATTATTGATTCATTTTATTACGCAACTGAGGATTTCACGTCCCAAACCCACAATTGGAGGATATTCAATTCTACTCAAATTAAAGTCCTAAGGTATTATTATTTTATTTCTATCTTCAATACGTTCAACAAACTCAACAGGTTCATTTCAACAACCTATCTCCAACGACAACAATATTACCATCGGGCAATATTGCAACAAATGATGAACTCGCAAAACAACCTTAGCCTATCACAACCAATTTCACCAACAACACATAGAAAAAGCGTGACTGAATCTATATGCCAATTAATAAAAATATTTTTCAAATTAAAATAATCAAAAGAATAACGAGAAGAATAAGATAAATTATATTAAACAATTAAAATCATCCACAAATCAAATAATAAAATAAGAGAATAGAATAAAGGAGTTCGCCCTTAGCTTCGCTTGAGGGGTTAGTTCCGCATGCCAAAGGAAGAAATAGTAGAGAGGGATTGGAGGTACATTGAATGGATCATTAGTTCTAGTCCCGGGATTACGCACGGCATTTGCATGAAAAATTTCACTATGACTGTTCGTCTCCCCTGCCACATGCACAACTGCTTATATTATTCTCCTTTATGCACACGGATCATTCTCATGTCCTGCGCAGTCTTTTTTTTTTTATTTCACGCACAGCAGCCTGCGCCTCTCTCTCGTCTTCACGCACTGCCTTCTTTATTCCACTCGGCAGCTATTTTTTATTTATTTCTGCGCTGTCTGTGCTTCCCGTCACCAGCCTCAAAATTCTTTTTAATGTACGCAGCCTCCCTCTAGTTTTGTCAAATTTTGCATGGATTTATATTAAAGCAATTTTGACCTACTTGTTTTCAAATGCACAGCCCACTTTCATTTTTTAATATACACGCCCCTTTAAACAATGTTGAAATATTTGGTGCATTCACGTTGGAGCTTTGTTTTGGTCAATAATGTCATGCAAACTTCCTCTTTTAAATTGTTTCTTCTCTCACAAGTTCATGTTTTCGGCCCCACTCTTTCTTTCTTTCTTTTTTATTGTTGCTTCTCACGTGGCATGTTCTTCAAATCACTTGCTTTCTTATTATATTTGGTCAAAACGATTCCACCTGTTCATGCCTTTGGTTTTGTCCATTTGAATGACTCCAATTCCTAAAATAATAAAGAGAAATAAAAATTACTAAACTAACATAAATAATAAACATTTTCTAAATTAATAAAATAATAAAAATCATATAATAAAATATAAAATATATTACTAAATACTTTGGTTTTGTCCATTTGAATGACTCCAATTCCTAAAATAATAAAGAGAAATAAAAATTACTAAACTAACATAAATAATAAACATTTTCTAAATTAATAAAATAATAAAAATCATATAATAAAATATAAAATATATTACTAAATACTTAACAATAAACCCGAATAAGTATTGTTTCAAAGTACATTTTCACGTACTTATCAGCAAGCCAATCAGAAGCAGTAACAATACATTATTATAAGTTTCAGGAATGAATCAGTATCAGTTTCGGGGACGAGTCCTAGGGTTGAGGCCCACAATAGTATCAGTTTCGGGGATGAGTCCCACAATAGTATCAGTTTCAGGGATGAGTCCTAAGGTTGAGGCCCATATCGGTGTCAGTTTCGGGAATGAATCCCAGAGGGCGAAGCCCACATTGTCAGCAGTGGAAAGGAAGAATTTTGTGGAGTTAGCGAGTAAAAAAATATATAATAAAAATAAAAAATAAAATAAAAAAGAGAGAGAAGTCTTTGATGGTTAGACATATGTCCGGTGATGACATTGTTTGCTTTAGGGAGAAACCTTAGAAACAATGAGTGCGAGATGTGCTCTTATCTGGGATTCTGAGTGGTTGATCTCAGCTTGACTCGTGAGCACTTGATTATGGGATCTTAGCAGTGGAAGCCTGAATGGTCGGCAAGATGACTAGTTGAAGAGATGGTGGATCAGTGAATGACCGTTTCCCTGGATGTCCATCCTGGTTTACTTATGTTACGATATATGATATGGTTGGAAATAAAGAAAAAGTCTTTGAAAAGAAAAGGAAAAAATAGGCCACCTATAACCGATAAACGTGAAGCTACCCATGGGCGAGTATTATGACCACCATGAGGAGAAATGCTACCTTAAAGGGTAGGGGTGTCGAAAAGATAAAAAAAAAAGAAGAGGAAAAAAGAAAAAAGAAAAAGAAAAAAAGAAATTTCAAAAGAAAGAAAGAAAAAAAGACAAAAGAAAAAAGAAGAAAACCATATCATGTTGAGAACGAGGAAGTAATCACAGAGTATGATCAAGACATCTCGGTTGGTTAAACCCACCGATCCAATTCTCCGAGACAAAATCATCGAGTTGGCTTACTTAAGGATTAAACTGCGAAAGAGCCTTGGCACACACACACTAGGAGTCTTGTTCAGATCACTCATGCAGACGATCAGATTTGAGTATATTAAGTACTTTGAAGGTTCTTTAGTTTCGACGCGAAGCACTCATTGAGGATGAAAATATGTTTAGCTATCAGGACTATCTCGTGAGAGGCAATATGATATGTCGATATGCAACACCACATCAGTATCAGTTTGGGGGCGAGGCCCACATCAGTATCAGTCAGGGGGCGAGAGTATCAGTTTGGGGGCGAGACCCATATTAGTATCAGTTCGAAGGTTAGCCCCATATTAGTATCAGTCTAGGGGCGAGGCCCACATCAGTATCAGTCCGGGGGCGAGGCCCACATCAGTATTAGTTTGAGGGCGAGGCCCATACCAGTATCAGTCTAGGGGCGAGGCCCACATCAGTATCAGTCTTGGGGTGAGGCCCACATCAGTATCAGTTTGAGGGTGAGGCCCACATCAGTATCAGTCTATGATTGAGGCCCACATCAGTATCAGTTTGGGGTTGAGGCCCACATCATCAGTGTCAATTTTTTGGGATGAGTCTCAAGGTTGAGGCTCACACATCATCAAAAAACTGGAAATGGCATTCCAAGAATGGAACACAGTTCGGGAATGAACAAGCCGAGAATGACACTCCGAGAATGGAGCAAGGTTCAAGAATGAACAAGCCAGGAATGGCACTCGGAGAATGAAACGTAGCTCGGGAATGAACAAGCCGAGAATGGCACTCCGAGAATGGAGCACAGTTCGGGAATGAACAAGCCGGGAATGGCACTCCGAGAATGAAGCACAGTTCAGGAATGAACAAACCGCGAATGGCACTCCGAGAATGAAGCACAGTTTGGGAATGAACAAGTCGGGAATAGCACTCCAAGAATGGAGCAAGGTTCGGGAATGAACAAGCCGAGAATGACACTCCAAGAATGGAGCACAGTTCGAGAATGGACCACCACACAGTAACGGTTCGGGAATAGACCACCTCACAGTAACGTTTCGGGAATGGACCACCTCACAGTAACGATTCGGGAATGGACCACCTTACAGTAACGGTTCGGGAATGGACCACCTCACAGTAACGGTTCGGAAATGTACCACCTAACAGTAACGGTTCGGGAATGGACTACCTCACAGTAATGGTTCGGGAATGGACCACCTCACAGTAACGGTTCGGGAATGAACCAGGGGTCGAAGTACCTCACCACCATATCAACTCAATTCAAACAAACAGGCAAGTCAAGCGGCAGCTGGCGAGCCAGGTACGTAAAAATGCATTGCATAAACTTTGATAGGATTGTCATTATCACACACTGGACAAGTCCCATCAAAGTAGGGGCGACTGTAGGCACTGTATTTTTGCATATAAGTCCCGATGATGAGTCTCGCATGGAGACACTACCTCTTTAAATTGTGGAAGTCGCGGGAAATGGACGTTGGAAGGGTAAAATCAGAAATTGACACCTTGTTGGATTTAATTTACTTGCTTAGCTTCGGGTTTGCTAGTTAGACCTCTATTTTGAACTTGTCCCAAGCCCACACCACCAAGCTACACACCTTGACCACCAAAATGGACTAAACCCACGCCCAAATAGACCAAACCCCACGCCCAAAGCCTTCCCAAAATAACCAAATCACACATTAAACACATGACAAATCACCTTCCCTAATTAAAAGATTCAAATCAAATCTCATCAAACACCTTCCTAATTCAATTAAATCATATCCCTAATCAAAAGAGAAGAGATCAAATCAAATTAAATCTCATCCCTAATTAAATAGATTTTTCCTTATAGCACACTAATTAAGATATCCTCTCATAATTACATAAAATCCTTTTCTTATTCGCACAAGGACAAACCCCACCCCTTTGCCTATAAAAAGAAGTCTTAACCCAACCTTTCACACCCTAGCTCATTCTCACGAAAACACAAAGAAAAAAACCTACTCTCTCACCTCCTTCCTCCCTCCCACTCAGCACACACTCACAAATTGAAGCACACTCTCACGGTCCACTCACTCCAACTCCACTCACTGCCTCTCATTGCCATCCACGCAGCAACTTCACGTACACCTTTAACATCCCATAGCCATTCATGCACACACATCACCAATTCAACGCATAAGCCCTCAAACATGTCCCCACACACAGCCCCTCAACACATTCAATGCATAAGCCCTCAACACATCCCCACACACAGCCTTCAATTCCTTCAACGCGTAGCCCTCACACCTCACCGATTCAACGCACAGTCCTCACACCTCACCGATTCAATGCAAATAAGCCCATTCAACAGTCAGTAAAACCTCACAAAACTGCCCTAACCGCGCCCTCAAAACCCTGCAAACAGTCCAGTAAAAATCCTGCAAACTGTCCAGTCAAAAACTCCGCAAACTTCTCAGTTTTACTGCACCAAACTGCCCAGCTTTCACCGCATAAACTGCCTAGTTTTTACCGCATATGCTGCCCAGTTTTACCACATATTCTGCCCAATTTCTTACCGTAAAAAATGCACTGTTTTAACCCCCAAAACTGTACTATTTTAACCTGAAAATCACAACTCAAAACAGCCCCTCCATTCACCGAAAATCACCCTGAAACTGCACTGCAGTGACCGAAAATACACCCCCAAACAACAGCAAAACAACGAGGAAACAACAGCAAAACGGAGTAAGACAGCGACCTGAAACAGCAAAGCAACGAAGAATTCCAACGCATCAGCGAACCGAAGGAGTTGCGGAGCATCAACCCTTCCGACAACCGCATACCGTACTTCTGAGAGACTACTTAAGAGGTTAGACCCGAGGGCACCCTTTTTATTTATCTATCCTTTATTTTTATTTATTTTCCTACTTTATTTCGCATGAGTATTGTGGATTGGTGTGTGCTATGATTTTCGGATTAATGGAATATGTGTTCTCTCTTGCGGTATATCGGATGGAAATCCGGACGTAAATTCCGTAGCCGAATCCGAATGGACGGTAGTACGGTTTACACTCGGGATACAATGCCACGTACCGCTTGAGAGACACACATTTTTTGTTTCATCCAACCTTATGTTTGAGCATGATTTAGTCATTAGTATGTTATTTATTTTTAAGCATGATTTAGTTATTAGTATGTTATTTCTTTACGCATGATTTAGTTAGTTGCTTTCGCATTAGGAATTTAATTTGCATTTATGTTTAAGTTGTTATTTATTTATATTGTCTTGTTTATTGATTTGATGCGTTTATTTACTTGCGTGCTTGCCGTTATGATGACTTACTTTTAAAGCATGCAAACTTAGACATATGACTTCTTTTTATGAATGCGAACTAGATCTAGGTTATTCTTGAATATATAGGTTGCGTAGACTCGGTTATATTATCGCATAAAACCATTCATTACAAGTGGGATAAGTAATGGACCATTCCGAACCCAACGGTTTGAGGTCTTCCCATGCGATGGGTGAGCGCGTCCTTAAATCTTTGTCCCAGTTCACACTGGGTGGCGACTCCATTTTGTTCTCCGGTTTAGTCTCTCGTAGGCTATTCCGTACTCCCGATTAGGCCGCGAGCCTAGAATAGCGTCGCCGATTTCTGTGTCCTACAGGAGTATTTTAGACATTTTCAAATTTAATTTTAGGACTCAATATTAAAATAAATAATTTATTTTAATAGTCTAAATAAAAAATTTTGAAATCGAAAAATTTGATTTTTCACGCTCTGTTGCGATATTCGATAAAATCATAAATACGCCGTAAGAAAAAAAGGAGGGGAAAATGAGAAAGAAGAAGAAAGGTATTGAAAAAATGTAGAAGAAGAGAATGAAACAAAAAATAAAATAAAATAATAAGGAGAGCTGAAAAGGGGGCATGGAAGGGAAGTTCTCATGCCGTTGGCCTCCCAAGCCATGTGGTGTAGATGGAAGGGGAAAAGCAAAACAAAGCTTCTGGGTTTTTGTTTAGGCAGGGGTAGGTGACTGGCTTGGCTGTGGCCTTTCCTAATCGTACTTAAATGGAGAAATTTTTGTGTAGGCCAGACAAACCACTTCCTAATCGTTTGATAGAGAAGCAGGTCCTACAAATTTTTTAATTTTTTGGTTGTCAAAATTCAAGTGGTGGAAAATTCATTACTGGGCCTACCGTGGAATTTCTCTGGCAAATGACAGAGTGAATTATTGAAGTGCTATGTCCTGCCAGCATAAAAATTTCTCCAGTAAAAATGACTGTAAAATTGCCTTGACTGTGCTTATCATTAGTTTCAACCGTCTGATCCTTCATTTCACTTCTTGGTTTTAATATTATTGAGGAATTTTCATTTCAATAATTTACATATATACTTCCATTATAGACAAAGAAATGAGTTAGCCAGAAGAGACAGAGAGAAAGCTTATCGCTGTTATTGATTGTACATGACTTTGTCTTTTTATTCACGATCCCATTGTTTATCTATTCACAACAAATTAATTATAATTTCCTATAGGACTACGTAACTACCACGTATTATCTTGAGTCTTGATGTGATGACTGATGAATTTCTCACCATAAACAAGCCAACAAGCTTAAATTTCTCCTTTGTATAAACCCTATAAAAGAACATGAACAGAGAAGTACCAATTGCCTACATAGAGCCGCCGCTGCAGCCGCAGCCGCCGTCACCGTCAACTGATAAGCCCAAATCAAATCTACCCATGTTATACTACGGCCTTGTAGTTGTAGGCACAGCCACCATTGTGCTTGTAATATATAACCTGATAATCATAAAGTGGTGCACGCGACGGCAGCAGCCAAGGCGGAGACCGAACAGTGGAGGGTTTGTTGAAGCCACAACAACAGCCAGTCACAGTTTTGATAACATTAATAGAAACTTGCTGTCCAGTTTCAAATACAGGAAGGATATGAACATTTCAGGAGGTCATGGGCAAGGTAAAGAGCAAGAGCAAGGTAATTATGAATACGAATGTGCAGTTTGCTTATCGGTTTTCGAAGAGGGAGAAGAGTTGAGACTACTCCCAAGATGCAAGCACTCATTTCACGCATCTTGTATAGATATGTGGCTTTATTCTCATTTCGATTGCCCTCTTTGCCGTACTCCCGTTCAACTTACAAGGTGCCTCCTGGTTGATTCACAGGAGCATTCAAGGGAAAATTTGCTGGCTTCAGGCATCTCACCACCAAATCCTTAATTTTTTTTTTCTTTTTTTGAAAAAAATTTCTTTGTTGATTAAGAAGGTGATTACTAGCGTTAAATAGAAAATCTTGATTTCTTAAAAAAAAAACTTCGGAATAAAAATTTTATTCGGGATTTAGGTTGTTAGATTTTAACTTAAAAGATTTTGAATCTCGCTTCCAAATCATTTAATCTCTGGTTATGTATAATTTTTTCGAGGCCGAAATGAAATTGAGTCAAGATAAATCATTTCTAATGTTACCTAACGTGATGGTTAAGTATTAACTTATCTAATTTATTTGTAAATAATATATATATATATATGAGTCCGGCAACATTCATTAAGATCTTCTTTATATCTTGCTTTTAATGAGAGCCTTGTACTGAAGATGCATTTTTTTTTTTTGTTGATTAGGATTGAGAATGTTAACTTATTACTGTATTTTTGTGTCGATGACAACAAAGATTGATCGAAGAGTGACTGGCTCAGTTGGATGGTATAGGTTTATTTTATAGTTCCGCTGGGGCCAGCCATATTGCTTGATGAGTCTGTAAATTAAAGAAGTCAAAAGTACAACTTATTCAAGTTTGAAAGTAACATTGAAATATTTTTACGTACAAGTGGTTCAAAATGCACGATGAATCGTGTCGGCAAGTGTAACTGGATGATCACATTTGTCTTAAACGTTTCAGTTCATTTGACAGCATGAACATGAAAAAGATGCGTATAGTGCGACGATTTAGAGCAAAAGCCGCCTGGGTCAAGCTCAAGCATAGTAATTAAAAAAATAATATTGTTGAGATTAAGAAAAAAATTTCTTTTAAATTCTTTTGGATTGGTAAATAAATATTTATCAGGGTTCAAGAAACCGTTGCCTAGACACGTGTTGGTGAGGCAGTCAGTGGCCACCGCGATTTAGTGCAAATCACTTATTTTGGGTTGTCACTGGTTTTTGCAGTCTCAGGTCGGCAATCGACGGTATCTGCACGGCCTAATTGCACCTGGGTTGCAGAATCTTGCAGAGCACTTCCACATGTCGCGAAGGAATTTTTTAAAATATTTTATTAATGCCCGAGGCTTTGAGGGGATTTAAATCGAGGGCCACTTCTCTCCTTTCCTAGGAGTCCCACCCTCCTCTTTTGTTCCAAAATTTACAAAAATATCTCGTTTTTTCTTAAAAATTCTCTCTCTCCAAATATCTATATAATAAAGGAGAATGATGTTAGAGGAAAGAGAGTGCATCCAACGGTTCTCTTTATCTGGCTTAGTTAACGGCTCAGATCATTTCATTGGTAATTGGAGGAAATATAGTGAATTGATTGATGGAAATGGTCAAAATTTTCAAATTAAAAAATAGAAAATTAAAATAAAATCATTTAATTTTGTAACATCGTGCCGTAGGCACGGGCATCATTTAATTAAAAAATAAAATCATTTAATTCTGTAACACCGTGCCGTGCCGTAGGCACGGGCATCATTTAATTAAAAAATAAAATCATTTAATTCTGTAACACCGTGCCGTGCCGTAGGCACGTGCATCATTTAATTAAAAAATAAAATCATTTAATTCTGTAACACCGTGCCGTAGGCACGGGCCAAATACTGTAACACCATGCCGTAGGCACGGGCAAAAACTAGTATATATATATATGTATATATATATATATATATATATATATATATATATATATAAATAACATATATTCTTATTTCATTTTATTAATTAAATTTTTTTATTTTATAATTTTTTTGTTAAAATTTATATTTTTTTGCCTTTTATATATCTATTCTTTTTTATTTGTTTAATAAATATTACAAATTTCATATTTATTGTTATTTATTTTGTGTTCATTAATTCATTTAATTTTTGTGATTCTTTTTTAGTTTATTTAACACTACTTATGTATAATTTTTCTTTTAAAATTATATTTTTTTTATACATAAGTAGTGTTAAATAAATTAAAAAGGAATCACAAAAATTAAATGAATAAATACAAAATTACAATATTAAACAAATAAAAATATATATATATATAAAGAGCAAAAAATTTAAATTTAAATTTAACCAAAAAAATTTATAAAATAAAAAAATTTAATTAATAAAATGAAATAAGTATATATTATTTTTAAATTAATATATATTTATATATAGAGAGAGAGAGATTTGGGGACAATGGATTTTTGTTAAAGAATGAGATATTTTTGTAAATTTGGAAGGGGGTCGAGGGGTGGTACTGTCAGGAAAAAAGAGAGAAATAAAATTCATTTCAATCCCCTAAATACTATGTTTTGGGGCTGTAAACAAATACATTTGGGGGCTATAAAACCCCCCAACATGGGGCTATTTGAATATATATATATAAATATACACACACGGTGAAGCTCCGAAGTGAACGGTTCGTAAACGAACAATTGCTTATATTGAAAACTGGCCCACAAATGTGTACTTCTTTCACTTCCATCCAAGCAAAACAATTAATACAAAAATAAAAAGTTTTAAGAATATATAGGTGGGCCCCATAAGTCAATGGTTTTACAATTCACACCCAAATCTTACTGTCAAACCTTTACACGTTAGATCGAAGTGGTTTCGACAGAGAATTTACTTTGGATGAAAACTCAGACGTAAATTCCGTAGTCGAATCTAAATGGACGGTAATGTGGTACATATTTAAAATACAACCCCACATACCAAGGAAACAATAGCCTCTTTATTTCTCTTCTCTATATATATCATTATTATTATTATTATTATTATTATTATTATTATTATTATGATTTAGCTTGATGACTACATTGTTTATTCATTTTCCATGTTCTTTATGTTTTTCATTATCACATATACTTAATAATTCTAGATTACACTGCACATCCGACCATATTCCAGTAAGTCCGGCCGGACATACATGTTAGTATATATATTCGGCCAGCCATAGCTAATTTCATTATTTTTATATTATCAGACGTACTGCCTTCCAGACATTACTCATTGCTCTTATTTTTATGTTTGTGCTTTTCAATTATTTTGCATGATATTTGCATTAAAAGACATGGTAATATCTGTCTTCAAATCTTGATACTATACTACATAAGTAAGAGACCGTTTGGAACTTAAACAGATTTAAGGTTGACCTTGCAAATATTGTAATGCGGCCTTAAATAATTTCAAATGTCTTATATTGGGTGACGAATCCTTAATTCCATGAGCTAAATAGTGTCGTGGTCGCCGATGTTATAAGCATAGCAAGAAATTCTGCTTCAATCATACAGATGGCGATTCTATTGGGGATAGAGAATTAGCTTTGAAAAAATACATTGTAATATATATGGTGAGATTGAGGTTAACCATGTCTTCATTATTTTGCATACCTTCTAAGCCCCGATGGTGTCACGCATTGAGAAATCACTTTCACTCAAGGCGGTGGATCGTTGCGTGATGATACCCATCACTCGTTGACACGTACACTCGAGGTATAAAAAAAGTGCATTCAATGGTCGTTCTAACGCTTGAGTAGAAAGACCTAGTTGTGAATAACCATTTGCCAATGAGAGCCTAAGCGTTACCCTATTAAGCCACATGGAAGCCCATAGTTATTTTTCTCTATGAATGAGCTTATCTAATGCTTGTGATTGTGCCCTAACAATTTGAAGCCATTTAATCTCTTTATCGTGGGACAAGGAACTTGTTGGGCCTTTTCATTGGAACAAGTTCATATTATATTATAATTTGATTGAATGCTTTGAAATATCGATGGGCCACCATGTATGAAAACCCCGATGGATTTGGAATATTTAGTTATAATCCAAATATGCTAAGGGATGAGTCCAATACTCACATTGGCTTTCATCAGAAATGGTACGTCATGTCTTGACCCATTTGGACATTTCTAAATATTTCCTAGCCCCATCCCTAATAACTATGATTACTAAGGGTCCAATTCGATATTTTTAAACAATGACATGATCTCCATATTAGGCTTAGTTATTTTGTAAATCGGCGACCTTTTTTCTTTCAATGATGGAACGAAATCGAGGTAGCCAAGGTTTACCTTTAGCATAGTAGATAGTGATCTTATGTACCCGTCATTGAAGCATAAGCTAAGCCACACCTAGGGCAGATATGGACTTACCATGTGTGTAGGTGAGATAATATTGGAAAGATGTATGCTGCATGAACTAACTTTTCATTTCATGAATCTTATGCATACGTATATCTCATGTATCATGCCAGCACTTTATTCTAAATCCATCATAGTGGAGCGTTGGGTCAGAGAATAAGACACACTAGTTAAGAAGCAGTTAGAAAACTCAGAAATGGCCAGCAGTGACAATTCCTACGTGGACTAATTAGAAACTACTATGAACAAGATGGTAGAACAACTATAGACCTTGATAAATGCATGACTAATAAGGAAATAACCCAGATACCAAAGGCCAAGATTAGTAGGAAGAGGCGTGGGTAGCCCAAAAATAAGGCAACTGAGGAGAATCCTATAGTAAGATAATGAAGAGGACATGACATAATGTGCCACAGGAAAAATAGCCAAATCCCAAGCCAATGCTGAACTGCAAAGGTTTAGGGAACATATAGAGGGTGTGGCCAAGAAAATGAAAAGCAAGCATGAAAACTGACTGGATTATAATGCCATGGAATTTAAGAAACAATTTCTCACTTAGTTTAAAATGCATGAAATGACGAATTTCAATAGAAATGGAGACCTCAAAGTAACCATCCATCAATACGTACCTATGGTGAGTGTTGTTGGCCTATCTAAATGGAATATCTTGAAAATATTTGGGATGTCATTAGAGAGAGCACCATGGTGTGGTACCACAACATATAAGAGAAGATGAAAGATGATAGGAAAACATTGGCGGAAGCCTTCCTAAATAAATACATCACAGACATGGAAATAGATATATTACTCCGTGATTTGGAGAACACGAAGAAAAAGTCAGACGAGAGCTTGAAGTAGTATGTGGTGTTGGAGTTGGTGCTTGGAGCGCCAATCTGAATAATGTATTGTATATTTTATTATTTATTAATAAAATCTAAATTTCATTTATACCTTATTAATGGTATTGTCGTTATGTATATTAGAATGATGTATAAATATGCTAAGAATGAAATCGACCTTACAATAGTTTTGTAGTAATACTGGACACAAGATGGTTCCAACATTGGGATAAGTATTACTAGTGTAAACTATTCTTAAAGTAAATATTTATAGTCGCTGATTTTGGAACACGTGAATTCCTATAACATAGAAGACTAGCATATGGCGTATATTGGAATATCAGTTCCAATGGTTTAACCCATCGTACCATGAGCTTTGGAATATCATATAGACACGTAGGTATTTTTTGGGCCGAATACTGAATGAATCATAGGTGATTCCTAATAATTGGAAGTACACACCACCGATAATAGGAATCTACTCGAGTCGAGTAACCTATGTAATTATTTGATAATAAGATATCATTGATTTTGTGTAAGATCCTCCACACTTTGATGCCTTATATATTAGAAATCTTTCATGGTCTGGCCTCTAGATTTTCATTGGGTGTAGACCAATGCACTCGTTAATCAAGTGCGAATCAAGAAAAAATTTGTCGGCCAGTATATGTACCATAAGAGGTTTAGGTATCTATGTATGTAAGTCACGATTCTCAAAATTTTGGTCAAAGTCGATCACCTAGGGTGGATTGCATCAGTTGTAAAGAATTGTGGATATGTCGACATGAGATGTGTGCCTCAGAAACTTGACAGTGTATTCTATGTTTCCTAAGCACAACTTGAATAGCCTACGACGAATGGATTGGTAAATATATGTGATGACCTCGACTTGTATAGTTCAGAAAGGTCGTTCGTGTTCTTCGTAAATTCAAAGGTGGCCAAATTACGTACATAGTTGCTAGGCTTATATGACTAATGTGCCTGAATGAAAGAATCCCAATATAAAGTGTACTCATTGACCACTTGGTTCGCCGATTAATTTTGATAAAAGATAATATTCTATATTATAATTATCAACTAAGATAATCAAGTGTTATTGGATAACACTGATTATTTACTTTAACCTAATTCGATTAATTAGATTAATTCAATATTTACACAAGGTTTTATCGTAATTTCGTAATTATCTCTATCATTTCAGGATATTATGGTAATTGCAAGTATATAGTTATATGTATTATTGGATTGATTTAATTGAATTAAATCAAAGTGACAAATATTGAACTAATCAATTTCCTAATCTTTGTTTTGATTTAATTGGATTAAATCAAAGTGGTAAGCAAAGGTGATTAGTCATACCTAATAGTACATATTTGGACAAATTAGATTAAGCCATATAAAAATTGATTAGAACTTTTATTAATTAAAAATTACCTTAATTTTACTATAAATAGTAAGTTTTATGAAGGTTTTAATTAAGCTTGAGAAAACTAAATACAAGGAATTCTTGGAGAAATTAGCCTAAGTTAGACAAGTGTTTAGAGAAGCTTTGTAAGGTCTAAACAACATTTATCTAGGAGAAATCAAGATTAGTTCTTGGAGCGAAGCTTGTTAGAATTGGGATTAATATTAGATCTTGTAGTCAAGCTTGCAAACCTTAAAAGTTCTCCAACTATTTCAACAAAGAGAAAGAGATTGGATCTTTGTATCAAGCTTACTAGGTAAGTTTGAACTTCTCTTAAGCTATGTTCTTCATTTGTGAGTTTTCATTAGTGAGACATATAATGATGAATTATGTATTGGATGCATGATTACAAGCTTAAAGTTGAAATAAGGCTAATAAATTATTTTATGATGCTTTGGAAGTATAAACACAATATGCTTATAATTAGGTCAAAGATGTTCATATTGGACATTGAACAATTAATAAGAGTTTGGAACTCTAGATTAAAGCTTAGAGCTATGGCTACCATTCTAGAGTCACTTGAATACCTTTGGGTGAACTATAATTATTTATGAGATATTTCATAGTAGGATTCTAAATTAGTTTGTGTTTGATTCAAAAAAAATACTTATAAGTATTTAGAATACATGTATTCTAGCTGTATAACATGTTTTATTGGTGGTTATGATGCTAAAAGTAAATTTTAGGTGTATTTGAAATATTAGGAGAAAATTGGAAGTGTTTAGTATTGGTTTGAAGTAGAAATGCTCACTACCTAGGGCTGCATCACTACTCTGACCCCTTAGCGTCGCGATATTGAGCATCAAACCAATGAGCGTTGGGACTCCCACCTTCCTGCTCCGTGACGCCGAGGTGTTCAGCTCTCATATTACTATTGCACGTTCAGCTCTCGTATTACTCTCGCACTTTCGAGCATCTCGAAGCCCGAGCTCCCATGTCATGACGCGCAGAGTTGATATTTACTGAAACTTCATTTTCTCCATTTCGGAGTCTCTGGACTCTATTTTGGTCCCCGTTTTTCCTACAGACTCGAAACAGAATGTAGTTTTATATAAAAATATTTTAAAATAAATCAATTTTAGATATCCATAAGTTATAGCCACTTTCACTGCGCGGGGTCCCAACAGAACGGTATCAGAGCAAGGCTTAACCACACACCACATGTTGCATGTTGGACATGTATTTGAATCTATAACTATATATTTTAATTTAATTATGCATAAGTCATATTGGATATTGATTGCATGTTTTAAATTGAAATTTTAACCTAATTGTGTTAATGACTTGATTGTCATAAATCTCCAATAATTATATGACTACTTTATTTTAAATAATAATATTAGTAATGTTAGAGCATTGTTAGAAGGTTCATCTTATCAATACATAGATGAATGAGTTCTTCCTACTTATATCCAAGACCGTCATTATTGTGAGGGTATAAGTGCTCTGAACTTAGGTCACCACTGTAAAACATTAGATGTAGTTGATGAGTTAACGCAATCACCCAATATCGTCATTATTGTGAGGGTGTACATACGAAGCTCATTAGTGCATATTGATATGTAACATCCCCGGTTTAGGGGATGTTACCGGCAGAGGATAGCTGTACTAACCCTATAAGCCTCTGACTTTCTGAATGTATCACAAACTATTCTAATGCAATGTCATGCATATAGACTTTAACTAAATCAACATATTATACTTTTATTACTTATAAATGCATACTCTACAATGCTCTTTTTTACAATACTTTATTAGACTCTATAATGACTATGACAACTTTAATGCATACAAATTACTTTGACCATGAACTGGACTCTTATGCTTTGTGACTCCATGCTGGTGGACTTCATCCCTGGTGGCTGCATCAGTATCCATCCTCCCTAGTTTGTCCTCTTGGAATCCCTACAAAACAACTAAAATCTGGTGGGGGGGGGGGGGGTTAGATTGCTATACAATCTAAGTGAGTGGACTATAACTTGAAAAACTGAAAGGAAAACTTGATTTCCAAAACCATAATTTTTAATAAAAACTCCTTTGTGTGAAAACTTGTTCTGAAAGCCATATCTTTCTGAAAACTACTTTTGAAACTTTAGTCTTTGAAAACTATCTCAAAATCTGATTTTTCTGAAAGTGATTTGCTAAAATCTGGATTTCGAAATCTGAGTACTGAAACTCTAAAAACTAAATGAAATTTTGAAGTCTGAAAATATTCCTGAAATCTGTATACTAAAAACTGTACAATGCTTGATGCCCAGGACAACAGCTCAACTGCAGCATCTCTAAAAAAAATATGATGGTACTCGATGCCCAGGACAACAGCTCAACTGCGGCATCTCTGAGGCTGGTGGTGCCCTACGTCTAGGACAACAACTCAACTGGCAACGTAGAGCTCTACACCCAGGACAACAGCTCAACTGGCAGTGTAGCCACCACTAGGGACCAGGTACACGATCCTAAGCCGCCATCCTGGCCCTACATGTGCACATATTCTCTGTATTCGTCAATTCCAACTGTAATAGTTACATACTGGGGTGAGGTTTTACCTCATGCCCCGAAAAAAAAAGAACATAAAACATTTACTGAAAACATAAATCTTAAACTGAAACATCTACTTTTCCATAAAACTTCTCAAATCAAACTAGAACATATATGATATAAAATAAATTTGGCTAACGCCCTAATTGCTGAAAAGTAAGTTTGACTAAGAAAGTGCGAAATAAAAATCAAGTAAAAGGGAAAGTGTCCACTCACAGTGCTCAAGGCTCGCTGAGCTGACGCCGAATCCTTGATCGCAAGGAACTGTGTTTCATACGGATAACCTATGGTAGAAACTTGATTAGAATCATCATATTCGATCAAATTCGGTACCTTAAAGATTTACTTGAAAATCATAGACTTAAGACTTGTAATGGCCATAATTTGATGTAGGATATGAAGATTAATTAATACGAGTCCTTAAAGTTGGTTGTTAGTGCGTTAGGATGAAATTGGGGGCTTAAAACTGACTTAGTGTGTTTCTGACCTAGCGTCGCAACGCAGGAGGGATCGCGCATCGCTATGCGCGGCGCCCAGAATTGGGTTTTCTGTTTCAACTAGCCTCGCGACGCAAAATCCTCCGGCGTCGCGACACTCCTACGATTTCCAAATTATGTTTCTCTTCTTCAACTTCTCCAAAACCCAACTTAATCAATCTCTATTCCATTTTAGTGTTTCTAAACTTCAAACCAATAACTCAAACATCACTAATACTTCATCTCAAACATCACTAATACTTCATTTTATCATACTTTATTCTTTCTTTAATCAAGAATCAACCTCAATCAACACATAAAATTCATAATGTATATATAAACCCAAAACTCAAAATCTTAAATTCAATTGTCTAATTGCCAATTCATCAACCCTTGAACCCATATTCTTATCATTTTAAACTCAACACATGATATTATCATCATCAAATCGTCCATTTCATCAAAAATCAAAAATTCAAGATTTGGGTCATGGATTCTTACCTCTATTTTCTTGATTTTCCTTTACTCCACAATTCTTCCAAGGATGTCAAGCTTCTCTACTCTTCTATTCTCTCCTCTTCTTCCTTTCTTTTCCTCCTCCTCTTCTCTCATTCTTCTTCTTATTCTTCCTTTTCTTCCCTCTTTTTTTCTTTACGGTTTTTCTTTTCTCTCTCTCTCTCCCAATTTCGTTTTTTTTCTCCCTTTGGTAATGGTGAATAGGGTCCTTTATATAGTGGACCTAATTGATACAAAGAAAAGTGTGGAAATTTCTAGAGAAATGAAGAAATTGGTGTAATTGTCATTTGGGTCCGAAATCACTATTCATCCAGATTTTAACTCGCATTTATGACCTAGTTCTGATCCGAATTTGGAAGAATGTTTAACGCGGAAGTTGTAGGTCCCGGTCTAAATTTTCCGACGATATAAAATTCATAAAATTATGAGTTCGTATGAGAAAGTTATGCCCAAAATACTATATAGTACAAAAGAGCATACGGTACAGTTTCTTCTCGGGACCTCAAGAAATTTACTGATCATTCCCAAAATCTTTTCATAACTATATTTGAGTCCCAACATGATTTATTTCACGTTCCTTTGTCCCGCACGTAATAATATCGTCATATATGTATGTTGATTATGTGCTTTCCTATAGTATATAGGATGAAAATCCAAATGTAAATTTTATAATCGAATCCGAATAGATAATAGTACGGTCTGTAGTTGGGATATAACTCCATGTTGTTGGATAATTATGACCCATAGCGTCACTATTTGTACAGATCATGGTATTTTTGTACAAATTAACTATGAGACAAAGAAAATTACACTCTTATTATTTGTGATTAGATCACCTAGATGTATAAATGATGAGAGGTCCTTATGATTTGTTCCTTGATTGAGAATGATATGAGACAATATCAATCAACGAAGGATAAATAATTAAATATCCCTAGTCAAAGTATTATCGAGATTGGACATCGATAAATACGTAAAAGACTAGTATTGCACTTGTGCGCGTTGTGAGGGCACAACGGCATAGTTCTCATATATTTGGGTATTGGATACTCATGCAAGTGTAATAGGAGGTTGTGTTTCACCGATGGTGCGGGAAACAGCTTCGCTCTGGATAGTTGATGAGCGGAAAATATATCAATATTTACCGCCTCTTTAACTTAATATTTTGTTTAGTTTCTCGGGTTTGATGAACGTTTTGATGTGTTTTAGTTTATTTTGCAGATAAAATAATATCAGATCTCAATGAAATCATTTAGAAAGAAATATGGGTCAAATAAGGGCAATTATTGGACTTGATATTTTAATTTTGCAGATTGGAAACTTGAAAGGGCGTTTTAACGAAGTGCAGTTTTGGAAATTCCAATTTTGCGCATCTGTCATATTTTGGGCATAACGTTTTACTCCGATATCGGATTTAGCTGAATCAAGTTCCAGATTAAAGAAGACGCAAAGCTCTACAACTTTGAAAGACAAAATATTTTCGAATTCTGAAGATTTCATGGCCGAAATTGATGAACTATCCAGAAGTGTGTTGTGTGTAATTATTAAAGTCATTATCAATCATTTTCAAAGCAAAATATAAATTAATAAATAATTAATAAAAATTATCAAATCATCACCAAACAAGATAAGCAATTAGTGGAGCAATTATGGATTTGGTGGAGTAATTAGTGGAGAAATTAATAATGGATTTGGTGTAGAATTTGATGGAGGCAAAATTTTGCCTATAAATACCAAGCCATTTCATTTGTAAAATTCATACTTTCTTCTTTGAAATTTCCTAAGGAATAAATAAAAGATTGTATCTTGTTTATTTATTTACATCTTTCAGTAATTAATTTCTGCTTTCGCACTTTCTTTTCTTTACTTTTTAGTTTTTACTTTCCGCAATTTACTTTTACGCACAATCCTTTCCTTTCTGTACTTTTGCAGTTTTTATTTTCAAGCAATGAGGAGGTAATTCTCCTTTGCTGGGGTGAAAGGTAAAGCTTTTATTATTGCTATTTAGATTAATCTCCCATAATTATAATATATTCACTATTTAAATTTTGACTTAACAAGGATACCGCTATATTGGCCGGTTGGTAATTCATTTTAATCTGGTTAAAACTGAATAAATAAGGATACCGCCAGATTGGTCGGTTGGTAATTAAAGTTTCTTACCGCCTATATGGCAGGTTTATTTTGGCTCCGCTTATATGGCTGGATTATGGACAATTATTGTTACCGCTTTAATGGCTGGTTGGACTTAATTTGACTTAATCATGTTACCGCCTATATGGCTGGTTGGTAAATTATCACAAGTTTATATGTTATATTATGTGAGATATCTAAATAGTAAATAGTAGAAGTTAATTCCTTTCACTTTAGCATTTAATTTATTGTAATTTACTTTTTAGTTTTTACTTTACCGCAATTACTTTTCAGCATTTTAATTTTATGTCTTTTATTTATGTGTCGTAACTAAGTTAGATATCTGGGGTTGTGATGAAATCCAATATTACCGATTTATAAGGGGTTAAATTATAGTTTGGGTAGTATAAAGATTTATTTATTGAGTCTTAATTTTAATTCTTTTTAATTAACTGGCCATTAATAAAATTGATTAGGTAAACTGAAAATGAACTTGGAAAATGGATTTTGTGTTTAAGACCTTAGACTCAATAGCCCACGATCTTCCTTAAGGATAGATAATAGATTTCCTTACAGGATAGGAATATACCTGTCGGGCGGGGGTAGCCATAATTGGAACTTAATCTTAATGAATCTAGGTAATTTGGTTGACATAGACATATGGTTCAATTGGATTATACTAGGTATTTGTAATTGACCACCGGAAGAGGATTTTACATAATTTAGTGTTCCAGGTTAATAAATCAATATATTACCCAACAATAAGATAACCACTTCATCTTTTAAATAATATTGGAATAAATCACAACCCTGGATAGTTTTATAAATTTGAATTTTTCTTCAGTATTCTTTTGTGCAATTTTATTTACTTATTTTTAAATTTAGAATCATCGCCATTTCAAATCAAATCAAACAATCTGTTAGATACCAGTAATCGTTTAGCCTCAGTTAAATTAATAAATTAGGTATTAAGTCCTCGTGGGATCGATACTTTTTATACTACTTGAACGATACGTGCGCTTACGTTATATGCGTGTGTAAGCACCGATCAAGTTTTTGGCGCCGTTGCCGGGGACTTATTTATCTTTTATTATTAGTTTTGAGGTTAGATACCTTTACTTGTATCTAATTTCTTTTTACTTATTGTTTTTATTTTCTTGTGTTTCAAGTTCTCAGATCTTTCATGAGACGAACCAGAAGCTTTGAACTTCGACCGCTTGACCCAGAGATTGAAAGAACCATCAGACAGTTGAGAAGGGAAAGGCGAGAAGGCCAAGAAGCAATTGTTAATATAGAACCTGAACCTTTGGAGGTCTCACCACCAATTCCTATTCGAGACAGAACCATTCTGGTGGTTGACAGACTCATTTCATGTATTGTACTTCCTCCCTTACCAGCCAATGCGGGTGATATCAAAACTTACATTCAGATGATACAACAGTCAGTTCAGTTTGGGCGGAATGGAACTGAAGATCCTAATACCCACATCAGTAACTTCCTGGAAGTTTGCGGCACTTTCAATTATAACCGAGAAGCTGAAGAAGCTATGAGACTGCGAGTTTTCCCATACTCCTTGAAAGACAGAGCTAAAGCTTGGCTAAATTCACTACCAGCAGGTTCCATCACAACATGGAACAATCTAGCCACCAAATTTCTTGCAAAGTACTTCTGTTGGTTTTATTCTAGGTCCCAAGATCATTGAACAAGCATGATAAAGTGTTGAATACATCTCAAAGGAGTTGCGGAATACTCACATCGATCGGTTGAGACGATTGAAGATGAACAAAACAATTTATTCCCTTCAAATTCGGCCAAGGCAGTGAGCAGTCCACTGCTTGCATTTTTCAGATTTTGAGCTGAGATTTGAAGCTCCAAGCTTCGTCTAACGATTCCCGGCTCGTGAGTGGGTTTCCCTAACACCTTCGTATGTCTTCTAGGAGTGTGCTAGCACTTGGATCTTGCCACAAAACCCTCAAATATCCTCCATCATTCACGCCATTTTCAGGCAGTCCACAGCCCCTTGGGCGTGAACTTTGGAGAGAAAAAAGAGAAGGAGAGATAGTTGGAAAGAGAGAGAGAGTTGTCTAGGGTTTTCAAAATTCATAATGAATAATAATAATCAATTACCAAAGTGTAGAGAGATATTTGCTTTTAACTTTTGGTGAAACCATTTCACTTTACCCTAAACTAGGTAGGTGTGGGTAAATGGTTTTCCAAAAAGCAAACAAGGTAGTTGGGTGGTAGGTACACCTACCACACATGGGCCCCACATATTTGAATTCAAAATTCAAATATCTCTACGAACATTTACCGCGGCTCGGTTTCGTTTAATCCGATTAAACGAACTTCCGTCGTTAAAATAATTAAATCTAATTTAATTAAATATCGATGCCTCGTAAATATATACGAACGTCGTTTACGAATTAATTCTAAATTAATTCGTTTTTCGCATTAAAGTCCGTCTTTAATTCTTAATGAAATCCAATTCATATAAATATATCGATATATTAATTTTAGCCCATTGAAATAAATTAAATAGAAAAATCAAGTTAACTATTAAATTCATTTTACCGATTAATTCCAAATTAATCGCGTTCTCTCTCTTTAGACGATATTTTATCCCAGATAAAATATCTCCGTAATTAATCCCAGATTAATTTTCTCTCTCTCTTCTAATTAATCCCAGATTAATATATAATGCGAGTCATACGTCATCGGTGTATCATTGGGAAGCGACCCATGAGATCTCCGGATATGTTGGCAGTAAACTCGGTCGTCGGACTATCCGAACACGTAAGTACCAAGTATTACGTTTTACCGATTTACAAGACAAGGTTGGCCTCTAGCAAAGCGCCATGCCTACCCAATTCTCCGGAAATATCCTTACAGGAATATGTGATCTATATCAGGCGTAGTATACGTAGTATTGCGTATTTCGATCCAGTATCTAATGATCACGTGCTTGGCCTGGGGCTGGATATGTGTCTGCCCCGTACGAAGCACATGTCGGATGTCTGGTAACTAGTCTCTATAATCGGATATACATGACCGAGTCATAATATCCCGATAGCCGCGCAGCATATAAGAGCACTAATACCGTATCCTACGTGACCATCTTCTCCATATGACTGGAGTGACACTTCCGTCTTGACATCACACCCAATACACTACGATTCTCAATATACCCAGCATCGGCGTACACAGAACCTGTTAAAGCCCTGGACGACCTCAACTAAAGTACATTGATTGTCGCAAGTATTAGCGGTGCAAGTCTCAGGTTAAGACCAAATACACCTACCCTGATTGCAGACTCCCATAGACACAAGGTCATGCTACCAATGGGATTCTGCGGTGGTCTAATCCAGAGCGAAGCTGTTTCCCGTACCATCGGTGAAACACAACCTCCTTTTACACTTGCCTGAGTATCCTATACCCAGATATACGAGAACTATGCCGTTATGTCTCACATAACACGCACAAGTGTAATACTAGTCTTTTACGCATCTATCGATGTCCAATCTCGACAATGCCCGACTAGGGATATTTAATGATTTATCTTTCGTTGATTGATACTGTCTCATATCATTCTCAATCTAGGAACAAATCATAAGGACCTCCATCATTATATATCTAAGGTGACCTAATCACAAATGATAGGAGTGCAATCTCTTTTGTTACATAGTTAATTTGTACAACAACACTATGATCTGTACAAATAGTGACGCTATGGGTCATAACTGTCCAACAATCTCCCACTTGGCCTTTAGCCAGTCACTCGAGTGCCTAACACCCGAACTCTGTACAGTTGGCTCAAATTGCTGAAAAAAGCTTTCGTCAGCGAATTTGCATAATTATCGTCTGATGCGATTTATACGATCATCACATCGCTACGATGTATGATCCGAACGAATCAGATGAATAGTCGAAGTATGTATCTGGATCGTTGATGAGACCATTAATTCTTTAGCCTGTGCTGACGCCCAGCTCAGCTACTAACAGAACTATATCTAATCCAATTAGATTTATTTATTGACCCAGATGGCTTCTATTGCTGCCTCAGCTGCAGCAATAATCCGCGTGTGTTATTTATTCGGTAACAGTATCTTGCTTGGAAGATTTCCAGCTCACTGTACCGTTATTCAAACTGTATAGTACCGTTTACGACTTTTAGTCTTTTTATCGGTTTAGAAACTTGCAGTAGTGATCCCAGTCACTTCAAGTTCTCCTTCTCCACAGATTAAGACAGCATCCTTAGATCTATAAGATTCTAACGGATGTTCTTAACATCAATCAAGTGACTATCACTTGCATTGGCCTGATTGTGAATCCATATGCTCAAAGCGTATGAGACACCAGGTCGCGTACATTTTAATGTACAATTTCCCAGAGAGTATTAAACTTAAATCTATCCTAGTAGATCTTTATTCCTAGAATAAAGGTTGTTTCTCCCGAGAATTCTACGGAGAATTTTCTCTTGAAAGCCAAGCTTTCACCGATTATTATATGGGAATATCATTTCCAAGAAATGAATATATATTACATTATCATTATTATAAGGACAGCCACTGTCTGTGCGCTCCCACTAACCCTCTCATATACACAAGAATCATTCTGTTTTGAATCAAATCATTGACTATCATGATTACATCAAAACAATAATTCCAAGAACTTTATGCTTGCTTCAATCCAAACATGGATCGAACAACACGCAAACCTAGTTTGCTGGTTTTAGTACGAAAAAATCTTCAGGATGTTATAAACATCCTCCAATAGGTTTCCTTTTAAGGAAAGTGATTTTGACCTTTAACTGAAACATTTCATAAATGAAACGTGCAGCTACAGCAAGCATTATCCAAATGGATTTACCGTGGCAACAGGTAAAAGGTTGAACCGTAATCAACACAATGTTGATAACGATACCTTTCCGCTACAAGCCTAGCTTTGTACGTTGGTATGTTGCCTTCCATGTGTGTCTTCCTTGAAGACTTATACAATACCTATAGGCACAATGCCTTATGGTACATCAACTAGTATTTTAACATAGTTGTTTTACATGGAATCCATTTCAGACTCATGGCACTTTGCCATAATAGGGAGTCGATACCTTGTATCACTTCCTCATACGTAGTTGGGTCTTCCTCAATAAGATTGACATCTTTATGAGGTGAGATCAGAAACCCATACCCTAGGTTATTTTCTGACTCTCTCCGATCTACACGGTTCTTGTGTATACGAAGATTAATGGTATATGTTCATCCTTGATGAATAGTTTGTGTTCCATTAAGGACTTCATGCCTTGAACAGTATTACTCCGATTTTTATCGAGTTTTACTGTCCTCCCACTTACCACTGCATTTCGGTATTCCTCTAAGCAAGACCGCATGGTGAGCAACAATTAGAATTGTTCTCTAGTGAGTTGTATAAGTACTATACTTATGGTTTTCTCTAGGATAACCTACATTTGACACTTATCCGTTTTAGGTTTTAGTTTGGTATCATCCAAACATATGCCCAGCATACCCAAATCTACAGGAATGAGAAACCATGTTTCTATCCCTGATCATATCTAATATGAATTCTGTCTAACAGATTAATATGGAACCTTATTCCAAATAAGTTTTGCACTGTTAATGCATATCCGTTGAAGGAAATGGTAGCTCAGAGCGACTCATGAAAAACCTTATCATGTCCAACAAAATTCGGTTTCTCCGTACAGACACACCGTCAAACTGACGTGTCTCGGGAGGAGTCCACATTTGAAAGAATACTATACTCTTTCAAGTATATGTCAAACTTATTGCTTAAGTATTTTCATTGTTCATCACGTGATGTTTTAATACTTTAGCCGATCTGTTTGCCTACTTCGTGTTGAAACTTTAAAAGTTTCTGATTTGTGTTCTTCAAAGTAAACACAACCATAACGTGATGCCACATCCGTATGGGTCACGAAATATTCATATCCATATCTAGCCTATCTAGATATGGGCCCACTAACTTCACTATGAATAGGGCTTACAGATCGATGGCATTTATCACTATTACCAAGTAAATAGTATTTTAGGTACTTTACCTAAAGAACTAGATTCGTAGACTTTATTTGAATAATCAAATCAGTCCTAGTACCCACTCTTCAAAAGTATGGATATACGAGTCTTGTTTATTGTGTCCTAGACAACAATGCCACATTTAAGTTTCATCTGATCAGATCAGTATGAGCTATTAGTTTGTCATATTATATGTTCGAGATTTTATTTATATTCAAAATATAAATACTGCTGTTCACATCTAATGTGTTTATCTCAATGTCATCTTTATATAATGAAACACTTTAGTGTTCTAGAATATAAAGGTTTATCCACAATGGATTAAACACTGATATAGAGATGATGTTTCTAGTCTAACTAGTTACATTATAACAGTTTCCTAATTTAAGTACATACCCGAATGTAGTTCCTAAATTTAGGTATCTATGGTCGAAACAGCGACTTTCGTCCCGTTTCCGATTCGTAGATTAACCTCAGCTTGAAGTCAGTATCCTGCTCACAGCAGATTCTGAACATCAATACATATATTTTATGTACCACACTAAGTATTTAAAATCCAATTTCAATACTATTAGTGAACATAATAATGACGAATATATTTAAAATCAAACCCTGCTCTTCTTTAATTCCTTCATGTCTGCCATATCCAAACGGCAGTCATTTTGGGATATGTTCTTTATCTTCCCAGAAGATCATAATGATTTTGCCTTTACCTTTTCAATATTTCAGAAGCCTTCGGCCAAGCCTTGGTTTCTAGAATATCGAAGTAAGGTGCGCCTTGCGCTATTAGCCTAATTGTAAAGTTTGACTTTATCTCATTGAGAATAGTCATCAACTCTCCAAGAGTTATTAATTACAATTTTAATACTTCATTAATCTTAACATAGATTTATGACATGTATGGTGGATTAAGCACTTTAAGTTATCATCACATAAATCTTCCAAAGATTATGCTCTACTATTTGCTTAATTCTAGGCTTAGGCTTAACAAGTTATTTTATCAAATAAAGTAACTTATTATTTATTTCCAGGACTATCCTGAAATTATTCCCAATTTGTAAATTAAACCATTTAAACATTTTAATCCAAGATTATGTTTTAAATGTCCAATCTTTCAATATATCTTGATTTTAATAGCCCAACTATTTAATCAATAATTATGGTACTAATTATAATGATTGCAATAGTCTAACTATTTAATCAACTATAATTCAATAGTTTAAATCAATTATATTGATTACTATAATCCAATTATAAAATCAACTACAATTGAATAGTTTGAATATATAATCCAACTATTTAATAAAACAACAATTTAAATGTTAGTCTAACTGATATTTAAATCATAACGACGAGTGATATTTGATTGAGCGCGTATGGCAAGTAATTGAACGAGTATTGCAAATTCAATTCTTGCCTCCCACAATTTTTCGGCGAGCCTCTAACCCTCTGTCGAGTACTCGGGAAACCGCATTTCCTAGTGGGCTAGGATCCCGTTAAATAACACACAATCTTGACTTTGGCCAACAAATTGTATGATATTTAACTAGGTAGATCTCTAAGATCAATTGGATCCAATCCAATTCCTAGATCCAGTAGGCGGATATCCAAATCCTTAACATATATCTTATATATGCCAATACATCCAATGTATTGCCTAACCTTTTTCCTCTGAATCAACTAAGCCTTGGCTTTGGCACAACAAGCTTAATGATCCCAGTCAAGCTCGACCCATTGACCATGGAAAGCTTCGTAATCAATGTCGATGGACAAGAAGTGGTCTTGACTTTGGCCAACAAACCACAACTTGGACAAGACACCAATATAGAACAAAACTCTCGTGATTCAAACACATCTTCGACGGACAAAGGGCTTGACTTTGGCCAACAACCCAATGCCAATCTCGGATCTTGAGTATGAATCACTCAATGGAAGGAAAACGCATGATATTTGATGAGGGTTTTTCGCGTGCAAATTGGCTACCAATTTATTATCTTTGTTAAGGTCTCATCATCATACACCCTTAAACATGCATTCTAAATACATAATAAAGCGCATATGAAAATAAACAATAATGATATGCGGATGGATACTTAACACATTGATCCTAGATCAAATCTCTGTTTATCTCTCTCATAACTAGCACTTGTATTACTTCTACCCGTTACACTACACTTCTAAAGAAACCTCATATGTATAGAGGGGAATAGATGAGAAGAGAATACAAATAGAAAAGAGGTGATAGGCTGGACACGCAGGTCCAATTTAATAAATCGAATTTATTACAACAATTTCCAAAATTGCCCCCACCTGACTAATATCCATCCGATATACACACTATTCATTCATCACAACCAAGTATTCACACAAGCATGTTATCAATCCATCTCTAATCAAATTAATTAATCTGATAATTAGTGATCATCCAATGTTCAAACAACGATTTGATTTTGATCGAGTCAAACTCGTTTTAAGAATAAGTACTCAAAGTACGAATTCTTGAATTAAATTAAACTACGTCATTAAATCCAATTTAATATGCATTCAATTCTAATTCATTATTTAATTCCAAATTAAATATTACACTTTAATAATAAACCTTTTACGACTTAAATTCCAAATTTAATCGCAACGCGTCTCAAAGACCGATTAACGTCCAACGTCAATTCAATTAAAGTCCAATGGGCTTTTAATTGATTTCTTAAGGCGTGGACTTTTGGTCAACTCGGGTCAAACCGAATAACCAAAATCCAATCCGGGATTTACCCCATTAGCCCATAAATCAATCTTGGCCCATTAGGCCCAATTAAACTTTAAAGGTTCATTAAATCGCATTTGGGCTTTATGGAAGTGGTTTTGGGCCCAATTGGATCCAATCCAATTTGCCTAAACCTAACTTTGTACAACAAAGCCCAACAAGCCCAATGACAACTTTAAAAGCCAAAATCCAATTTCAAGGCCCATTAATTAAATACAAAAATCCAATTTTACATTCAATTAACCTAAAGTGTATTACATGATTAATTACCCAAATTAACATTTCTAAAACATTAATTTTACAATTAATCATGCACAATTTCATTATCACATGCCCACACATTTAATGAAAAATCAAACCCAGTTTCATCATGCTTCAAAGTCTTGGCATTTGGGGATTTTATGTCCGATTCAAAT
>SKCR01033340.1:0-84351 GCA_019454045.1 Zanthoxylum bungeanum | reverse complement strand
ACCACTTCAGCATTTAGTTAGTGTTTTAAAAGACGTACGCTGAAAATAGCAACTTAGACAAAAATTCAGATATTTCACAAATAGTAATTTGAATCGGTGCGTGATCACTGGAAATGGGGTGTCTGTGAGTTCTGATTTGGAAGAGGTGGTGTGTGTTCCAACCGAGTTATAATAACACTATTATTTTGAACATTATATTTTATAAAATACGGAATTAAATTGAACTGAGAGCTAAGCAAAATAACACAAGCTTTTTGCATTGACTGGCTCAAATTCACATTTTTGGACTTACAAACTGAATCATTTCACGACTGCAAATATATACGTCTTCATGAAGAATAGACAATATGATAGGTTTTGATTCGAGATGAAACTTACAAAATTTTCCTTTGAGAGTTGATTGAATGTTTTATTTCTATTCTTATAACTGAATTAATGACAAATTCTATTATAGGGGTATTATCATTCATCAGTTTCATTAATCCTAACCGCCCACTAACTATTCTTTTACAATGACTAATTCTCTTTAACAGCTAACTTGCTGCTGATGTGATTGGTGTAACACAACATTCAGAAAAATATCATTACATACGAAATGAAGCAGCTTACTGTAATCATGTTTGGTGATAGAAATCCGGCACAGAGATCTCAGAATGAAATTAATGTCTCTGCTTCAAAGTGTAGATCCCCTTTAGATTCGTCATATCCCTTTCTTTTTTACTCTCAATCAACCAAAACTTTCCACAACCTATGATCTTGGCGTAGAAAACACGCGGCCGTTCAGTTTACTTTTAGCCAAGTTGGTAGCCCAAAGATATCGAACCAGTGGCTTTGGGTGATTCTTGATGGTCGACAAATAATTGTCAGATAATGGCTGTTCAGAAACTGGCCATGTTAGTGCATTTGTTCTTGGATAACTTCACAGCTAGATGAAGCAATTATTGATGTCCCTTGAGATTCCCTCCTTGCAGCAATTCCTTCAACTTCACAATCATCGATATTTCTGCAGGAGACAAGAGTCCAGCAACAACACTGGAAAACAAAAATACAAATTATTCACAAAATGAAGCAAATAGGAATACTAACACTAGTTATAAAAACTGGTTAAATACTAAACCATGATACCAAATTTCCAATTGAATCTCTCTTAATTAATTTTTCTCGTTTTTTTTCCTGGGTTATAAAAAAACTAAAATCAATTCCTAACTATGTTATCAAAGGAGGTAAGGGGAGCAAGAAATTTTGATAGTTCAACCAGTTCAAGTGTTGTCTAAGCGTTGCCTTTGATCAGTTAAATATGTAAAATTTTATTTAATATAGAGTCATAATTTAAAAAACCTAAGGCTATGTTTGGATATAATAGAATGTAACCCAATGGAATAAAATGGAACGTAACAGAATGAGTGTAATATACCATAATTTTGTTTGGAATAAAAAAATATGAGAGGTTTATAATGTATTATTTCAAAATATTGTTTGGTAAATAAATAGTAATGGAATAAAATGTAACTAAATATGTTTTAAAGACAATTGTGTCATTTTAAATTTTAAAAGTAAAAAAGATAAATATTTTAATGTTATTTTTTCAAAAGACAAATGAGAATGAGAATGGATCTCACACATTTGAGAATAGAGAATCTCCCACCCCCTATGTGAATGAGTAATTTTTTATACTATTGAACATATATGAGTTATATTAAACAAAACTATATAACATATATTAGTTATATTAAACAAAACTATCATTTATTTAATTATTTTTTACTATTCAGTAGCATGGGAATGTATTATTGGATTGATACATGAGTGTAGACCCGGCCACGGTTCCGATTCGGAACCGGTTGGAACAGGACAGTTCCGGTTCCAACTGGTTCCGGTTCCAGAACCGAAACCGTAATTTTTCGGTTCGGTTAGGGTTTCCCCTAATCGAACCGCTGGAACCGAGCGGTTCGAACCAGAACCGTTTAATTATTTATTTGTTTGAGAAAATCATTATTAAATTTTTTTAAAAAAATCGGAAGGGAACCAGAACTGTTTGGTTCGGTTCTGGTTTCGGTTCAACACTTGTGAAACCGGGAACCGGCCGGTTCAATTCCGATTCAGAACCGAACCGGACCGATGACCACCTCTACATGAGTGATATGATACCACCATTCAATTCTCATTATTAAAAGAGTAATTACCGTTTTACCCCTAAAATTAATAACAATAATAAATATTAATTAATTTAATTAGTAATTTAATAAAATAATAATAATAATAATAATAATAATAATAATTAATTTAATAGATTAATAATTAATAAATAAAAAAATATCAATAGTTGAATGTGTGCTTTTCTTTCGAGACTTATGATACTAAATGGTGGATTAGTAAGGACTTGAGGTCTTTGGTACGAACCTCTATAAAGATAAATGTGACACAATATACCATATTAAATCTTCGGATAACATGACTAAGAGTCGAACATATCCAAGATCAGTCCCACGTGGGTGAGACTCCCTACGAGAAACAAAACCGTGCAAGATCATTCAGGAGAACAACCTTCGAACATCTCCGTCGGGTATTCAAAATGGACAAATAACTTTGTAAAAAATGGATGATAGAAAAACACACATCAAGAAATAAAACAACTTATTATAATTCCAAATCACTATTTTCATTCAAATTCATTCCAACTCATTTTATATTTCGATTCCATTTCGTTAACTTAAAAATAACAAATAAATATAATAAAATATTGAAATATAACATTCTATTAATACAGAATTTCTTAATTTATACAGGAGTGTAATGATAATAAGTTAATAACCCAAATAAATATTGATTTCCTAAGTATATTAGAAGATCATCAAATCTCCGGTAATAATTTACTTTGTAATTCAAGTGTGTTTTTTTTTAAAAAAAAAAAACCAACTAGTCTTTGCACGAACAGCACAAAATTCACATCAATGATTTAAAAATGGATATATTAAAAAAGTTCTTAGTTCTTACATCCATGGGAGTCTGTGCGCCTAAGACAAAGCCATCTTTCTTAGGAAACAATTCTCCCGCCGTACCCCAATTTCCGGTTACTCTGATTTTAAGTTTCTTATGGTACAAAAGCTCTGTGTAGAAGCTTCGAAAAAACCACCAGATACTTGCACCATTGCCATGGTTTAGAAGATAATCAAAATTTTTGTAGAGCTATTTCTTTCTAGGCTCTGCTATATACATGAAATTCAGAAACCTGCATTCCGTTTAATTTCTGTTTATCTCACTTGATCAAAGGTTTTTGTCGCGTCTTTGAAAATTGTACGTCTCCATTTAGAACAGAACCAATGAATCTCTCAACTTCTTCAGTGGTTATGTCACCTGCAAAAACTGCGAACTTCCCCTTCTTGGGTTTGTAGGCTAACAAGAACTTATCCGAGGATTTAAACCCTGATTTGTCGAATGAGCTTAAGAATGATGACTGCTTGGCAGCATCCAAGAGAGCATAAGTTACGGAATTTCTGAAGCCAGAGCCTGAGTACTGTTGCCTAGATAGTGACTTCTGAGAGATCTGAAGTTACAAAACAAGCAATAATGAGAAAATTTAAGAACATAATCAAATTTCAAACTTTTAAGTTGTCTAGGTAAAGAAGAAATTTTTTAAAAAACTTCTAAAGGCATAGTCACCATTACTAAGCAGAATAAAGATTTAACTTTATCAGAAACTAAAGTTATAAATCAATTTGCAAATTTGGCAGGGAAGGATGTAAACGTCTTTCCCAAACCAAAAGTTGGGTTTTCCCTCTATTCCAAACCTCAAAATTCTTGTACCATCACAAGAAATCTTACCAATGGCACCAACAGTTCGAGATGCGGGTATGTGCTAATTAAAAAGTTCTTTAGTTCTTACTTTCTTAAGCATCAACTACTACACGAATCTTTTCAACTCAAAAAAGTACTGACATATGAGGATGTAAAAACAAGTATTATGACTGACGCTTAAGAAACATGACTATCTTCCATGTCCGTTCCCCAAATTGAAATATAACGATAATTCTGCTTCTGATTGCCAATTTCTAAACAAATTCATCATACCAGGGAAGATTTTACTTACATCTAATATGATGGACTCCAGCTTCTCCCTAGCTTTGGAAGACCTGAAAGCACCTATAATGCAAACAGGAGTTGCCTCTCCACATATAGCATCAATATTTGCGCCAGTCAACAGAGGTATCTGCTCCTCCATTGAATCACTATGTGCTTTGCTAGCCCGTGTAGAAGCCACCTTTTTGTTCTTTTTTTCAAAAGCATCAAGTAATATACTGAGATCATGAATTGCAGATTTCCGATCTTTCACTGATAGCCCTGTTTTGAGAATATGCTTCTCCCCATTTGATAACCAGCCAACAATAGCAGGAAGGGCATCGACTCCTAACTTCTTTACTGCTGGATCAGAAACATCATGAACCTAGATAAAACATAACGCCAATTACTAAATCACTCATAAGAACAGAAAAAACCCAAGTCATTTTCCTTTAAGCAACAAGGAGTCTGATAATTCTGAGTTTTTGGCATGACAAGCAATAAACATTGTTGAACAGGAAACTTTCTTATCACAAGCATGGCTTAAACAAATACAAGAACCTAAATCAGCACTAATACCACCCAAAAACCACCCTAACTAAATAGAGTAAAACCCAGCCAGTGATCACCATAACATACCTCTGTGTCATAGAAAATCAATCGTTCACGATACACACCACTGAGAACACGCCAAATGACGGGGGTATCTTTTTTAGTGGAAAGAAGCCACACCCTTGGAAATCTTTCCCCAGTACCAGAAGTAAACTCAAAACGATTCAGGTTAATCCGTTTTGAAAATTTAGGCAGGTGGTCTTGACAAAAGTTTTTTAAATTCTTTGCAGCCAGATGCTCATTGTACTCTACTAAAGAACCTTTGTCGCCTGCTTTGTATGAATACACAAAAACTCTGGGCGATCTGAGGCAATGTATGCCTAGTTCCTTACACAAAGACACTTCTGTTTCACATTTTATGCTTCCCACCTGTCACGTGAAAAGGGTTGTATGATTTGAAATAATCAACAGAAGACCAAATAAAAAGACAACACCAAAATGTACCAGTAGTCCAATACCTTTAAAGCTCCTTCCAAGGAGTTGGCAACTTCCTCAATTATAGATTCATGGCTGTCCCTCATCAAGGAGGGCGAATAAAATAACAAAAGCCAAGTCATTCCTCTGTCCACTACTTTTTTCTTGAAGACCTGTGAATTTATGGCTCTGATGATTCCAGTAGAACTCCTAGATCGAGACTGGGAACCAGTTGAACCACTAAAACCGCTAAATTGGTGGCCGCCTTTAACATTACCGCCAAAAAAGCCAGAGAATATGTCATCTAGACCAAAACCAAATGAACTTGAACCACTGGGGCTGCCAAAAGAATAAGAAAAGGTTCGGGAACTTCCCTGCCCACCCATATTTTGCCATTCACCAGGTCCGGAGGTAAACCAGCTTTGTCCCGGTCCACACTTGTGAAGTAGGTATTACCACTTTGATCCCCAGGATAGCCCGCACCAAATACAGGACTGCCCTTCTCATCTCCATACAAATCATAATTTTTCCTCTTCTCTTCGTCGGATAAAATTCATATGCTGATGAAAAAAGAAGAAAGAAATCAAAATTACTAAATAGAAACAAGAAAGAAGTAAAAAATAAAAACAAAAAATATATAAATCATTAATACTTATTCATCTAATGATTGATTATATGGGCGAAAATTTGTCTTTTCACCTTCATGAATTTGGATTAAGAAACTTGTATCTAAAACAAAGGAAAAAACAAGTTTTCTATACCATTATTAATCTCAGCGAATTCTCCTGAGCACCCTTACTTTTGTTCTTGTCTGGGTGATATTGAAGAGAGAGCCTACAAGAGACATTCAATGAAACCATGAGTAATAAGAAACCCAAAACCGATTTTATATCTAGGAATTCAGTGACATTAAAAATATAATGTAATCCTCCTAATGGACCTATGCAAAAAATGACACTATTATTTTGAAATCACATAGAACAAAACTGAAAAATAAATGTGATAACAAAACTGAAAAATAAAAAAAATTCACATACACCAAAAACAGTAAAATGCACTTCATTCAATATGGCAAACTCAAAAAATAAAAGTTAAATTGTCACGTCAGAGTCTATTAGTTTAACAATGCCAATGAACGGTTTTAAAAAAAAAAAACTTATAACCCACATCAGCACAAACGTAGACTAGAACACATGCACAAGCATTCTGTATTCATCACGACCACCATAACAACACCATGTGCAACTCCCTGACTTATTAGTAGAAGATAAGTCACCCTCTAGTTCCAGAATTGGTCAATATCATGAGGCCTACTCTTCATCAAGTCTCCAAGCTTTGAATACAGCAATAATTTGATAGCTCAAACTTCATCCACCGCTAATTCTAATCAAGATATCATGATTCTATATATCAACTATCAAGTAAACTCCTTTTAGTTTTCCTTATGCCATAATAGAGACTTAGACACAGAGAATGCAAAATCATCAAATGATCAACAACAGCTTCAAAAAAATAGGGATTTATAGAATAACATACTTGTGAAAAGCTTTCTGAATCTCACGTTGGCATGCATTCCGCTCAACACCAAGAACCTGATAATGAATACCCTTCGTAAGTAAGCTATCCAATAAACTGAAGTTCAATTACTAAATAATGCAATCTACTTAAAACAGAAACTACCAAGAAAATTAATATTAAAATTTGCATTAAATTTCCAAACAAAAATTGTGAGTAAGCTATTCAATGAAGTATCAACTGACGGTTAATTAGTAAATACAGCAAGCTATTTGAACAGAAAATAACTAAGAAAAATAATTTTCAAACAATAATTTCTGGTTTAACAGATACCTAGACATGGCAATCAGCAGTAACTCAATCAACGTTAGCAACTAACATGACCTCCAATGAAAACAATTCACGACTTTTAAATATTACAATAAGAACAAATGCCACTTGCCCACTCAGCGTAGCCTTCACCAAAACATCTAATTTGCAATTTTTCTCACAAAACTGAAAAATGTTGTTATGAAAATAAATACATGTATACAGTGATGCATTCCCAAAAAAAAAAAAATCTTATTATATAAAATTTAAAAGTCAACAATTATGCACATTAAATAAGTTTAAACCACCAAAGGGAACAGAGCAAGAAAATAAAAGCATAATAAATAAAATGTCTTGAAAAGAATATCACCTTGTAAGGGTCGATGGTTTTGGCTTTCGCGATCAGGATCAATAGCGTTGAAAAAATAAAAAAAGATAACGCTAAGCGAACCTTCATCTTTGAACCTGACATTCGACTTTAGAATTTTTTTTTTTTTTGGTGGGGGGGGGGGGGGG
The DNA here is from genome assembly GCA_019454045.1 of Zanthoxylum bungeanum. Taxonomy (NCBI): domain Eukaryota; kingdom Viridiplantae; phylum Streptophyta; class Magnoliopsida; order Sapindales; family Rutaceae; genus Zanthoxylum; species Zanthoxylum bungeanum. The sequence goes on along the minus strand of SKCR01033340.1, from coordinate 76,929 downwards.
GGGGGGTGGGGGTGAGGTTTCTAGAAACGGAATGAAGTGCGTCGTTTCGGAGCAAAAGGATAGATAAGCGACGAGGGAGAGTGTGAAATTGATGGTTCGCAGCATTTATAGTTTCTCGGGTTGAGAAATGCGAAAATCCAGATGCTTCGGGGAAATTTGAGCCGCTATGTGACGTGGCATCTTAAGGTAATCCCACGCGCACTGACCAATAGGATTTTAGTAAACATGTTGTTGTTTTAATTTTAGGAAGAAATCACTCCTCTCACGTGTTCTTCTTTGTATGATCTTTGTTTTGATACAATTCATTTTGGGTTGTGAATTGAATTACGCTGGCCCATGTCTCTCGTATCTCTCCACTCATAATGGGCCGACCTTTTTACACCATTTTCAACGGCCCAATATGAGTGATTCATTTGATTACCAAACACTTTACTACCCAAGTCACCGTATATGGCAATACCGAAGGCTCCATTTGTGGAAAGAACAAAGTAATGGAGCCTTCGGTATTACCATCTCAATTCAATAATTGTGAGTTAAAACTTACATTAACTTCTTTATCCAATAATACCATTATACCAAATAATTTTCTTACATATATATATATATATATAAAAGTGCGGTAAGGGAGCTTGTTAGCAACTTGCTTACATAAGATATATACTATAATTTAAAAATGATTGGCCCATTAACTACAATGACCAGGCTATTTTGAGATTGGGCCGGGCCTTGTCATAATATGAATATTGTGTTGAAATGGACTTCTAGTCTGCAAAGACGTCCAAAAGTGAAGGCTTAGTAAATTGAACTTTTAAAACCAAACAACTCTTCATTTGATGGTTCAGATTTCTTTTGTAGCTTGACTCTTTGTTTGCTGCTAGCATACATAAAATGTAATTTAAAATCAATTGGACGGATTAACTATAATGAGAAATCCATTATGTCGGACCTTGGATGATATTAAGGCTAAGGCAAATTGGACATTTAAAACAACATCCCTTCATTTGATGCTTCAATGTTTTACTCTAAGGTCACCAATTATACATACCACGTGTTTTTGAAGTTATCACGTATAAACAACAACCCTTTTCATGCATTTCCATCGCCGCAACAAAATCCTTTTGGCTCATATTGAAATCTCTTTCACCATGATGCTATAATGAGATTCAGAAGGTGATTCATTAAGTTATCACAACATCTTCCATAGTATCGCTTGCAACTAATCAGATATTGTCCACTTTGACGGTCTAGTGAACTTAAAAAAAAAATTCTAAACCGATTCAATAATATTTCCTTTAGGTTTTTAATTTATTTTGGGGTTTTATTATGATTGTGATATTTTGCTATAAATGGTAATGTTACTCGGTGATAAAAGCAATTGTTGTTATATCAGTTTCTGTAAAAATTGAATTTTTTGGTGTGTAAAAAAGTATTGGAGTTTATGCATTTTTCATCTTTTTGTGAACTGTGATTTTGACTCGTGATTCTTTTGAATTTATTAGTAAACGGGGAAGAGCATGAATGGAGATTAAACTCGCCAATTATGGGACCAACTATTGTGAAAGAGATGACATATACACCACAAACATGATATACCACCTCGGTGCTAATGGACTTGACTTGATGATGTATAGTTTAGGATTCGATTTTCAGGTCCTGAATTCGAATACAGATAGTGTTTTTTTTCCAAGAGTATGTGACAGCCGGGATTTTATCTGTTCCGCTTAAATGCGGGTCAGGTGATTTGGTGGAGAGATTTCCAACATTTTTAAATAAAAAAATTGTGATCATTGCCGCATTTTGCTATAAAATACTAATATCATTAGATTAAAGAAACAAAATTATTTTATGAGTTTGTATGCATATTGGAGTTTTCGTGGTATTCTTGAAATATTGGAGCTTTTATGATTGGGATTATATGAAAATATTATAATTAGGTTGAGATAGTGAAGTTTTGTAATGGATCATATAGCTCCTACTCCTACTCCAATTGTGTGATTTCAAAATATTGAAAGTGGATGTTTGGTTAGTGGAGATGATTATTCGAGTGAATTAACTTTTCGTGGTGTTGGTGTTACAAAACAGGCAAAGACATCGCTAACTAAAGTTTATGGTCAATTTTTTGATGTATAAGTGATGAGCATTGAATAATAATGGTCATGTACTAAACTACTATGGTGCTTAAGGAGGGACTGTTTTTGCCGACAGCGCCTCCATTGCGATGATTCAATTTTACATGATCAAATTATAATCCAAATTTTCAAGTGATTAAAAATAAAAATTATTATATATATATATAACGGATCCATTAGTGTCACATTATATGATAACAAATTGAGGAACTTAAATTTTTTAATTAAATAAAATGCATTTATAAAAAAAAAAAAAATTTACATTAAAGGAGAAGCAAAATAGCCCTACCAAGACAAAACTTTCAATCATTAAGCATAACAATATATCAAAATATAAATAATTGAGCAAGCAAAACCCTAAGAATCACGAGGAACAACCCCACATCAAAAGGAGCTCAAGTTCACTTTTATCTTGAAACTCATTAACGATTGATTCTACATTTATCATAGAAAAATTAATATTTTCGATATTTATTGAGGTATTTTTAGTAAATATATTAATTACATATTTCTTATGTATATATTTATGAATAATTAATATATATCAAGCGTGATAAATTATTTTATTAAATAATATCATTGACTAAACAAATAAACGAATATTCGTATTCGATTCGTTTAATAAACGAATCGAATACGAATCCTGATATCAGGATTCGTTTAATAAACGAATCAAAGACGAATACATCATATTTTGATTCGATTCGTTTAAGATTCGATACAAATTCGATTTGTTGATTCGTTTTGCCACCCCTAGGCCTAATGTCTTTACTAAGTAAAGGGCTCAAACCCAAGACCCATAATTGTCTGACCCGACCAGTGGATCAGAATCAGCTGCATTTGAATACTGACCCGAGGATTCCGATTTTGGCCTTGAAGCGCGATGAAGGGAGCTCGGGATGAACCAACAGAGGCACAGTCATATACGCATAGAGATGGTGATCATTGGAAGGTGCAAGTTAGAAGAAAATCATAATAGTTTAGACAATAATCAATGGAAGCTATTTCTCAATATTTCTACATGCAAATGGGCTCAATGCTGGCTTGACCTTGTTGAAGGGAAGATGATGAGAGTGAAGGTTCTTTTTTCCGACCCAATCTTCTAGTAACTAGGAGGAAGATCTTCACTTATTTCGGGACACCGACCATATGATATGGGTTAGGGTTTCAACATTATGCTTTTAGACGGAAATTTGAGCTTCCCAATGATTGATGAGATAGTACTAGGCCAGCGGCTGATGGGATGGAAGAGGACTTCAAGCTTATTGACTAACACACGCAACCGCGTTAGTGGTTGGCATACAGGTTGACACTTGGGCAAAGTGTATGGCAGTTACTAAAAAAAGTACATTAATGAGTTTCAGATGGCAGTGAATGGTTGTATCAGACGACAGAGCTACTACTTATAGGTTGGTTGGGGATGAGAGCCCACACAATAATGACTTGGTAACGTGACTGACGTCACGAGTTGGCTGAATAGTAGCCTTAGACACACTATATAAAGGGGTTGAGAACTCATTGTAAGGTGTTTGGCTAATTTTTCTCACACGTAACTTGTAAAAAAAATAGCAAAAAGCTTAAGTGTAAGCGAGAGCTAGAGCAGGTCGGTCAGATTCGAGCACCTAATAAAGATTTTATTTCCTTTGCATCTATGGACGTAGGTTGGATCCATTCCGTCAAACCACGTTAAACCATTTGTCTTGTCAGTTGTTTCTATTTTTTGCCAAGTTTGATTTGGTTCACAACTAACCAAACAAATTCACTGTTTGGGGAGGCTTGTTCGAGGAGTGGTTTTTTCTGAAATACTCATGGAATGAAAAATAATCGACAACAGTTGGCGATTTCTGTGGGGAACCGGTACGAAAAGCGACAAACACGTTAAGACAATGACAGGAGACGGAAACCACAAAATTTCAAAGGCCTTCATGACGGAGTGGATTGAGAATATGGAAGAAACCATGCGAAGTGAGAGAGAGAATGCTTGAAAAGAGAGGGAAGTGACCCAAACCTTCATGAAGGCTATGTTAGAGAAGATTGAGAAGTTAGAGAAGAATACGAGAGAGAGAGAGAGAGAGAGAGAGAGAGAGAGATAAAAAAGGCCCGAGCCGAAGAAGCGATGAGATAACCAAGGGAAAGATGATCACCAAAGTGGACAAAGACCGCGAAGACAGAAGGAGGAATACCCAGAGAATGAGATCAGTAGTTGTTACCGGCGCCGTACCGGCGAAGGAGCCGTGGGAAGAGGAGAAGAAAGACAAACCCCAGAATCCTCATGTATTAACCACCCATGCTTCGCGAAGAGTGATCTAAAGCGATACCTAGGGGAAAGGTATGGAGTTCCCCGTTACAGGAGGTATCACACCCAGAGCGGAAGGCGTGGGGAAGCCCATGGACGTGGGCATAATAGTTCCGAGAGCCAAATAAGGAGTTGGTTCCGGAAGGAGATGAAACAATGGGAGGAAAACGTGAAATGAGAGATACGAAGTGACTAAGATGTGGAGACAACGTCTTCTTTCATGAATGAGATATTGGAGGTGAAGTTCCCAAAAAGTGTCACCATGCCCTCGATGGAGTCTACAATGGCAACACAGACCCCAAGTCCCACATGAGAAGTTTGTTTTGTTGATGGAAATTCAGGGAATGACAGAGGAGGCCATCTGAAAGGTATTCTCATTGACTCCGAGTGGATCAACCAGCTTGTGGTTCAGGAACTTGACCTCGGGCAGTGTCAACAGCTTTCCCAACTGAGAAAATCTTATGTACGCCATTTCAAAGGGGCATGTGTACCGAAAGAGACGATGAGGTTGTTGAGGTTTATAAAGCAGAGAGATGATGAGTTTTTGAAAAACTTTGTCGATAGATACCGCAGCCTAATATTACAGGTCGGGGCGTATGAGTCCCCGGAGGCACTGGAAAGTTTCAAATAGGGCTTTAAGATCGGGATGTTATGGTCTCACTTGAGGATCCAGGAGATACCAGACTATACCGCAATTTGGGAATAGACGAGGACGTTTGTATTGATGGAGGGAGAGAATAAGATCGCCCGATGGGGACTGATCAGAAGTCAAGAGCACCCCGGTGGAAAATCAACGGGATATGGGTAGAGACATGAGGAGACCGGTCCCGAGGTAAAAGGAGTTCAGGCCGATGCCTCAGAATAATCTAGTGAATGAGAGAAGTCCAGGTCAACCATGTCGTCAGAGGAACACTATACACTCCCCTGAAACTGGCCCAAATAGTTCGAAAAATTCAGGATAAATGTCTATTGACTGAGCCTAACCCGAGAAGGTTTCCAATTGAGAATATAGACAACATGGCTTATCGCGTGCACCATAATGTGATGGGACACACCACAGAAAGATGTAGAGACCTGTAGAAGCAAGTGGATGACTTGGTAAGGAACGACTACCTGAATAGGTGCATAGACCAAGCGGCTATGAAAGCTAAATAACACCGATAGCGACAGTTGACAGGAAGTAGTGGGAGAGCCAATATGACATGTGTACTCGATCAGTTTCTATAGTGCCTCATGTTTATTATGCTCATTTAGCAACTTTTCGGGCTCATTATTGTATAAGAGGGTGAAGAACCTAGGATTAGGTTGTTGAATGAAATGCAATGTCATGAGTTGGAGATTGATGAGTTTCTCTCAACCTTTGGTGCTAATGCTGAACAAGTTCCTCCTAGAGAAATTATGGTTGTTGTTCGACATGTCAGTATTCTTTTTCTCCGAAAAATTTGGTTTAGAAGGACATTGTTAAGAATTGTTCATAGATACGAAAGAAATATTTTTAATAGATCCTCTATTAGAATGATCCTTAAAGAGTAGCAGTAGATCCCCTGAATATGAATAAGTCTTCTATTTCTTAAATAAAAACTTGTTCATCTATGCTTGTTTATTATTTGGGTGGGAAATCCATATTTAATATTCTTGTGAGGTACTCGTGATTGGTGTACATGAATGGATGCGAGGCATGTGGGAAAATCGTGCACCCCCGCGACACATCAATCTCTGGTGGCATTATCAAACCCTTGGGCTGGAATATTAATATCCAATGACTTGCATCTTTGAGAAATGTTGCAGTATGAAGGCCTGCGTGATGTTTGGGCGCCTGGGTATCCATAGCACGTTCGGTGAGCGAGTCGACATGGCGTTTGGTGCCTCAAGGTAATTATAGGACGTATAGATGGTAAATGATTTCGGTACTATGATACCTCTGGGTTTGCATAGTGTGGGGATGGATTATTCCCCCGCAGAGTTTTTTCGTCCAGTGTTGGAGGTGCATAGTGTGGGGAAGGCCCACAGGCCTTCGTATCTTTTTTAGTATCTGGAGGTACATAGCACGGAGAAGGCCGGAGAGCCTCCATGACGTTTGTAGCTGCATGATATGCCTAGCACGGGGATGGATAATGCTCCCGTGGCGTTGACCATCTCAATTTGGATCCGTAAGAGCATATCACATGGAAGGTCTGAGGGTTTATGTGGCATTTGCAGACTCGGGGCCTGCCTAGCATGGGAAAAATCTCGTGGCGTTGGCTTGCCCCTCGATCCGTAGCTCGGTTATCCAAAACATTAAACTATAAAGTTCAAAATTATTATTTTGGGTAGCATGGGGCAAGACGCTGTCTCAGGCTCACCTGATGTTTCTTTTAGGTCAACACGGGGTATTTGATATATCACCATTGTTATGTTTGTCTTGTTTTTTATGGATGACTTGAAGTGAGATGCAATTTCCAGTCTCCATAATGAATACCGGAGGTTGAAAATCTTCCATCATTGTTAAGTCTCGGAAGTTAATTTGATGGCTCGGGGCTGCATTCGTTCCACCGATGCCATATTGGTGGCACAATGAGGGTACATTCCCTTGTGGCCAGTTAATTTGATGGCTCGGGGATGCATTCGATCCGCTGATGCCATGTTGGTGGCACAAGAAGAGTACATTCCCTTGTGGCCAATGAATTTGATAGCTCAGGGCTGCATTTGATGAAGTTGGTGCTTGTAGTGTCAATCCGATTTGTACATTTTATTATTTATTAATAAAATAACTAATTTTTTTTTATTTCATATCTCATAATGGTATTTTCATTACGCATATTAAATTGATGTATAGATATGCTAAGAATGACATCGACCTTAGAATAGTCTTGACACTAGGTGTAAACTATTCTTAAGGTAAATATTCACAGTCGTTGGTTTTGGAATATGGTCGAATTCATATAACCTAGAAGACTAGAACATGTCATATATTAGAATTAGAGTTCCAATGGTTTAACCCGATGTACCATGATTTTTGGAAACTCGTATAGACATGTGGGTATTCATTGAAGCGAATACTGAATGACTCATAGGTGATTCCTAATAGTTGAAAGTACACACCACCGTCAATAGGAATCTCCTTGAGTCGAGTAGCATATGTAATCCTTTGATTATATGATATCATTGATTTTGTGTGAGATCATCCACACTTTGATGCCATGTATGTCAGAAACCTTTCATGGTATGACCTATAGATGTTTATTGGGTGTGGATCGATGCATTCAGTAATAAAGTGCGAAACAAGATAGGATTTGTCGGTCCGTATGTGTACCATAAGGGGTTTAGGTATTCATGTGAGTAAAGTCACGATTCTTAAATATTTGGCCAAAGTCGATCACCTAGGGTGGATCGCATCGGTTGTAAAAAATCGTGGACATGTCGACATGAGATGTGCGCCTTGGAAACTTGATGATGTATTCTATATTTCCTAAGCACAACTTGTATAGCCTACGACAGAAGAATTGTTAAACATATGTGATGACCTCGACTTGTATAGTTTAGAAAGGTCGTTCGTGTTCTTTGTGAATTCAGAGGTGGCCGAATTGCGTACATATTAGCTAGACTTATATGACGAACGTGTCTGAACTTAGAGAGTCCAATATGAAGTGTACTCGTTGAGCACTTGGGTAGCCGATTTATTTTAATAAAAGATAATATTCGATATTATAATTATCAACTAAGATAATCAAGTAATATTGGATAACATTGATTATTTACTTTGACCTAATTGGATTAATTGATGAATTCAATAATTACACAAGGGTTTAATTGTAAAATCATAATTATCTCTACCATTTGAGGATATTATGGTAATTATAAATATGTAATAATATGTGGTTTTGGCTTGATTTAATTGGATTAAATCAAGGTGGCAAACATTTAATTAATTCATTTCCTAATCCTTGGCTTGATTTAATTGAATTAAATTAAAGTGGGAGACAATGAAGATTAGTCACACCTAATTATATATATTTGAACAAATTAGATTAAGCACACTTAAAGTTGATTACAACTTTTATTAATTAAAAATTATCTAAGTTTTGCCATAAATAGCAAGCTTTCAGAAAGTTTTAATTACAAGTACAAATACAAGCAAATTCTTAGAGAGATTAGCTTAAGTTAGAGAAGTGTTTAGAGAAACTTGTGAGGTCTCTATAACATTTCATCTAGGAGAAATCAAGATTGGATCTTGAATTGAAGCTTGGAAGCATTGGAAACAAGATTGAATCTTGAAGTCAAGCTTGCACACCTTGGAGGTTCTCAACAATTTCAACAAGGAGAAGTAGATTGGATCTTGCATCAAGCTTACTATGTAATGTTTGATTTTCTCTTAAACTATGTTCATTTGTGTATTAAATGCATGATCACATAGATTAATGTTGAAATAAGGCTAATTAATTGTGTTAGAATACTTTAGAAGTATAAACACAACATGCTTGTAATTAGGTCAAAGATGTTTATGTTGGACATGAAACAATTAATAAGAGTTTGGAACTCTAGATTAAAGCTTAGAGCTATGCCTACCATTCTAGAATCACTCAACCACCTTTGGGTGACCTAGAATTGTTCACGATACATTTCTTATTAGGATTCTAATTTGGTTTGTGTATTGGATTCAAAATTTACACAAATGCGTATTTAGAATAAATTTATATTTTTGTAAAAATATTTGATATTTTGAAAAACTTTATTTTTATTCTATAACATGTGTTGATGTTAGTTTTGAAATTAAAAATTAATTTTTGGTATTTTTGAAGTGTTTATGGAAGACCAGAAGCTATTAGAGTAATAGACCCTAATTGCTTCAGCTCTCTGGAAATTTTCCAGAGAGCTGAAGCTTTGTTTTGAAAACAAAGCAAATAAAAAAAAAATTGCTGGCGCACACTGCGCTACAGTGCGTTCACGCCGATTTTTTATTTTGCTTCGTTCTGGAGCTTCCGGACTCCGATTCAGTCACAATTTTTTCCTATACACTCGTAATGGAATATAATATTTCATTAAATAATTTAAAATTACACCCATACTTGATATCCATGGGTTAGACGAATTTTCACTGCCTGGGGTACCGATCCCACCCTAGGGGTTCCACAACTGCCCCAACATAATGGTATCAGAGAAAGGCTTAACCACACAATAAATGTTTTGAATATATGCCATAGTAATTTTAATTTAATTATGCATAAGACATATTGGATATGTATTGCATGTTTTAAATTAAAACTTTAACCTAATTAAGTTAATGACTTGATTTTCATAAATCTCACGTGATTAGGTGATTACTTTATTTAGGTAATAGTTTTAATAATGTTTGAGCATTATTGGATGGTCCGTCTTGTTAATACGGAGGCGAATGAGTTCTTACTACTTATATCCAATATCGTCATTAGTGTGGGGGTATAAATGCTCGGAACTTAGGTCATTCCGGTAAAACATTAGATGTAGCGTGATGAGTTAACGTAGTCACCCAATATCATCATTAGTGTGAGGGTGTACATACAAAGCTCAATAGTGCACATTGACAAGTATACACCTAGAACACGTCTTAATCCAATATCGTCATTAGTGTGAGGATAAGAAACGATTCAGGACCAAACCAGGAGTCACATGAAGTGATTGACCTTGGAGGTCTACCTAATGAGTTTACAAAGGCCAATATCGTCATTAGTGTGAGGCTGGAGTAAATTTCATGGGATCCACTTCCCGTTATGAAATTTTGATAGTCAAATTTTTATTTTTCCGTTAAAGGAGATTACATAATTGCGTAAAGTAGTGAGAGAGCATTAATAGATTTAAAATTCTATAATCAATTAGTGTTATCACTTTTTGAAATGAAAACCGTTCTGCTACTCAAAAATATTATCTTGTAGATGGCTGCCGCTAATCCATTGATGAAACTTTTGGATTCCAATAAGCTAAAATGAGCCAAGAACTATTTCGAATGAGAAATGAACATATGTCTTGTCTTAGAGTATGAAAAGTTGACTTATGTCACTATCAATCCACTGTCTGTTGATATCGATCCTGAATCCACTCCAGAAGAGCGAGAAACTTTTAATAGATGGAAGGATGATAACTTGAATGTGAAATCCTACATCTTGGGGTCGATGGTTCCAGATTTCTAAGACATTATATTGAAATACCGGATGTTTGGAGCATCATGCGAACACTCAATGAGTTGTTCGAGGCAAACCAACAAATGGAAATTTATTGAAGATCTAAGAAATGGTTCCGTGCTGAACTCAAGGAGTGATGAGATGTCAACACTTATATTTTGAACATGATAGACCAGATTCGATATCTGGAACGACATGGCATTGGGTTTGATGAACGGTTGGGCCATAATTTGATTATGTTTCTTTGTCTGGTTCTTATGCTGGCTTTGTATTAAATTTCCATATACATTCGATGCACGCCACATACGAAGAACTTCATAACATGCTACGCACGGCGAAGCAAGGTTTGAAGAAATGCAACCCCACATTGTATCTCCATGGTGGAACTGGCTCTTCAAAGACTTCTGGGAAGTTAAAGAAAATCAAGATGGGGAAGAAGAAGATATCAAAGAAAAACTTCAAGAAACTCAAAGGCACGAAACCAAAAGTAGCTCGTGATCAATGTCTACATTGCAAGAAGTCTGGACACTGGAAGAAGGACTGTCCAGAGCTTAAAGGAAAAGCAGGACCCTCAGGTACGCTTTATATTTTTCTAATTATTGATATCTCATTAGCCTTATATGAAAATAGTGGATGAGTGTTAGACACTAGCAGTCCTACTCATATTTGCAATTTCTTGCAAGAAATGAGGGTTAAAAAAAGGCTGAATAAATGGGGGTCCAGCTTAGAGTTGGCAATGGCGAGACATTGGATGTCAAGGCTGTTGGGGTTGGTGCTCAGAGCGCCAATTTCCAGTTGTATTTCTTTGAGAATACTTCTGTAAAATGTTATTATTATGAATAATATATGCAGTTTCTATAATATAATATATCTTTTAATATGGTAAAGACGTATTGACCTTAGAATGACTAGTCATGATGCTGTTGCAAAATCGTCGGAACTAACATTGAGTAGTATAATGACGTTGTCATTCTCAGACAGTTCCTGGTCAATGTTTACACTACTTGTTCAGTAAAGTAAACCCACAGAATTTAATTCTTGTCATTTAAATTCTGCATGTTGTTCATTCCCGTATGATACGATCGAGTGCATGGGCTTAGTAAGTGCGATGAAAGCTTCCCTAATTGGAGGGTTAAAATCCTTCACCACGATGCTCTGCCGCACCAATTGATGTGCGTTCGGTTGAATGCGAAATACGTTCAATCAGACATACTTAGTTTGATATGATTGTCTTTATTTTCGTATGCATGATTCAACCGAGCGCATGGGCTTAGTAAGTGCGATGTGAGATCCCCTATGGGGAGGGGCTAAAGCCCTTTACCACGAGGCTTTGCCGCGCCGGTTGATGTGTGTTCGGTTGGATGCAAGACACGTTCAATCGGACATACTTAGTTGAATATGATTGTCTTTATGTTTGTATGCATGATGTGATGCGACGCGCATGGGCTTAGTATGTTGGTCTAAAGGTCATCTCTTTGAGAGATCAAGAGCCCCCAAAAGGCCACCTTTACGGCAGTACTTCGCCGCGCCCCTTTATTTTATTGTTCATGTATTGCGTCCCATTTCATGCATCAGGTCTGTTCCCGTTCGAACGCGTTCACGAACGCAACTCGAACGCGCATGCATTTTTTCCTTATCATGCATCAGGTCTCATTTACGTTCGAACGCATTCACGAACGCCATACGAACGCGAGCATTCTGTTTCATTATTGTTCGAATGCGTTCACGAACGCCATACGAACGCGAGCATTCTGTTTCGTTTCTGTTCGAACGCGTTATCAAACGCCACACGAACGTGAGCATTCTGTTTCGTTTCCGTTCGAACGCGTTATCAAACGTCACACGAACGCGAACCTTCTGTTTACCGTTCGAACGCGTTTTCGAACGCTACACGAATGCGCACACACTGAACTGAGTCTGTCTTATCATATTCATGCATAATTGCCTCTTGGTTGATCTTTCCTGTGTTATATAGCCAACCGTATCATTCGTATTCCTGCATTTATCCATCCTATGTGTTCTTGGGATTATATTCAAGCATGATTAGGCTGTTAGCATGTTATTTGGTTAATAGGTTCATGAGATAGTACTCAAACATGATTGGGTTGTTCTTAGTTTTCCATATCATATGATTGAAATATGTTCATGAGATTACCATGTGATGTTGTGATGAACTTATTGATGTATGCATATGAATCTAGAAGCATGATACTATTGGAAATAAGTGTTACTTAAGCTTGATTAAATTATTATATAAATCCTTTCATTACAAGTGACATGAGTAAGGGACCATTCCGAACCCAACGGTTTGAGGTCTTCCCTTGCGAGGGGTGAGTGCGGCCTTAAATCTTTGTCCCGGTTCACACCGGGTGGCGACTCCATGTTATTTAGTACTTCCCAAACAGTGCCGCGAGCCTAGGAACGGCGTCGCCCAGGTCCTGTTGTCTACAGTCTGGCGACTCCACTGGGGATAGAGAATTGGCCCCGAAATATTGTCTTGTAATGTTTGGATTTATGTTTTAATTGACCATGTCTATAGTGGATAAAGTGAGGGTTTAATCAAGGGCATTTTGAGGCTAGGTAATGGTTTGGTGTCTTCCTTCACTCACTACCTTTCTAGAAGGAAAAGCTGTGAAGGCACCTAGATAGCCATCTACTCGTAGCCTTTGTGGTGGACTAATTTGGAGGACTCGTTGTTTATTCCTGACACCAAGCGATAAGAGCCTAAGAGGCTTTGGGTACTTAAGTGAGCCTCGCTCCACCTTCCCTCTGGGGAATCTACAACGGGAAATCCATTTGACAGTCCGTCACACACCACATCTCATTGGCACGTACCTTAGTGTATAAAAAGGGGTGCGCTCACTTGGTTGCTCGAACCCTTGAGTGGGGAGACCTAGTTGTGGGCCATCCTTCGCCGGTGAGAGCCTTTGTCTATACTCTTGCTAACCCACCCATAGACCGGTTTGTATGATTAAAGTAACAATTATTTCCTTGAGTATGTGCTTGTGGACCATCCTCATTTGGATGCAGTTGGACTATTGTCATAAATACGGGCTTGTTGGGCCATTTAAACTGGGGTAAGCTCGTACCATATGACCGTTAGGCCCAAAGCTTCTGAAATGTTGATGGGCCATTATGTAAAAATTGTTATGTTATGTTTGCATTATCTCTCTTCTGTGCTTGTGTTTGGGAACATCATCGTTTGGATTCATTTGGACTATTTGTTATAAGATATGGGCTTGTTGGGCTATTTAAACTGGGACAAGAACGTATTTTATGACGATTGGGCCGAAGGCTTCTAACTGTTGATGAGCCACCTTGTGCTTGTGTTCGGAATGTTACCATTTGGATTTAGTTGGGCTCCTTGCCATGAGACGTGAACTTGTTGGGCCATTTAAACTGGGATGAGTTCACTCCTGTGACAATTAGCCCGAAAGCTTCTAAAATGATAACAGGCCGATTTGTGTGAAAATTTTAATTGATTTAGTATGTTACATGCATCTCACGCACCTCATGCATACATACATCATGCTAACCCTTGTGTTCTAAAAGCCATCATAGACTCCCGTTGGGTTAGGGAAGAGGGAAGACTCACCAAAAGACCGGTAACAGACATGAGTACATCCGATAATGAGGTATCCCGGATAGATCAGTTGGAAAATGGTTTGGCCAAGATTACCGAACAGTTGCAAGCCTTGACTGTTGCCATGACAAACATGGCTGTGCCCCGTGCTGGGGGAAACTCTGAGAATGTAAGATGTGAGGAGACTCCGAATGGATTGGGGGATGACATCCCCGCTTTTGATGATGATATAGCTGATTATACCACTGGGAGAAAAGTTGGGTCTCAGGAAGAATTGCAGAAACTCCGTGACCAGGTAGAGTCTGTTACCCGTAAGATGAAGGGTAAGGATGAAGACTTACTAGACTATGAGGCGATGACCTTTGAGGAACAGTTGCCTGCTCAGTTCAGAATGCCCGACATGGCTAAGTTCAATGGGAACAGAGATCCGAGAGTGCATCTCCGTCAGTATGTGTCTGTTATGAGTTCAGTTGGCCTGTCTCAGCGCCAAGTCCAAAAGATGTTTGGGATGTCACTCGAGGGGGCACCCGTAGTATGGTACCATAACCTGGACAAGCAGGTTAAGGAAGATTGGAGGGAGCTAGCTGATGCTTTCTTAAAGCAATATGTCACGGACCTGAAGATTGACTTGTCACTCCGTGACTTAGAAAATATCAAGCAGAAGCCGGAGGAAAATTTCAAGGAATATGTGGACCGCTGGAGGAGCCAGCTTCTGAAGATGCAGACCCGGCCCTCAGAAAAGGACCAGATCAAAATGATCATCAAGGGCACCAAGCCCTCTATTTATGGAAAACTGAGGAGAATGACTTCGATGATTACTGATTTTCGACAGCTGAGGGAGACAGTTATGGATATTGAGGAGGAGGAAGCCGAGAACAGAAAGTTTTATGGACAGAACAGAAGGAATATTGGGGGACATTCAGGGACTATGTCTACTACTGCTGAAGTCACTGCCATTCAGAACATACGATTTTCTAACCTTGGTAAGCCTCTTTCAAAGGTATTCGAAAAGCTGAAGGCGCAAGAACTCTTAAAACCTTTGGAACCTAGGCCCATCCCAAATCATGTGCCACCTCACATGAACTTAAACTTATACTGTCACTTCCACCAAGAAAAAGGTCATGACACCGACAACTGCGCCCGCCTCAGACATGAAATCCAAAACCTCATCGATGCCCATACAATACCCGACCCAGAGAAAGAACAACCCAATACACACAGAAACCCCCTACCAAATTACCACTCCGCCCCACCACCATGATAACCTTTTGCTTTCTTGAAACCTTTGACCTCCGAACCCTCAACCACCAAGCCTCTCATATGGGGATAAGGGATAACAATGGTGAAGAACCATGGGCTGAAGAAGAAGGCACTGTTGTTTCTCCTAGTTTATCTTGCACTTTTAATAAAGACATTGATTTTGTTTACCTGTTCGAACGTTTCCTCAACAATAATAAAGGCGATCATTTCATTTATCTACCTAAGACTATTACTTTCAAACTTGCAACATGAGTGTGTTCAATCTTGGTAATGTGATGCTCAGAACGTAGGGAATCCTCAAAGGAAGCAAACAGAAAAGATAAGTTAGCCATTCAGGAATTGGGAAATTGAGACAGTGGGACTGTTAGACTTGGAAAGAAATGGGTTCCTGGAACAAATCAGTGTAGACAGGTGGGAAATGGTACTTTCCCTAAGAGAAGAATGGTCATCAATGGAATTGACAGAAGACCTAACCCAACGGGATAAGAAAACTCATGCATACATGCATACACGTAACATATTTTGCATTCCTTTTTGTGTTTTGTGTTCACAGGTTTTGAAGAAGAAAGAGAGAAAGCGGCAAATGAAAGCCAGTCAGAAGCATCAATATTAACATCAGTATCAGCATGGGGGCAAGGCCCATATCAATATCAATATAGGGGCAAGGCCCACATCAGTATCAGTTCAGGGCCGAGGCCCACATTAATATCAGCTTGGGGGCGAGTCCCACATCAGCATCAGTTTAGGGGCGAGGCCCATATCAGTATCAGATCGAGGGCGAGGCCCATATCAGTTCAGGAAGAAAGCCTACATTCATTCAGTTCAGTTCAGGAAGAAAGCCTCATATCAGTATAGTTTGAGAACAAAACTCGGGAGGAATAAAGCCCCATGCCAGTATAGCTCGAGAACAAAGCTCAAGGGGAAGAAAGCCTCATATCAGTATAATTTGAGAGCAAAGCTCAAGGGGAAGAAAGCCTCATGTCAAGTACAGTTCGGGAATAAAGCCCACACTCAGTGCAGTTCAGGAAGAAAACCTACATTCAGTTCAAGAACAAAGCTCAAGGGGAAGAAAGCCTCATGTCAAGTACAGTTCGGGAATAAAGCCCACACTCAGCGCAGTTCAGGAAGAAAGCCTACATTCAGTTCAAGAACAAAGCTCAAGGGGAAGAAAGCCTCATATCAAGTACAGTTCGGGAATAAAGCCCACTTCAGTGCAGTTCGGGAATAAAGCCCACACTCAGTGCAGTTCAGGAAGAAAGCCCACATTCAATTCAGTTCGGGAATAAAGCCCACATTCAGTACGGTTCAGGGATAAAACCCACATTCAGTATAATTCGGGAATAAAGCCCACAGTCAACATAATTCGGGAACAAAGCCCAGGGGAATAAAGCCTCATCTCAATGCAGTTTGGGAACAAAGCCCACAGTCCAGACAGTCAGGGGAATAAAGCCTCATCTCAACACAGTTCAGGAATAAAGCCTCATCTCAACAGTCCGGGAATAAAGCTCAGGAGGAATAAAGCCTCATCTCAACAGTTCGGGAATAAAGCTCGGGAAGAATAAAGCCTCATCACAACACAGTTCGAGAATGAACAAGCCGGGAATGGCACTCCAAGAATGGAAGCACGATTCGGGAATGAACCAGGGGTCGCAGCACCTCACCATCCAAATCAACTCAACTCAACTCAACACATGGTAAGTCAAGTGGCAGCTGGCGAGCCAGGTAAGTGAAAATGCATTGCATAACTTTGATAGGATTTTCACTGTTGCACATTACACAAGTCCCATCAAAGTGGGGGCGACTGTAGGCACTGTATTTTTACACATAAGTCCCTATGATGAGTCTCATTTTGGAGACACTACCTTTTAAGTCACAGAGGTCACGGAAAACGGACATCGGAAGGGAAATTCAGAATAAACAAGGTTCACTGTTTTCGTTGGTGCTACGTTCGCGTATACGTTCGAACGTCAAACAGATTGCGGGCATTCGTGCTGCGTTCGCTGATGCGTTCGAACGGTGTCGGTAATTCTGGTTTTGCTGCTAGCCTCACATTAAGCCCAATTCGCCCAAACCTTGGCCCACACGCCCAAGCCCACTTAAAACACATATTTAACACATGGTGAAATCAAAACAAATCTAAAAATCACATACCAAATTAAATAAAATACTTACACAAATTAAAGAAATTGCATGCCTAATTAAAATCAATCAACAAACTAAATGCCTAATCTAAACCAATCAAATATAATCATACCAAGTTAAAATCAATCAACCAATATATTATTCCCAAACATAAAATATTGTATGCCTAATCAACATAAACTAAATATTCAACCTCCCTAATCCAAGCCAATCAAATCCCTTGCTTTCCTTGTCCAACACCAAATCATATCCCTTTTTAAATACACAAATCCCTTTCCTTGTCAAGCCTAACCCTTTGCCTATAAAAAGAACCATTCACCAACCTTCTCAAGGCTAGCTAGTTCATTCACACAAAAAAAAGCCTCCTCTCTCCACTTTCTCTAGAGTTCACGCCCATTACAGAAAAAAAGAAGAAAAGAATCTCCAACCCTTTTCCCCTAGCTCACATACAAAATACAAACAACACACACAACAGCCTATAACCCTTTAAATCAGCCCCCTAACAGCACCGAAACTACCCCTGAAATCAGTCCCAAACAGCAGCCCTAAACACACACCAAAACAGTCCCCTAAATTACCAAAAAAAACAGTAAACAGAACATCCCAAAAACAGTAACTAAAACACAGCAGCAACAGTAGCAACGGCAGAGAATCAGAGTTAAAAGCAGCAGCAAAAGACGGAGGAAGACGACTCAAAACAGTGAGACAACGAACAAAAATAGTGAACCAGTGAACCGGAAGAGTTGCGGAGCGATAGCCCTTCCGACGGCCGTGAAACACGAGTCCGAGAGACGACTTAAAAGGTTAGACCTGAGGGCCATTTTTCATTAGTTTATATTCGTTTCTTTTATTATTGAATTTTATTCGCATGAGAGTCGTTTATGGATGCATGTTGTGGCTTGAACGAAATGGAAGAGTGTCGTCTCTTGTGGTATATAGGATGGAAACCCAGACGTAAATTCCGTAGCCGAATCTGAATGGACGGTAGTGCGGTCTGTACTTGGGATACAACTCCACGTACCACTTGAGTAAACGGCACATTCTCTTGTTTTGTGTTGCTTTGGTTTATTTAATTCTTGTCATTTAAATTCTGCATGTTGTTCATTCCCGTATGATACGATCGAGTGCATGGGATTAGTAAGTGCGATGAAATGTTCCCTAATTGGAGGGTTAAAATCCTTCACCACGATGCTCTGCCGCACCGATTGATGTGCATTCGGTTGAATGCGAAATACGTTCAATCGGACATACTTAGTTTGATATGATTGTCTTTATTTTCGTATGCATGATTCAACCGAGCGCATGGGCTTAGTAAGTGCGATGTGAGATCCCCTATGGGGAGGGGCTAAAGCCATTTACCACGAGGCTTTGCCGCGCCGGTTGATGTGTGTTTGGTTGGATGCAAGACACGTTCAATCGGACATACTTAGTTGAATATGATTGTCTTTATGTTTGTATGCATGATGTGATGCGACGCGCATGGGCTTAGTATGTTGGTCTAAAGGTCCTCTCTTTGAGAGATCAAGAGCCCCCAAAAGGCCACCTTTACGGCAGTACTTCGCCGCGCCCCTTTATTTTGTTGTTCATGTATTGCGTCCCATTTCATGCATCAGGTCTGTTCCCGTTCGAACGCGTTCACGAACGCAACTCGAACGCGCATGCATTTTTTCCTTATCATGCATCAGGTCTCATTTACGTTCGAACGCATTCACGAACGCCATACGAACGCGAGCATTCTGTTTCATTATTGTTCGAATGCGTTCACGAACGCCATACGAACGCGAGCATTCTGTTTCGTTTCTGTTCGAACGCGTTATCAAACGCCACACGAACGTGAGCATTCTGTTTCGTTTCCGTTCGAACGCGTTATCAAACGTCACACGAACGCGAACCTTCTGTTTACCGTTCGAACGCGTTTCGAACGCTACACGAATGCGCACACACTGAACTGAGTCTGTCTTATCATATTCATGCATAATTGCCTCTTGGTTGATCTTTCCTGTGTTATATAGCCAACCGTATCATTCGTATTCCTGCATTTATCCATCCTATGTGTTCTTGGGATTATATTCAAGCATGATTAGGCTGTTAGCATGTTATTTGGTTAATAGGTTCATGAGATAGTACTCAAACATGATTGGGTTGTTCTTAGTTTTCCATATCATATGATTGAAATATGTTCATGAGATTACCATGTGATGTTGTGATGAACTTATTGATGTATGCATATGAATCTAGAAGCATGATACTATTGGAAATAAGTGTTACTTAAGCTTGATTAAATTATTATATAAATCCTTTCATTACAAGTGACATGAGTAAGGGACCATTCCGAACCCAACGGTTTGAGGTCTTCCCTTGCGAGGGGTGAGTGCGGCCTTAAATCTTTGTCCCGGTTCACACCGGGTGGCGACTCCATGTTATTTAGTACTTCCCAAATAGTGTCGCGAGCCTAGGAACGGCGTCGCCCAGGTCCTGTTGTCTACACAAAGTCCCATTTTTAAGGTGTTAGACACCGTGTTGGAGATTTACTAGAGCTAATACACATCGATGTGTGTGGTCCATTAAATCATGCCGCTCATGATGGTTCAACATACTTTGTGACTTTCACAGATGACAAGTCTAGATATGGATATGTCTATCTGATGAAACATAATGTTGGGGCAATTGTGGAACCCCTAGGGTCGGATCGGTACCCCGGGCAGCGGAAATAAGTCTAACTCATGGATATCAAGTATGAGTGTAATTTTAAATTATTTAATGAAATATTATATTCCATTACGAGTGTATAGGAAAAAACCGGGACTGAATCGGAGTCCGGAAGCTCAAGAACGAGCGAAACGAAAAAATACCGCGCGCGCACTGTAGTACCAGACAACCTTTTTTTTTTAAGCATTTAGGGTATTTTACTCTAATCACTTCCGGTTCTCCCTAAACAATTTAAAAATACTCAAAATTAATTTTAATTTCAAAACCAACATTAACACATGTTATAGAATAAAAATCAAAATTTTCAAAATATCAAATATTTTTACAAAAAACATAAATTTATTCTAAATACGCATTTGCGTAAATTTTGAATCAAATACACAAACCAAATTAGAATCCCAATACGAGATGTCTCGTGAACAATTCTAGGATACCCAAATGTGGTCAAATGATTCTAGAATGGTAGCCATAGCTCTAAGCTTTAATCTAGAGTTCCAAACTCTTATTAATTGTTCATCTTTGACCTAATTACAAGCATGTTGTGTTTATACTTTTAAAGTATTCTAACACAATTGATTAGCCTTATTTAAACATTAATCTATATGATCATGCATTTCATACACAAATGAACATAGCTTAGGAGAAGATCAAACATTACCTAGTAAGCTTGTTGCAAGATCCAATCTACTTCTCATTTGTTGAAATTGTTGGAGAACCTTCAAGGTATGCAAGCTTGACTTCAAGATCCAACCTTGATTTCCAATGCTAGCAAGCTTCACTTCAAGATCTAATCTTGATTTCTCCTAAATAAAATATTTTAGAGACCTCACAAGCTTCTCTAAACACTTCTCTAACTTAGGCTAATTTCTCTAAGAATTTGCTTGTATTTTTTACTTGTAATTAAAACTTTCCTAAAGCTTGCTATATATTGCAAAACTTAAGCAATTTTTAATTAATAAAAGTTGTAATCAACTTTTAAGTGGGCTTAATCCAATTTATCCAAATATGTATAATTAGGTGTGACTAATCTTCAATGTCTCTCACTTTAATTTAATCCAATTAAATCAAGCCAATGATTAGGAAATGAATTAGTTAAATGTTTGCCACCTTGATTTAATCCAATTAAATCAAGCCAAAACCACATATTATTACATACTTACAATTACCATAATATCCTCAAATGGTATAGAAAATTATGATTTTACAATTAAGCCATTGTTTAATTATTGAATTAATCCAATTAGGTCAAAGTAAATAATCAATGTTATCCAATAACACTTGATTATCTTAGTTGATAATTATAATATCGAATATTATATTTTATCAAAATTAATCGGCTACCCAAGTGCTCAACGAGTACACTTCATATTGGGACTCTATAAGTTCAGACACGTTCATCATATAAGCCTAGCTAATATGTACGTAATTTGACCACCTCCGAATTTGCGAAGAACACGAAGTACCTTTCTGAACTATACAAGTCAAGGTCATTACATATGTTTAACAATCACTCCGTCGTAGGCTATCCGAGTTGTGCTTAGGAAACATAGAATACACCGTCAAGTTTCCAAGGCGCACATCTCATGTCGACATGTCCACGATTATTTACAACTGATGCAATCCACCCTAGGTAATCGACTTTGGCCAAAGTCTTTAAGAATCGTGACTTTACTCACATGGATACCTAAACCCCTTATAGTACACATACGGGCCGACGGATCCTATCTTGCTTCACACTTGATTACCGAGTGCATCGATCCATGTAGGAAACGCTTTGCTCACGCAGCAGAAGCGTCTTTGGCACACAGATCGGACTTGAAAAATTTTTCTGCCTTTCCCCTCCTTTAGCCGAATGGAACCAGCAACTCTACTGAAATTTTGCTTTTGTTTCAGACAAAATTTCAGCCCCGGAACGCCCCCGAAATAGTCCCCGAACAGCTCCCGAACTGTAGTGAAATAATGGACTGTTTTGGACCCGTTATACACCTGAACCACAACCAAATCAATCCCTAATTTGCGTGAACCTGCTGTGATGTTTTAGGTCTGATTTTTCTTTCAAAATACAGCCACAATACAACCCCAAAAAGGTCCCAATGTGTTTCCCAAAATTCCGAATTAAAACGAAAACAAACCGAGCGTCGAAACAACAAGACAAATGGCGACAATAAGGTGAACCGACCCTCAATACCGAGACAACAAAATAGAAGAAGATGATGATTTGTTCGACTCCACAAAGTCTTATGTGCTATGACTCGTAACCAACGGAAAATAGTGTGGGCTACACTCACAAAGATGGAGGCTAGGGTTTTCAAGAATGAGAGATCCACAAAAGAAAATCAAATTTTCTTTATATACTTAGGTCAAATTGTTTCCAAAACAAAACAACCACTCCATTCCCTATAAGGTGAAAATCGGCCAAGGCTATAATATTGATTTAATTTTGTATTATATAATATTTAATTGCCATAATAAAAAGATGTTACAAAAATTAAATATGTCATTACCTTTCGAAAAGGTGTAACATCCAAATAAGAGATTTAATTGCCAAAAAAAATAAAACTATTCCCTTTTCCTTTCCTCCAAAAATCGACCACACATGTAATGAAATAAAATTTTTTGTAACATTAATATTTACTTTCCATAATAGAAAAGATGTTACAAAATAAAAAGGTTAAATGCCTTTTAACAATGTGTAACTTCCAAATTAAATCCAAGGGTTTCCAAAACCCAAAATTTGGAAATTACTAACTTAACCTTCCATTTAATTATATCTTATATAATTAAATATCATGTGTTTAAATTTAATAAAACATTATATTAACTTTTAATATAATGTTTCAAGTGTGACAAAATTAATATTATTAATCATAATAATAATATTTATACATTTGTGAGTATATAATTTGACTATCAAATTATACTAAATCCGCTATAGTAAATTGAGCTAGCACGAGGACCAAATGGACCTACGTTTCCGAGCTCCAATAACCTCGAAATATTAATTAAGCTCTTAATTAAATATTTCGAATTATTAACCCCGAGTTATTCCACTAAAAACCCAAAGCCGCACTCTCGTTGCCGCATAAGATATATTAAGCCGAACCAAGTCGGTGTCCATCGTGTTAGGGATATGTCATATACCCAACTTGTGGATGAGCTATATGAACATGTATTTGTAATATTTTCATTAATTAATAAAATGGAAATCTTTATTATCCGTGTCTTACATAACTTATATGAATCATCAACACTGTAATAAAGCCCTTGGAGTAATAAGACGATGGTTTCCACGCCTTATGAGAATCATTACTCTTAAATGTTCCTAGTCATAGTTTTGTGAATAATCTGGGCGTTCACAAAGCGGAGAGACTAGCATGATGATATGATCCGCCCTTAAGTGGGGTAGCCGATCTCATAGGCTACTAACGGAGATCCGTCCGCTTGGTGTATCACATGGATGCATGAGTTGCTCATGTCCATCGAACTGACCGTCGAAAGTTTTCATATGGAGTGTTTATCCCATGTGTCTGTGAGAACTTTCATATATCGATTATATGACTAGTCCTTAGACTTGAGGTCTTTACAATCTTATGTGTGGATCAAATAAATTTGACATTCTCCTTCCCCGGTTCAAAAGATCCGGTCATAAGGGTATGATTGGGTCATTTGTTGAAACACATGAAGTTTGTAAAGATACAACAGAAAATCACCACTCTCTCAGATAATATTTTCTTATAAAAGTAGTATTCTAGTTCGCGGGTTGATATGTGTGATCAGTGCTTGAGACTGTGGCCACAACGGAAGAATCATATGAGATTCTTGGGTTAGCACGATTCATGACACTATCAACATCATACCTTTGACCATGTGGGTAGACACTTTCCGTACCCTAGGTCAATAGGTGGGGATACAGTGAGGCGGAAGACCGTATCATATGTAAATCGCATACAAAATGGGTATATATATCTTTCATTCTCATTTGGGGGCCTTGGCATGTTGCTAGATGTCAACATTGGTCATTGAAATCGAACGACCATCTGATCGGAGGATAATTTATGTTCGATTAAATTATCACGATTCATTTCATGTCCAACTTGAGGGGAACCCAAAAGGTCACACACAACAAAGTCGAAATCAATGATTAACAGTGCACAATACATATTTAACAACATATATGATTGCTGTAGGAATTGTTCATAAATGGTTCAATGTGTTTAATTATTGAACAGATATTTATGAGGTTCCATAGTGGCTTAGAGATTGGTGAATGACGATCATTGTTGTATTTCTCGTATTATATGTCGATGACATATTAATCATCGGGAATGATATTCACATGATGCAAGCCACCAAGCAATGGTTATCTCAGAATTTCTCCATGAAAGATTTGGGAGAAGCAGCCTACATCCTCGGTATTAAGATCTGCCGTGATAGATCTACGAGGTTGCTAAGACTTTCTCAATCTATGTACATAGATAAAGTTTTGAAAAGATTCAAAATGGAAGATTCCAAAAGAGGTAATTTACCTACTTGTCATGGAATAAAGAGCAATGTCCACATACTCATTCAGATAGAGAGCGTATGAGTAGGATCCCTTATGCTTCAGCAATAGAATCGATCATGTACGCTATGATATGTACAAGACCTGATGTCTCTTATGCTTTTAGCATAACGAGCAGGTATCGGGAAAATTCTGGTGAACAACACTGGGCAGCTGTCAAAACATCCTCAAGTATCTAATAAGAACTAAGGATGTGTTTTTGACATACGGAGATTGTTCTGAGATGAAAGTCATTGGTTACTGTGATGCGAGCTTTCAAACCGACATGGATGACAGCAGATCGCAAACAGGATATCTATTTACTTTGAATGGCGGTTCTGTCAGTTGGAAAAGCTCAAAGCAGTCAACTACAACGGACTCCACCATAGAAGCCGAGTATATTGCAGCATCTGAGGTAGCTAAAAAAACAATTTGGATAAAGAAGTTCATCACGGAGCTAGAAGTGCTTCCCGCGATAAAGAATGGTGTCACGATGTATTGTGACAACACGGGCGCCATTGCTCAATCAAAGGAACCAAGGTCCTACCAGAAATCCAAGCATGTACTCAGGCGATTTCATCTAATCAGGGAGATTTTTGAGAGAAAAGAAGTTATTATAGAGAAAATACCCACATAAGATAATCTTGCAGATTCTCTTACTAAAAGGCTGACTCAACAAAAACATGATAGGTACACCCGAGAGTATGGTGTCCAGATTCATACTAGTTGGCTATAGTGCAAGTGAGAGATTGTTAGGGATATGCCATATACCCAACTTGTGGATGATTTATATGTACATGTATTTGTAATATTTTCATTAATTAAAAAAATTACAATCTTTATTATACGTGTCTTACATAACTTATATGAATCATCAACACTATAATAAAGCCCTTGGAGTAATAAGACGATGACTTCCACGCCTTATGAGAATCATTACTCTTAAATGTTCCTAGTCATAATTTTATGAATAATCTGGGCGTTCACAAAGCGGAGAGACTAACATGATGATATGATCCGCCCTTAAGTGGGGTAGCCGATCTCATAGGCCCTTAGCGGAGATTCGTCCGCTTGGTGTATCACATGGATGCATGAGTTGCTCGTGTCCATCGAACTGACCGCCGAAAGTTTTCATATGGAGTGTTTATCCCATGTGTCTGTGAGAAATTTCATGTATCGATTATATGACTAGTCCTTAGACTTGAGATCTTTACAATCTTATGTGTGGATCAAATAACTTTGACATTATCCTTCTCTGGTTCAAAAGATTCGGTAATTTGTTGAAACACATGAAGTTTGTAAAGATACAACAGAGAATCGCCACACTCTCGGATAATATTTTCTTATAACAGTAGTATTCTAGTTCGCGGGTTGATATGTGTGATCAGTGCTTGAGACTGTGGCCATATCGGAAGAATTATGTGAGATTCTTGGGTTAGTACGATTCATGACACTATCAACATCATACCTTTGACCATATGGGTAGACATTTTCCGTATCCTAGGTCAATAGGTGGAGATACAGTGAGGCGAGAGATCGTATCATATGTAAATCGCATACAAAATGGGTATATATATATATTTCCTTCTCATTTGGGGGCCTTGGCATGGTGCTAAATGTCAACCTTGGTCATTGAAATTGAACGACCATCTGATCAGAGGATAATTTATGTTCGATTAAATTATCACGATTCATTTCATGTCCAACTTGAGGGGAACCCAAAAGGTCACACACAACAAAGTCGAAATCAATGGTTGACAGTGCACAATACATATTTAACAGCATATATGATTGCTATAGGAATTGTTCATAAATGGTTCAATGTGTTTAATTATTGAACAAATCATTTATGAGGTTCCATATTGGCTTAGGGATTGGTGAATGACGATAGGGGCACTTTGGGAATTGGAATAAATAGATTTAAAAAAATTACTATTCATGTGAATAGTAACATATGAATAGTAATTTTTTTTTTGTTATTTGTTTTGAATTCCAATTCGGCCCAAACTCTTATTATGATTGTATAATCTCATTAAACCACTAAATTAAGATCTAATGGCTAAAATTAAATTGGCTTTTATCCCACATCAGATTCTTAATTAATTTTGTTGTCTTTGGAGCACTATGTAAACCCAAAGAATTCTTCAGAAATTTTTGCATCAAACCTTTCATATATTAGGTTTATATAAGTGAGCAACTCTAAAGTTTAAGAGTAAGCCATTGATTTTGAGGATCCTTAAGTCTAATTGACTAGAGGAACATCGAGTTAAAATTTTTGAGGTATTTGCCTAGGCTAGCACCAAGGGCAAAATACATGTGCACTCAAGGCGTAGTCTTGCAGTTGAGTTTTGGCTTTGGTGTGTGCATCTTTGGAGGCCACACACTTAGGTGGCTCTTTGGAACGTGGAAGAGCTTGATGAGTTTGAGAAAAGCTTGTAGATTGGAGGGAGGACTGGAGGAGTCTACGGTTCAAGTAAGTCTTTTTCTTTAATTAGAGTTCTTATGATAGTTAGCATGTTTAGGTTTATGTTCTTTGCATGTTTTATAAGTTTTATGCTTAGAATATATAGTAACATGCCTAGGCTTGTAGAATAATCAAAACAAATGGGTCTTGGGCAAAGGGAAAACAGCATCATAATTTTATTTATTTTTCCGCTACGCACTCGCGGCCGCTTCCTAACACATCGATATAGTCATTACATACGAATTGACCCTTCATAAGTATCTCGTAATTAGAGCCGGGTCATAATATCTGTTATACCACTCTAATTATTTTTACCTTAAGTACCATTGATTCTCTAATGAATGATTTATTCATAACTATTACAAATTTTAATCTTTATATTCATAATAGAAATACTTGAGCGCTCAAATCGTTCAAGCACTAAATCAACCCTTAAGAAAGATACTCCTCTACTTATCGCAAGAAGAAGTGAACTTCATGTCTATGTAAGACGTTCCCAGCTACATAACAAACCATGCCCCCAAAGTACGTAGCTATTGGTCGGGACTGCTACACCACCTTTGTAAATCAAAGGACATAGCCTGCCATGTTGGAGTTCGTAGTACACTCACAATTAAGATCAATCCATATATGACCATCTAGTAGATCGAAATGACTTTCTTTGTTTAACGGATATTAAAAGAACGTCATTTCCATATGGGTCCAGTCTTATATGATCACATCATACAAGGTGCCTACATTCTCATGTCTCTATATGGACGATCCCGGATCAAGGTCGCCATACAAATATAGAATGTACCGCATCTATAGATAAATCACAAACAAAGTACCCAATTTTTTGCTCTCTATGAACTATTTAAGATTACTAACTTTAGACTTAAATCCTCTTGTGTATGGCACTAAGTCTGAAGGCACATAAGTAATCTAGGGTATTCAAGATAATTATAATATGCAAAAATTAAACAAACATTTTGATAAATGAATAATGCATCATTTTATTTCAAAACATCTAAAGCCGTTTACATCATATGTAGCTCTAGGGCATACATCCCAACAGTCCACACCCAAGGAACATCTAGAGGCCAGATTATGAAAGGTTTCTGACATACATGGCATCAAAGTGTGGAGGATCTAACATAAAATCAATTATATCATATAATCAAAGGATTACATATGCTACTCAACTAGAGGAGATTCCTATTAACGGTGGTGTGTACTTCCAACTATTAGGAATCACTTATGAGTCATTCAGTATTCACTTCAATGAATACCCACATGTCTATACGAGTTTCAAAAACTCATGGTACATCAGGTTAAACCATTGGACCTCCCATTCCAATATACGACATGCGCTAGTCTTCTAGGTTATAGGAATTCGACCATATTCCAAAACCAATGACTATGAATATTAACTTTAATAATAGTTTACACCTAGTGTCAAAACTATTCTAAGGTCGATGTCATTATTAGCATATCTATACATCAATCTAATACACATAATGACAATACCATTAATAAGGTATGAAATGAAAAATATAGTTATTTTTTTAATAAATAATAAAATGTACAATTCACATTGGCACTCTAAGCACCAACTCCATCAAACTTCCACTTGCTTAGTGCCAGTCTGGATGGTACTGCAGCCTCATCTACTCCACATGTTTATCGAATAACTTAGGAGGTAAAGCATTTGTAAGCGGGTCTGCTATGTTGTCTTGTCCTTGAACCTTCAAGACCACTATGTCTTTTCGTTCAATTATTTCTCTAATTATGCGATATTATCTTTCCACGTGTTTAGACTTGGAATGCGCCCTTGGCTCATTAGCCTGAGCGATGTCTCTTTTATTATCACGGTACAATGGGATCGAATCCGATATACTAAGCACAATGCCAAGTTCTGTGATAAAATTTCTAATCCAAACAGCTTCTTTAGCAGATTCTGAAGCCGTTATAAATTCTGCCTCAGAGGTGGAATCAGATGTTGAGCCTTGCTTTGAACAACGCCAACTAACAACACCACCGTTAAGGGTAAATATGTATCCTGATGTAGATTTTCTATCATATGGATCTCCCTGTAAGTCGGAGTCTGTATAACCCTTAACTTGTAGCTCACTTTCTCTATATACCAGAAACTTATCCCTGGTGCCTTTAAGATATTTTAGGATATGTTTCACGACTGTCCAATGATCACTACCTAGATCAGATTGATATCGGCTGGTCACACTGACGCCGACACTGATGTCAGGTCTAGTTCATAATATAGCATACATTATGTTTCCTATGCAAGAAGCATATGACAAGTAGACATCCTAACTCTTTTTTCTCAGTCTGTGGTGCCATTTTCTTTGAAAGATGTATTTGTTGCCTTATAGTTGGTAAAACTGTACCTTTCTAACATCTTATCTATATACGTCGATTGTGACAACCTTATAAGCTTCCTAACTCTATCTTGGTAGAGCCTTATAACCAGTATATAGGAAGCTTCACCCATATCTTTCATGAAGAAGTTCTTGTAAAGGTAGGCTTTCACACTTTGCATCATCCCTATATCATTTCCTATGATAAGTATGTCATCTACATACAATACTAGGAAAACTATCACGCTCCCACTAAATTTCTTATAAACACATGGTTCTTCCTCATTCTTGATGAATCTAGATAATCTAATTATCTCATCAGAACGACGATTCCGGCTTCAGAATGTCTATTTAAGTCCATAAATAGGCTTTTGGAGCTTACAAACAAAGTTTGAAGTCTCACTGGATACGAAACCCTCTGGTTGTTTCATAAAGATATTATTTTCAAGGAATCCATTTAGGAAAGCGGTTTTCACATCCGTCTACCATATCTCATAGTCGTGATATGCAGTAATGGCTAAAAGAATCCTAATGGATTTTAGCATGACTACTGGTGAAAAGGTTTCCTCATAGTCAATCCCAGGACGTTGAGTGTAACCTTTCGCTACCAACCGAGCCTTAAAGGTTTCCACATTTCCATCGGGCCCTCGCTTCCTTTTGTAAACCCATTTATAGCCAATATGTTTAACTCCTTCAGGAATTCAACTATGTCCCAGACTTGATTGTCATGCATTGTATCCATTTCGGAATTCATGTCTTCCTATTATTTTCTCGAATCGATATCCAATATCGCTTTTTTATACGTAGTTGGATCTGATCCTCCAAGAGGGGAACATCAGAGCTCACATCAGATATTAAAACAGTCTCTAATGAGGCCTTGATATTCTATTCGACTTACGTAGAACTTGTGTTGTAGATCCTTCATCTAGTTGGATTTCTAGTTCCATCTTAGGTTCCTTAATGTTGGGATCAAATTCATCAAGTTTAATCTCTCTACAATTCCCACTTTCTCTCAAAAATTTCTTTTCAAGAAAAGTTGCAAAGCGAACAACAAATACATTTTGTTGCTCGGAATCGTAGAATTGATATCCATGAAATTATCAGGATATCCAATGAACCTACTTTTATACCCTATGGATGCTAGTTTATCCCACTGCGCAATTCTAACGTATGTAGGACAACCCCAAATCTTTAAATGTCTAAGACTTGGATTTCTACCGAACCATATCTGATAAGGGGTCGTAGAAACAGCTTTCGGTGGAACCCTATTAAGTATGTAGGCAATAATTTGTAAAGCGTAACCCCAAAGGTAATAAGGAAGATCTGTATAGCTCGTCATGGATCGCACCATATCCAATAAAGTACGATTCCTTCGTTCAGACACATCGTTGTGTTGTGGTGTTCCAGATGGGCTATATTGGGCAAGAATTTTATTCTCCCTTAAATAATTTTTGAATTCTTCACTCGTGTATTCATCGCCTTGATCTGATCTAAGGCATTTGATGAATTTACTGGTTTGTTTGTCTACTTCGTTTTGGAATATTTTAAACTTGTCAAATGTTTCCGACTTATGTTTCATCATATAGACATATCCATATCTAGACTTGTCATCTGTGAAAGTCATAAAGTATCTGGAACCATCATGAACGGCATGATTTAATGGACCACATAGATCGATGTGTATTAATTCCACTAAATCTCCAGCACATTGTCTAACACCTAGAAATGAGGCATTTGTCATCTTTCTTTAGATACATGACTCACAAATCGGATAAGAATCTAAGGTTAGATTTTCAATCAAACCATCATTTACCAATTTGGATAGACTTCTAATACCTATGTGGCCCAATCTCATATGCCATAATTCAGTATTATTCAGTTCAGACTTCATACTTGTATTTTTCTCTATAATAAAGACATTTCTACATCTTTCCAAAACATAGTGACTGTTTGATAAAGAACATTCACATTTCAATAAATTTTCTTTATCATAAAAACCTAAAGTTTCATCCTTAATGTTTATTTTATATCCATCTTTATCTAATATTGGCAGTGATATTATTGACTGATAATTGAGGGAACATAATAACAGTCATGTAAATCTAATTTACATCCATTTGGGATATCTAAACAACAGTTCCTATGGCCTTGACATCCAATGTCTCGCCATTGCCAACTCTAAGTTGGACAACCTATTTATTCAGCCTTCTTTTAACCCTCATTTCCTACATGGAATTGCAAATATGAGTAGGACTGCCAGTGTCTAACACTCATTCACTATTTGCATATAAGGCTAACGAGATGTCAATAATTGAAAAAAATACAAAGCGTACCCGAGGGTCCTGCTTTTCCTTTTAGATATGGACAGTTCTTCTTCTAGTGTCCAGACTTGCATTGTAGACATTGGTCACGAGCTACTTTCAGTTTTGCGCATTTGCGCTTCTTGGAGTTTTTCTTTGATATATTCTTCTTCCCCATCTTGATTTTCTTTGACATCTCAGAAGTCTTTGAAGAGCCGGCTCCACCATGGAGATATAGTGTGGGGTTGCCTTTCTTCAAATCTTGCTCCGTCGTGCGTAGCACGTTATGAAGTTCTTCGTATGTGGCTTGTATCGAATGCATATAGAAATTTAATACAAAGCCATCATAAGAACCATGCAAAAAAGATAAATTCAAATTATGGCCCAGCCGTTCATCAAACACAATGCCCTGCCATTTCAGATATCGAATCTGGTCGATCATGTTCAAAACATGAGTGCTGACAGCTCCTCCTTCCTTGAGTTCAGCACGAAAAAATTCCTTAGACCTTAGATAAAGTTACATCTATTGATTTGCCTCGAACAACTCCTTGAGTGTTCGCATGATGCTCCAAGCATCCGGTACTTCAATGTAATGTCTCATCAAATCTGGCACCATCGATCCCAAGATTTAGGATTTCACTTTCAGGTTATCATCCTTCCATATATCAAAAGTTTATCGCTCTTATGGAGGGGAGTCAGGATCGATATCAACAGGCAGTGGATTGATCGTGACATAAGTCAACTTTTCATACTCCAAGACAATGAGTATGTTCATTTCCCATTCGAAATAGTTTTCGATTCCTTTCAGCTTATAGAAATCCAAAAGTTTCATCAATGGATTAGCAGAAATCATCTACAAGACAATATTTTTGAGTAGTAGCAGAACAATTTTCATTTCAAAAGTGATAACACTAATTGATTATGGAATTTTAAATCTATTAGTGTCCTCCCAATACTTTACGTAATTCTGTAATCTCCCTTAACGGAAAAATATAAATTTGACTATCAAAATTTCATAGCGGGAAGTGGATCCCTTGACATTTACTCCAGCCTCACACTAATGACGATATTGGCCTTTGTAAACTCATTAGGTAGACCTCCAAGGTCAATCACTTCATGTGACTCCTAGTTTGATCATGAACTGTTTCTTATCCTCACACTAATGACGATATTGGATTAAGACGTGTTCTAGGTGTAAACTTGTCAATGTGCACTAATGAGCTTCGTATGTACATCCTCACACTAATGATGATATTGGGCGACTACGTTAACTCATCATGTTACATCTAATGTTTTACCGGAGCGACCTAAGTTCCTCACACTAATGACGATATTTGATATAAGTAGTAAAAACTCATTCATCTCCGTATTGACAAGACGAACCATCCAATAATGCTTCAACATTATTAAAATAATTACTTAAAAGTAATCACATAATCACTGGAGATTTATAACAATCAAGTCATTAACTTAATTAGGTCAAAATTTTAATTTAAAATATGCAATACATATCCAATATGTCTTATACATAGTTAAATTAAAATTACTATGGCATAAATTCAAAAATATATGTTGTGTGGTTAAGCCTTTGCTACTGATACCATTCTGTTGGGACAGTTGTGGAACCCCTAGGATCGGATCGGTGTCCCGGGCAGCGGAAATGGGTCTAACCCATGTATATCAAGTATGTGTGTAATTTTAAATTATTTAATGAAATACTATATTCCATTACGAGTGTATAGGAAAAAATCGGGACTGAATCAGAGTCTGGAAGCTCCAGAACGAGCGAAAACAAAAAATACCGCGGGTGCACTGTAGCACCAGACATCATATTTTTTTTTAATTCTTTTCTTTCAAAGCTTCAACTCACTTTCCAGTGAGCTGAAGCAATTAGGGTATTTTACCCTAATCACTTACGGTTCTCCCTAAACACTTTAAAAACACCCAAAATTAATTTTAATTTCAAAACCAACATTAACACATGTTATAGAATAAAAATCAAGTTTTTCAAAATATCAAATATTTTTACAAAAAAACATAAATTTATTCTAAATACGCATTTGCGTAAATTTTGAATCCAATATACAAACCAAATTAGAATCCCAATACGAAATGTCTCGTGAATAATTCTAGGTCAACCAAAGGTGGTCAAGTGATTCTAGAATGGTAGCCATAACTCTAAGCTTTAATCTAGAGTTCCAAACTCTAAATTATGTTTATGTCTAACATAAATATTTTTACCCAATTACAAGCATATTGTGTTTATACTTCCAAAGCATCCTAACACAATTTATTAGCCTTATTTCAACATTAAACTATGTGATCATGCATCTATTACATAAATAAACATAGCTTAGAAGAAGATCAAACATTACCTAGTAAGCTTAATGTAAGATCCAATCTACTTCACATTTGTTGAAATTGTTGGAAAACCTTCAAGGTGTGCAAGCTTGACTTCAAGATCCAACCTCGATTTCCAATGCTAGCAAGCTTCACTTCAAGATCTAATCTTGATTTCTCCTAAATAAAATGTTTTAGAGACCTCACAAGCTTCTCTAAACACTTCTCTAACTTAGGCTAATTTCTCTAAGAATTTGCTTGTATTTTTTTACTTGTAATTAAAACATTCCTAAAGCTTGCTATTTATAGCAAAACTTAGGTAATTTTTAATTAATAAAAGTTGTAATCAACTTTTAAGTGGGCTTAATCTAATTTGTGCAAATATAATTTGGTGCGACTAATCTCCATTGTATCCAACTTTAATTTAATCCAATTAAATCAAGCCAAGGATTAGGAAATTGATTAGTTAAATGCTTTCCACCTTGATTTATCAAGCCAAAACCACATATTATTACATACTTATAATTACCATAATATCCTCAAATGGTAGAGATAATTATGATTTTACAATTAAGCCAATGTGTAATTATTGAATTAATCCAATTAGGTCAAAGTAAATAATCAATGTTATCCAATAACACTTGATTATCTTAGTTGATAATTATAATATCGAATATTATATTTTATCAAAATTAATCGGCTAGCCAAGTGCTCAACGAGTACACTTCATATTGGGACTCTATAAGTTCAGACACGTTTGTCATATAAGCCTAGCTAATATGTACGCAATTCGGCCACTTCCGAATTCACGAAGAACACGAACGATCTTTCTGAACTATACAAGTCGAGGTCATTACATATGTTAACAATCCCTCCGTCGTAGGCTATCCGAGTTGTGCTTAGGAAATATAGAATACACCGTCAAGTTTTCAAGGCGCACATCTCATGTCGATACCTAAACCCATTATGGTACTCATATATGAGTCATTCAGTATTCGCTTCAACAAATACCCACATGTCTATACGAGTTTCCAAAAATCATGGTACATCGGGTTAAACCATTGGAACTCCAATTCCAATATACGACATGTGCTAGTCTTCTAGGTTATATGATTTGACCGTATTCCAAAACCAACGACTGTGAATATTAACTTTAAGAATAGTTTACACCTAGTGTCAAAACTATTCTAAGGTCGATGTCATTCTTAGCATATATATACATCAATTTAATACGCATAATGACAATATCATTAATAAGGTATGAAATGAAAAATATTATTATTTTATTAATAACTAATCAAATGTATAATTCAGATTGGCACTCCAAGCACCAACTCCATCACATAAGTTGGAAACATTTGACAAGTTCAAAATATTCTGAAACGAAGTAGAAAAATAAACCGGTAAATTCATCAAATGCCTTAGATCAGATCGAAACGGTGAATACATGAGTGAAGAATTCAGAAATTATTTAAGGGAGAATGGAATTCTTGCCCAATATATCCCAACTGGAACACCACAACACAACGATATGTCTGAATGAAGGAATCGTACTTTATTGGATATGGTGTGATTCATGATGAACTATACATATATTCCTTATTACCTTTGGGGTTACGCTTTACAAACTGTTTCCCACATACTTAATAGGGTTCCATCGAAAGCTGTTTCTACGACCCCCTATCAGATATGGTTCGGTAGAAATCCAAGTCTTAGACATTTAAAGGTTTGAGGTTGTCCTGCATACGTTAGAATTGCACAGCGGGATAAACTAGCACCCAGAGGGTATAAATATAGGTTCGTTGGATATCCTGATAATTCCATGAGATATCAATTCTATGACTCCGAGCAACGAAATGTATTTGTTGTTCGCTTTATAACTTTTCTTGAAAAGTAATTTTTGAGAGACAGTGGGAATTGTAGAGAGATTAAACTTGATGAGTTTGATCCTAACATTAAGGAACCTGAGATGGAACCAGAGATCCAACTAGATGAAGGATTTACAACATAGGTTCTACGTAAGTCGGATAGAATATCAAGGCCTCAATACTAGGTATAAGGCTCTATCGAGATAGAGTTAGGAAGTTTATAGGGTTGTCACAATCGACGTATATGGACAAGATGTTAGAAATGTACGGTTTTACCAATTGCAAGGCAACAAATGTACCTTTCCGATACGACATACATCTTTTCAAGAAAATGACACCTAATTATACATATTTGGACAAATTAGATTAAGCCCACTTAAAAGTTGATTACAACTTTTATTAATTAAAAATTGCATAAGTTTTGCTATAAATAGCAATCTTTAGGAATGTTTTAATTACAAGTACAAATACAAGCAAATTCTTAGAGATATTAGCCTAAGTTAGAGAAGTGTTTAGAGAAGCCTGTGATGTCTCTATAACATTTCATCTAGGAGAAATCAAGATTGGATCTTAAAGTGAAGCTTGGAAGCATTGGAAACAACATTTGATCTTGAAGTCAAGCTTGCACACCTTGGAGGTTCTCCAACAATTTCAACAAAGAGAAGTAGATTGGATCTTGCATCAAGCTTACTAGGTAATGTTTGATATTTTCCTAAGCTATGTTCATTTGTGTATTAGATGCATGATCACATAGCTCAATGTTGAAATAAGGCTAATAAATTGTGTTAGGATGCTTTGGAAGTATAAACACAATATGCTTGTAATTGGGTCAAAGATGTTCATGTTGGACATGGAACAATTAATAAGAGTTTGGAACTCTAGATTAAAGCTTAGAGTTATGGATACCATTCTAGAATCACTTGACCACCTTTGGGTGACCTAGAATTGTTCAAAAGACATTTCGTATTGGGATTCTAATTTGGTCTGTGTATTGGATTCAAAATTTACGCAAATGCGTATTTAGAATAAATTTATGTTTTTTGTAAAAATATTTGATATTTTGAAAAACTTGATTTTTATTATATATCATGTGTTGATGTTAGTTTTGAAATTAAAAATTAATTTTGGGTATTTTTGAAGTGTTTAGGGAATACCAGAAGCCGTTAGGGTAATAGACCCTAATTGCTTCAGCTCTCTGGAAATTTTCCAGAGAGCTGAAGCATTGTTTTGAAAATAAAGCAAATAAAAAAAAGTTGTTGGCGCACAGTACGCGCCAATTTTTTGTTTTGCTTCGTTCTAGAGCTTCCGGACTCCGATTCAGTCCTAATT
Organism: Zanthoxylum bungeanum; assembly: GCA_019454045.1. NCBI lineage: Eukaryota > Viridiplantae > Streptophyta > Magnoliopsida > Sapindales > Rutaceae > Zanthoxylum > Zanthoxylum bungeanum. The sequence goes on along the minus strand of SKCR01033340.1, from coordinate 39,478 downwards.
TTTTCCTATACACTCGTAATGGAATATAATATTTCATTAAATAATTTAAAATTATATCCATACTTGATATCTACGGGTTAGACACATTTCCACTGTCAGGGGCACCGATCCAACCCTAGGGGTTCCACAACTTCCCAAACAGCATTCGTCCCGTCGAGGCCATGTTGGTGGCACAAGGAGGGTACATTCTCTTGTGGCCAATTAATTTGATGTCTAAGGGCTGCATTCGTCCCACCGAGGCCATGTTGGTGTCACAAAGAGGGTACACTCCCTTATGACCAGTTAATTTGATGGCTCGGGGCTGTATTCGTTTTGCCGATGCTATATTGGTAGCACAAAGAGGGTGCATTCCATTATGGCCGAGTATTATTCTTGGCTCGGGGTCGGGTTATGTCCCACCGAGGTCTCATTGTGATCATTGTCATGGGGTCAGAGTTTCCCCATATGGCCAAATGTTGAACGACACAAGGCTGAAACATTAACCTGTAGCCGAGTATTATTCTTTGGGCATGACCCCTCTCTGAAAGAGTACTCGTCAAGAATTTTTTATTTGTGGTCATGATATACGTCATCTGCAGCATATAGAACATGGTCATCATAACAAAAAGGGTAAGAATAAGTTTTAAAATAAGAGTTCGATTACCCTTGAGAGGGCCCTGCATGATTTGGCGATGAGGTCCTCAAGCGAGTGACCTTTATACTCTGTAGCTTTCTACAACTTAACGGAATCTGCCATATAATTGATGGATGGGAGAAGGTGAGCAACCTTGTCTCTCACATCCTCGGTGAAGTTATTGATGCATAACACATGGTTCCATTGGGGAGAAACTGTTGAGGTCTTGCCCTTTTAGGCTGTTGTTTTCCTCCTCGAAGCCCTCTCCACTGGCTTCTTGGGCTCATCACCCCCGATCTGATGGTGATGTCTCTTGCTCGGTCGGGGAGGAGCGATTGTGGCTTGGACTAGTCTGGAGATACTTGTAGTCTGAACGGCTGGTTGGGCACGTGTAGGTTGGACTGAATGAGTCAGGATTATGACGGATGATGGGGCACTTGAAGGCTCTGGTAACAGTGTGGTAGTGAAATGGGCAGACTTCCGTCTGGCTTCTAGTAGGACCGGGGTGGTCATCCGAGGTTGGGGGTTGCTGGACCCACCTCGGTCATCGCGCAACATCTCTTGGGCACGCTGGAAAAGAGGTAGGGAGCCAGAAATTCCTACAAAAAGAAGAAAACACTTGGAATAAAAAGAAGAAATAGGGAAATACAAGGAGAAAATATATTAAATGAAAAAAAAACATGAAGTTAACAGGTTAGTCAGAACCTGCCAGCCTGCCACGACTTGGGTGGAGGAGTGCTTGGGATTAAGCCCAAGTCGGCCAAGGCGGAGGGATTAACGAGGTCTATATAATGATCTCCAAATTCGACTGCCTTTTTCACCCTGGTCCGGGTCTCGTGGTGGACTTTGAGGAGATCCCCCCAGCAAACTGTGGACGTTTCAGAGTTTAAAAATTGGTTAAGTCAGAAAAATTAAGAATTCAGAGGTCGGATCATTACCTCTGTCCAAAAAGATATTGGGGATTGTGACGAGTTCGACGTCAATTAATTGTTGTTGTCCTCAGGGGGCCCACAATGAATAACCATTTATCCTAGAAGTTTGTGTTGCTGGCCGGGAGATTGGTAATGAGATGGGGAATCCCAATATGAGCATAGAGATAATACCAACCCTTCTATTCTTTTTGGATTGACATTCATCCGATATAACCTTTTTAGTTCGGAAAAGGTCGGCTCTCCCAGCCCGACTTGGCTCCAGATGACGTACAAGCCGACCAAAATTCTCCAGCTGTTCAGATTTAGTTGGAACATAGCTATGTGCATGGAGGATAGCATCCTTGCGAAGTAGCCTTGGATGGGCAACTGAAGTCCCATATCGAAGAAAGCCGCGCACAATGCCACAACATCTTTTCCGGGTTGGCTCGCTGGTCCTATTCCCTCGTGACGGCTAGGTTGATATCCTTTGAAATATCAAACATTTCCCTCAATTACTCCATCTCGGTCTCGGTGATTACTAAAGCTCGTTCCATTCTGAGATTCGCGAAGTGAAGCCTGGTATGACTTGTCTCGGGCTGGGGTATCTGTTTGTGATATGATTGGTTGTCCTCCTCTAAAGCAGTCTGAGTAGTATAATAGTCGTTGTGATTCTCAGATCCTGAGCTGTGTATAGTTATGAGTAGGGGCAGGGCAGTTGGTAGGACCTCGAAGGGAGTGAGGGAGGAAGACTCAGACTCAGACTCAGACTCAGACATTCCTATAAAGACATGACCCGAGACAGAATGTCAGTTCATAATTTCAGTTAATGAAACACACTAAATCTATAGTTATGCCTTGTTGGATAATATGACCCATAGCGTCACTATTTGCACAGATCATTGTGTTGTTGTAGCAAATTAACTATGTGACAAGGAAATTGCACTCTCATCATTTGTGATTAGATCACCTTAGATGTATAAATGAAGAGAGGTCCGTATGATTAGTTCCTGGATTGAGATGATATGAGACAGTATCAGTCCACGAAAGATTAATCATTAAATATCCCTAGTCGTAGTATTATCGAGACTGGACATCGATAATGCGGAATAGGCTAGTATCGCACTTGTGCGCGTTGTGAGGGCACAACAGCATAGTTCTCATATATTTGGGTATTGGATACCCATGCAAGTGCGGTAGGAGGTTGTGTTTCACCGATGGTACGGGAAACAGCTTCGCTCTGGATAGACCCATCGGAATCCCATTGGTATTATGACTATGTGTCTATGGGAGTCCGACATCAGGGTAGGTGTATATGGTCTTAACCTGAGACTTGTACCGCTAATGCTTACGACAATCAATATACTTTAGTTGAGGTCGTCTAGGACTCTAACCGGTTCTGTGTACGCCGAAGCTGAGTATATTGAGAATCATAGAGTATTGGGTGTGATGTCAAGACGGAAGTATCACTCCAGTCATAGTGGAGATGATGTCACGCAGGATACGGTATTAGTACTCTGAGGTGCTGCAGCCATCGGGATATTATGACAAGGTCATGTATATCCGATTATAGAGACTAGTTACCAGACATCCGACATGTGCTTCGTACGGGGCAGACACTTATCCAGCCCCAGGCCTAGCACGTGACTATTCGATACTGGGCCGATATGCACAATACTACTGTATACTACGACTGATACAGATCTATATATTCATGTAAGAATATTTCCGGAGAATTGGGTAGGCATGGCGTTTTGCTAGAAGCTAACCTTGTCTTGTGAATCGGTAAAACGTAGTACTTGGTACGTACGTGTTCGGATAGTCCGACGACCCGATTTACTGCCAACATATCCGGGGATCTCTTGGGTCACGTCCCAATGATACACCGATGAAGTATGACTCGCACTTTAAATAATCTGGGATTATATAGAAGAGAGAGAGAGAAAATTAATCTAGGATTAATTACGGAGATATTTTATCTAGGATAAAATATCGTCTAAAGAGAGATAACGATTAATTTGGAATTAATCGGTAAATTAATATATTTGATATATCAAACAGAATTGGATTTTGACGCGGAATTGAAATTGGATTTTAATTCGGGCGAACGAATTAATTTAGAATTAATTCGTTAGCGACGTGAATAGTGAATTCGCTAGACGTAATCATTTAATTACGACGCAATGGATAAATCGTTAATTTAGAATTAACGAACCCGAGCCCGAGTGTGATTGCGAGCGCATTCATATTTCGAATTCGAGTGCGGCACGCAAGTCACATCAAGCGTCAAGTCATTCGTCACATCAAGCGTCAAATCAAACGTCACTTTGAGTGATGTGACATTTGATTGATGTGAGTGATTGATTGATTGAAAGACATGTCACTTTAATAAAGTGAAATGAATAGTTGATGTAAGTGGGTGGAATAGTGTTAGTTGGTGGAAAGCATTTACCAATTGATTTTATATTAATTGTTTGGTAAATGTTTAATATATATTTATGGTAAATATATAAAGCATTTTGGAAATGCTTTGAAATAACCTAATACACAATTCTTCTTCTCCTTTTAACTCTCTCACTCTCACGCCCATGGCAGTGAACTGCCATGGGTTGGCCGAATTTTGGGAACAAAATTTGTGGGTTTTGTGGCAAAATCCAAGCGAGCTAGCACTCCCAAGAGACATATGAAGGTGTTAGGGACACTCACCCACGAGCCGGGAATCGTTCGACGAAGATTCGGAGCTCAATTTTGATGAACAAAGCTGAAAAACGTGGGCAGTGGACTGCATGCAGTTGGCGCCACTTTGGAGGAGCAAAATCGATTTGTTCTTCACCAAATCGTCTCAACCGATCGATGTGAGTATTCCGCAACTCCTTTGATATGTATTTCACACTTTATCATGCTTGTTTGATGATCTTGGGACCTAGAATAAAACCAACAATGGCATCAAGAGCCTAGGTTCAAGCATGAAATTGTTTAGGGCTAAAATTTGGGTAAATTTGTTTTGAGCATGATTTGAATGAATTGAATGTTTGAGTATGCTTATAACATGTTTAATTAAGGATTGATTGGATCAATTTAATTAAATAATGATTGGATCAATTTTCCCCAATTGATGGAGCTTGGCCGAATGGTATAAGGAATTTGGAATTTTGGAATTTTTTGATTTTATGGAGAATTCACGAATTTAAATAATTCAAAAAAAAAAAAAAAATTAACTGGTTACGAATTAGGCTGAGATACGTTTCAGGAGTGGAAATTCTTTACACATTTATCTCAAACACAATTCCACCTGGTTAGTCAAGTTTAAAACATAATTATTTTTAAAATAAAAATAAGATACTAGTCAATTATTCCCCTCCTCAAACCTAATAAAGACATTGTCCCCAATATCTAAAAAGAAGAATAATAGATTAGAAAATAATACATGGTTAGAGTGGAATTCTACATCTAAAAAGAAAACTAAAGGTTAAGATCCAGATTTATCTGACGTTTCTTACCACGATCATTATCAGACCATTTCAAATTGGAAATGATAGGGTCAATATTTGGTTCAAATGTCAATAGTTGGTCAATTAAATTATTAGCTATTTTGGCAGTGAAGATGATATCTTTTACGGGTTTTGAAAGGAACCCATTTCTCCTGGCATCTTCAAGAAACACAAAAAGAAAGTCAAAAAATTCATCAACATTAAATAGTCCAATTGGTTTCTGGTGTATGTTCAAGTCACCCAATATATCACTGTGAAAATTTAACATCGTGCCCAAGCCACCTGGAAAAGTAATAAAAGCATCAGCACGATTAATCATTTCAATATTTTGTTCGGATATACATGATACAATGCATTCCTCTCCGTTTGATTGTCCGATAAGATCACTTCCGCCAAAGGTTTTAGGATGATTCCCAAAACTTGACTACATCCTTCCGGTACGGCGTTTGAAATGTATCCCATCAGTCCAAGATTGTCACCGCCATATACTAAGTGCATATATCTCTCTACCATGACTCTACCCAATTATTTCGTTGCCTCAACAAATTCTGGCTTAGTTCTAGAACTAGTCCCGTAAAACACACAGATATTCATGACTCGTCTTCTTGAAGTTGCTTCCATTTTTTACTCTCTCTTTAATCCGGATGTGTTGAAGAGATAAATGACGAGCTGAATTTACAGATCTTGAAAAATGGTGAGTAATAATAGTACTAGTACCTCCCAAATGACAATTATTAGCTAAACAATAAATTAAATTGTGAAAGTCAAAAAGTCTGGATCTTGTCGGCGAAAATGAAAGAAAAATAACAAAACAAATCACAACAATTAGTTAAAGACAAAGAAATCAAAATAATAATATGTACAGGAAATAATGGCTTGAATGACCTCTATGGATCAGAGACAAGCTTCCCATCCAATTTTCTTATAAATTGGAAAACATGGTCTTTTAAAGTCAGATTCCCGAGACTCAATTGTTGTCTTTCTCTTCGAAACTGTGTATGTAAATTATGAATTGCGTGATAGACATATCCACTAGGATATGTCTCAAGAGTCAATGATATGTCATCTAAAGACTCATTACTCATGCCATCCCTAATGAATTTTATTTTATCTTCGTGATTATTAGACATCATTCCTAAAGAACGACAATGAGTATTGCATATACAGCGTGCACATTTATAACAAACACCTAATCGTTTAGCTATTCTTTTCTTAGTATAGGTGTTTTTTCCTAAACCAAGCAAAAATGAAATAAAATAGTCAGATGACTCACCTGCCAAGTGAACTCGTGCTTCAATTATCCAACGAATATCACTAGGAATACCTTTGATCGTCAGAATTCTCATTCTTTCAATGCGTACTTTGTAGACTTTCATCAGAGAGTTTTGAGAGAGGAAGGAAAATGCTTGTGAAGTTTTACGAGAACGTCTTCCATCATGTCTGTGACTTTTCCTACAAAAATTAAACACATAATATCTCAATAAATATACAAATTGCATGGGTTTCCTCTCTGCTAGCGCTAAGTTTAACGTCGTCAGCTAAACATGACTGCCCAAATGTTAGGCTGGATCTGTCAGTGTGAGACTCTCTTTTTGTCGCTCAAATGATTCTTCCCAATAGTGCTTGACACTTTGGATGTTGACCCTGAATGTGTTGTTTGAGTTGGGGTTATGTATCTCAACTACTCCGTATGGTAACATTTGGGTATTCAAAAATGGACCTGACCACCGTGATTTCAGCTTGCCAGTGAAAAGTTTCAACCTCGAGTTGTATAAAAATACTTGTTGCCTTGGTTCTAATTGTCTGCGCAATATTTTTTTTATCAGCCACTTCTTGGTCTTTTCTTTGTATAGTTTGACATTCTCATAAGCATGAAGGCGAAATTCTTCCAATTCGTTCAGTTAGTGGAGTCGTTTCTCTCATGTTGCTTGAAGATCAAAATTCAACTTTTTCAGTGCCCGGCACGCTTTATGCTCGAGCTCCACAGGTAGATGGCATGCTTTCCCAAACATCATTCGATAATGGGACATTCCAATGGGTGTCTTGAAAGTTGTCCGGTAAGCCCATAATGCGTCATCCAATTTTGTAGACCAGTCAATCTTTGTTGAACCAACGGTTCTCTTCAGGATTCTTTTGATTTCTCTGTTGGAGACTTCAAATTGACAACTTGTCTGCGGATGGTAAGCAGTGGTAACTTTATGAGTTACTCCGTATTTGGCTAGGAGTGCATCGAATTATCTGTTGCATAAGTGTGTGCCACCATCACTGATGATTGCCCGAGGTGTTCCAAAGCGAGTGAAAATATTTTTCTTGAGGAAATGTAAAACCATTTTGGAATCATTCGATGGTTGTGATGTTGCTTCAACCCATTTGGAGACGTAGTCTACTGCAATCAGAATGTACAGGTTTCCATATGATGAAACAAAGGGTCATGTAAAGTTAATCCCACATACATCAAATATCTCCACTTCGAGAATGCTTTGAAGAGGTCCTTCATTTCTCCTCAAAATATTTCATGTTCTCTGGCACCTGTCACATTGAAGAACGAATAAGTAAGCATCTTTAAACAGAGTGGGCCAGAACAAACTTGATTGCAGGACTTTGGCTGTTGTTTTATCTCTACTGAAGTGTCCGCCATAAGGAGATGAATGACAATACTGCAAGAAATTATTAACCTCCTCTTGTGGTACACAACGCCGTAATAACTGATCATCACAATGTTTGAATAGGTACGGCTCATCCCAGACATAGTACTTGACTTTTTTAAAAAATTTCTCTTGTTGTTGATGTGTCAATTCCAATGGCCATTTCCCCGATACTATGTAGTTTACATAGTCAGCATACCATGGGACTTTCTGCTGCTTGATGGCAAACAAATGTTCATCTAGAAAAGTTTCTTTGATTGTCAGCTCAGTGCAGTTGTATCTCCATTTTCGAGCCTTGACAAGTGATATGCCACTTGATTTTCTATCCATTTTCTATCTCGGATCTCCACGTCAAATTCTTACAGTAGAAGCACCCAACGAATCAATCTAGGCTTGGCATCTTTCTTCACGATCAGGTATTTGATTACTGAATAATTTGTGTAGACCACCACTTTGAGACCCAGCAAATGGGAGCAGAATTTATCAAAAGTAAACACAACTGCGAGCAAATCCTTTTCAGTTGTTGTGTAGTTGAGTTGTGCTTCATTCAAAGTTTTGCTGGCGTAGTAAATGGTGTGAAAAAATTTCACCTTATGTTGCCTCAAAATTGCACCTACAGTAAAATCACTAGCATCACACATCACTTCAAATAGAAGCGTCCAGTCTGGTGCTACTATGATGGGGGCAGAGATCAACTTCTGTTTCAAGATCTTAAAAGCATGGTGGCATTCTTTGGTGAAGTGGAAAGGCACGTCTTTCTCCAGCAGATTGCATAATGATTTAACAATCTTGGAGAAGTCTTTGATAAATCTCCTGTAAAATCCTACATGCCCGAGAAAACTTCGAATCCTTTTGATGGATGATGGTGGATGTAGTTTCTCTATTGTCTCGATCTTTGCTTTGTCTACCTCGATTCCCTTTTGTAAGATTTGATGTCCCATGACAATGTCTTCTTGCACCATGAAGTGGCATTTCTCCCAGTTGAGTACCAGGTTGGTATCTTCACATCTTTGTAATACTTTTCCCAGATTATGCAAGCAGTGGTCGAATGAGTCTCTGCACACTGAGAAGTCGTCCATGAAGACTTTCATGCTTTGTTCTATCATGTCTGAAAAGATGGCCATCATGCAATGTTGAAATGTGGCAGGAGCATTACAGAGTCCAAATGACATCCTACGGAAAGCAAAAGTACCATACGAGCATGTGAGTATGGTTTTCTCCTGATCTTATGAGGCGATGGCAATCTGATTGTACCCCGAGTATCCATCCAGAAAGCAGTAAAAATCATGCCCCGCCAGTCTGTCTAGCATTTGGTCAATGAATGGTAGCGGGAAATGATCATTCTGTGTGGCTTTGTTCAGCTTTCTGTAGTCCATGTCCACTCTCCATCCAGTCACTGTCCTTGTTGGAATCATCTCGTTCTTTTCATTTGTAAATAAACATTCATTTCTCTTATCTTGGGTACACAGTGCATATGACTTACCCAAGAGCTGTCAAAGATGGGGTAAATGATGTATGCATCCAGCCATTTGATGATTTCTTTCTTCACAACTTCTTTCATGATTGGATTCAGTCTCCATTGATGTTTCACTATGGTTTTATACTCGTCGTTCATTAGGATTTTGTGCATGCAAAATGATGGACTGATGCCTCGAATGTCTGCAATAGTCCAGCCAATAGCTCCTTTGTGCTCGCGTAGCACTCTCAGCAACTTATCTTTCTGCACCCATGTTAGCGACAAAGAAATAATCACAGGTAAATCAGAAGAGTTTTCCAAGTATGCATACCTCAGATGGCTCGGAAGTGACTTTAATTCCTGGTGCGGTGGTTCTTCAATCGAGGGCTTGACTCATTTTTTTTTTTTTGTAGTTTCAAACTTTCCACCTGTGGTGTCGATATGAAGTGAGAGGCTCCATCAAGATAGTTGATACATTCCATAATCTCATCTTATAATTCTATGTCAGTCATGTTGGTGATGCATGCTTCAATTTTGTCAGTGGAAAGTTACATTACACATGTGTTCTGGATGACACTATCTATTACATCAAGTCTAAAACATTCCTCATCTCTTTCGTCATTTGGAAATTTCATGGCTTTGAAAACATTGAATGTTACTTCTTGGTCTTGCACTCTTATGGTTAGTTCACATTTTTGCACATCAATGATGGTTCGATCTGTAGCCAAGAATGGTCTCCCGAGGATGATGGGTACGTTTTTGTCTTCCTTTATGTCAAGGACAATGAAATCTGCTGGGAAAATGAATTTGTCGACTTCGACCAACACATCTTCCACTACATCTCTCGGAAATATGAATGATCTGTCAATAAGTTGTAGAGTGAATGAGGTGGGCTTTACTTCTCCAAGCTGTAGTTTCCTGTAAATAGACAAAAGCATCAAGTTAATACTAGCACCTAAATCACACAAAGCCTTACCGAAGTAATGTTCTCATATGGTGCAAGGGATGGTGAAACTGTCGGGATCCTTCATTCTTAGGGGAAGCTTCCTCTAAATGATGGCGCCACATTCTTCTGTCAGTGCTACAGTCTCATAATCTCTCAATCTTCACTTTCGTGACAGAATATCTTTCATGAATTTGACATAGCTGGGCATTTGCTCCAACGCTTCTGCAAATGGAATGTTGATGTGCAGCTTTTTGAAGATCTCCAGGAATCGAGCAAATTGTTTGTTTAGCTTGTGTTTCTTGAGACACTGTGGAAAAGGTGGAGGTGGAGTAAATCTTTCTCGATCATTTTCTTTTGTCTCTTTTTCCTCCATCTGTGGATCTGATTCATTGCTTTCTTTTGGAACGTTCTCAATAGATGTCTTGACTCCAACATCTTTATTGATTTCAGTGCCGCTTTTAAAAGTGATAGCTTGGCATTGCTCATTTCCTTTGCTCATGGATTTGGTTCTATGTCGCTAGAAATGGTACCTTGTGGTCTGTAACTCTGAGCATTGGCCAGTTGTCCCAATTGATTTTCCAGTGCCTTCATAGAAGCGGCTTGACTTTGAAACATAACATCGTATGTTGTTGTTTGTTTTTGATTAAATGCTACTTATGCTTGAAACAAAGCGTCATATTTGGCCTCTTGATTTTCATCTCTGCAAGCATATATTCTATTCCTGGCTTCTTTTCATACCCATGTCCTTTATTTTATTATTGGAATCTAGGTAGTGGATTGTTCATTTCATTTGGTACATGCCCAGAAGTGTTGCTCCATGTAAAGTTGGGGTGATTCCTCCATCATGGGTTATAGATATTAGAGTAGGGATTGTTTCCTTGTCTATTGAAGTTGCTAACATAGTTCACAGTCTCGTCATGATAGTTGTAAGATTCTGCCTCCAGTACTACTCCATATGGTGAACTTGTGGATCCAGCATTAACTTGCATGCTAAGAGTTTCCAGGCATTTACAGATTTGATCCAGCTTGGCGTTCACAGCTGTGTTGACCCCAACTTCGTGGATTCTTGTTAGGGGTGTGCGCGAGTTGGATTGGGCGGTAAATGCCAATATTTCTATCCAATCCGCCACTAGCGGGTTGGGAAAATTCCAATCCGCCACCAAGCCACCAAAGTCTAAATCCGGTGGATTGGTTACAAATTTTGGCGGTTTCAACCAGCGGGTTAGGTAGGTTAGGCGGGTTGGCATTAACAATTTTTTTTTAATTATCACAAACTACAATTTGTTATTGATAATCTCAAAATATAACTAATGTAAAAAAAAAAAAAAGGTAGATTTCATTGAATTGATGATTGATTAGGAAATTGATGATTGATTAGCTGTAAAAATTTATTAGGTGAATTTATTAAATTTAAATACTTAACAATTTCAACTAATATATATTTTTTTATGTATGTAAGATTATTAATTAAGCGGCGGGTCAGGTTATAGCGGGTTGGTAATTTTTCAATCTGTAACCCAATCCAATCCGTAATTTTGGGGATCTAACCCACCTAACCCAAACCACCTAACTTAATGACCCGCACATGGCGGGCGGAACGATTGCGAATTGGACCGATTGGCAGGTTAAGATGAAATTTTGCACACCCATAATTCCTGCTACTCGATGGATCATGCTTCTCTTTATTGGCCACAATGAATTATTGTTAGCCATTTCTTCAATTAAGTCTCAAGCTTGATCTTCCTCTTTTGCCATTAATGCTCCTCCGGTAGCAGCATCTATTGTGGTCTTCATCAATCTAGAAAGCCCATTGTAGAAGGTTTGAACTTGCAGCCACTTTGCAATCTCATGGTGAAGACATTTTCGGAGCAATTCTTTGTATCTTTCATATGCTTCATAGAGGGATTCTGAGTCATGTTGCACAAAAGATGTGATGTCATTTCTCAGCTTTGCTGTTTTGGCTGGGGGAAAATATTTTGCAAGGAACTTGGTGGCAAGAACGTTCCAAGTGGTTATGGAACCTGCTGGTAGTGAATGGAGCCAAGTCTTAGCGCTGTCTTTCAAGGAATAAGGGAATACATGCAGACGCATTGCTTCTTCTGCCCATCGGTTGTAGTTGAATATACAGCAAATTTTTAGGAAGTTGTTGATGTGGGCATTAGGATCTTTGATTACACTTCCCCAAAATTGGACTGATTGTTGTATCATATGAATGCATATTTTGATGTCACACGCATTTGCTGGTAAGGGTGGAAGTACAATACATGATATGAAGCCGTCAACCACCGGAATTGTTCTATCTCGAATGGGAATTGGTGGTGCTACCTCCAAAGGATCAGGTTTCTGATTGTTAATGTTGATCAGTGCTTCTTGATCTTCTCGCATTTCCCTTCTCAACTGTCTGATTGTTCTTTCAATTTATGGGTCAAGCGGACGAATTTCAAAGCTTCTGCTTCTTCTCATGTAGTGTTTGAGAACCTGAAACACAAGAAAATAAAAATAATAAGTAAAAACAAATTAGACACAAGTAAAATATCTAACCTCAAAATCAATAGTAAAAGATAAATAAGTCACCGACAACGGCGCCAAAAACTTGATCCGATGAAATCACACACGTAACGCAAGTGCACGTATCGCTCAAATAATATAAAATTTATCGATCCCACAAGGACTTAATACATATGCTATTAATTTATGAAGCTAAATTTCTACACTATCTAATTGATTTGATTGTTGGTTGGATGGTGCCTTTTATCTAAAATAAGTAAATAAAATAAAAACAAATGTAAATTTCAAAAGGAATTAATGATATGAAATTGTCCAAGGTTGTGAATCCTACCAATATCTTTCACAGGATGAATTGATTATTTTATGATTGTGTAATATGTCAGTTTATTAACCTGGAACACGAAGTTATGCAAAAGCTTATTCCGATAGTCAGATGCAAACACCCAAAGTAACCCAATTAACTATATTCATATGTTAATTAAGAAACTCTGAATTCATTAAGTTTAAGTTATAATTATGGTTACCCACGCCCAACAGGTATATTCATATCCTGGAAGGAAATCTCTAAGGTGAATGTGAGATCGTGAGCTATTGAGTATACGATTAAACCTAAAATTTCTTTTCCAAGTTCATTTTAAGTTTACCTAATCAATTTTATTAATGGCCAATTAACAAAAAGCATTAAGAACTAGACTTAATAAATAAACCAAAACATCACACAAGACATAAGAAAAGTCAACTTATTAAATCATTGATATTGGTTTTCATCACAACCCTAGACAACGTATTTAGTTACAACATATATCTAGGACTACTAAAGACATAAATAAATAAAACATCATGCAATAAGTTGAAAACTAAAAAGTAAAAAAAAAAAATACAACAATGAAATAAAATATTGGGGTTAAGGGATCCACTTTTATTATTTCAAGTCTAGAAATCTCACTTATTCCAACCGACCCTATAGGCGGTATCCTGATTAAGTCATATTTTAATTAATTCCAACCGACCATAAATGTGGTATCCAATTAAGTCAGGTTAAAATTAATTTAATTAAGTTCAACCGACCATAAATGTGGTATCACATTAAGTCAGGTTTTAAGATAATTTATATATTATAAAATAAGAGAGATTAATCTAAACTATCATAATAAAGTTTCACCTTTCACCCCAGCAGAAAGAAGTTACCTACTCATGCTTTAAGTAAATCAAACAAAGTTTTATTACTAAAATAAAAATAAAATACAAGAAAGCTGAAATTAAACAAACAAGATACTCACTTCTGAGTATTCTAAGAAAATTCCCCACAAGAAAGTATGAAGAAATTCAACTGAAATCATCCTCTATTTATAGGCTCCAAAAATGGTGTGTGTCGCAACGCAGAGGGCTTGCTCGTCGCGACGCGCATTACAGTAGATGGCGGATGTCGGTAAATCAATAATTATGTTGACGTCATGATGATATGGTGATGACGCACGTGATGACACGTGTCGGCAGCTGAATTATTAGCCCGGTGTCACGACATGTTGAGGCTTGCGCGTTGCGATCCGTAAACAGTAAATTTCCCATTTTTCCATTTTGATTCATTTTTCACCGTTTTAGCCCCGATTTGACTCCAGTGAGTCCCGATATTTTATTTATCTATAAAATAAACATAAACATATCAAAATGTTCATAAAACGCGAGAAACTATACAAAATATTAAGTAAAATGGATGGTAAATATTGATATATTTTCCATTCATCATGCGCGCAAGCCAGAGATGCACGACGCGTGGCATCTCGATGAGGCAAAGAAATGGAAGCCCTAGAATGATGTGACAGACATTTAAAGGAGGCCATGATGGCAACACAACTTCCAAATGGCGGTTTAAGAGCCGTAGAAATGCATTTAATGAAGCAATCATCACAAATCGGGATCTTTTGACCATATGATTGCTCTCCAAATCCGAGGAGTATGCAGTTTGATTGATGGTAGGATTGAGACCCAAGGAGTAGCGGATAATCCAAATGACCATTACAGTTTCCGACATATATTCACATACTCATTGATACCGAGAACTATGTGACATATGTTGATGGTGATTTTCGGACCCCGAGAGGATTTGAAATATGAAGAAGGGTATTAAAGGGATTTCACTTTCCAAAATGGGGCCCAAAGTCTTTGCTAAGTAGATGACTCAAACCCAAGACCCATAGGTGTCTGGCCCGACCAGTGGATCAGAATCAGTTATATTTTAAGACCGACCCGATGATTTCAATTTTGGCCTTGAAGCGCGAGGAATGGAGCTCGGGATGAACCAGCAAAGGCACAGTTATATGCGCTCATGAAGGGTGATCATTGGAAGATGCAAGTTAGAAGAAAACCATAACAGTTTAGACTGTCATCAAAGAGAGTTATTTCTCAATATTTCTACATGCAAAGGGGCTCAGTGCTGGCTTGACCTTGTTGAATAGAAGATGAGGGGAGTGAAGTTTCTTTTTGTCGACCCAATCTTCTAGTAACTGCAAGGAAGATTTTCACTTGTTTCGAGATACCGACCCGATGATATGTGTCAAGGTTGCAGCATTATGCTCTTAGACGGAAGTTTGAGCTTCCCAATGATTGATTAGATAGTAGTAGGCCAGCAGCTAATGGGATGGAAAAGGATTTCATGCTTATTGACTGATACACACAACCACGTGAATGGTTGGAATACATGTTGGCACTTGGGCAAACTGGATGGCAGTTACCAAAAAGGGTGCATT
Organism: Zanthoxylum bungeanum; assembly: GCA_019454045.1. NCBI lineage: Eukaryota > Viridiplantae > Streptophyta > Magnoliopsida > Sapindales > Rutaceae > Zanthoxylum > Zanthoxylum bungeanum. The sequence continues at coordinate 24,164 of SKCR01033340.1, read as the reverse complement.
AATGAGTTTCAGATGGTAGAGAATGGTTGTGTCAGACGGCGGAGCTACTACTTATAGGTTGGTTGGGGAAGAGAGCCCACACAATAATGACTTGGTAACGTGGCTGACGTCACGAGTTGGCGGAATAATAGCCTTAGACATACTATATAAAGAGGTTGAGAATTCATTGTAAGGGGCTTGGCTAATTTTTCTCACACATAACTTGTAAAAAAGATAGCAAAAAGCTTAAGTGTAAGCGAGAGCTAGAGCAGGTCGGTTAGACCCGAGCACCTAATAAAGATTTTAGTTTCTTTGCATCTGTGGACGTAGGTTGGATCCATTCCGCCGAACCACGTTCAACCCTTTGTCTTGTCTGTTGTTTCTATCTTTTGCAAAGTTTGATTTGGTTATCAACTAACCAAACAAATTCACTGCTTGGAGAAGGTTTGTTTGAGGAGTGGTTTTTCCCGAATTACCCCTGTAACGAAAAACAACCGTCAACACATAATATTGGGAGCTGGTTTACCGAATTTGAAATACTATCCAGAAGCAATATCAGCAAGAAAACGGATAATGGAGGTGAAAATGGTACATAAGATAGATTCAAATAGAAGAAATGTGAAATCTTGGCAAATGTTTTGGGTGATGTTGTATTCAAACACGTACAATTTGCATATCTATTGTTGCCTGAAAGCATAATCTTCAAAGATTTTTACCCAACAATTCCAACATGAAAGACTTACATTAGTTGGTGGTAGTGGTTCAGAAAATTTGTATCAACAATTGTACGTAGTCATAATACACTTAGATCTCGATGATATTATTTTAGACCTGATAAGTTTACTTATAAAAAAGCTATTTAATCTGCGGTGAAGGATTGATAATTAGAAAAGGGCTTGTGAGATTTCTTATGGGACGAGGAAGATGGAAGAATAGGCTTAATGTGTTTGTTTATAACTAGTGTTTTAAGAATCAAACCGAAGATCGAACCTGTTTAATGGATAAATGGTTTGATCAGTTAAATCGTTCCGGAAAACTAGCTTACGTCATAATAGTTTTATTTAATTAAATTATAAAAAAAAATGTTAAAAATTAATTTTTTATTTAAAAAATTAAAAAATTGAACCGATCTAAATTGATTCGTTGGTTTTTATCAGTTTTCTCGGATTAATTTTTAAGTATTAATTGGACCAGACATAATGTCGATTTCCAGTTCGACCGGTCAAACCTATCGATCCGATCCGATTTTAAAAACTATGTTTATAATGTCTTGATTAGCGGGTTTTGTAAAGAAACAAAACATTTAACTCAAAATGCTTATTTACTTTTTAGATCATGTTTAAGCTTACTTCAAACACATGTCTTGCATGTGTGGCCTTCACCTAGTAATATAAGATGTATCTTATATATATTAGGAGTGCATTTAATTTTACAGCCAAATTAAATTTTACATATTTTGATGGGGATTTCTGCGACTAAGGAATCTGAACAGTTCGGTAAGGGCAGAAAGGGAATTCTCATTGATCGGAGGATCAGTGCTCAGAGGGTATAGGTTGTTCTTCAACTCTGCGTGGAGCCCGGGTCCAGTTTTCTCGGGATGACCGACCAGAGGAAATTGCATGGACCAGATTTCAGATATTGACAACATCAGAGCCGGGGCCGACCACAGTAGACCGACAGCTCGGCTTGGTTTTACTTTACCTCCCAGAAACGGTTGATGAGTACGGATATTTCAGGTTAGAACGGTATCAGTTTGGGAAGCTCAGCAGATTACTTGGTCGGCCTCTTGAAGACCGACGCAAGATCAAAGTTGTTGGATTTTTCCCTCTGAAACATGTCATTATTCAAAGGCTCTTTACAGGCTGACACTATTATTGTTGCGTGTGGCAGTGGAGAAAACAGAGTGGTGTGACAGGCCCTCAGATGGCAGGTGTGCTTTCGGCGACAATAGTATTGGTGCAGAGAGCTCGTCAATCAGTCGGAGACCACACATGAAGCGTCATAAAGGTGGAGGAACAGTGTTGTAATCCTCTGGGCATATAAAGAGAAGTAAAATTCATGTGTCATGAGAGCGAAACTTGTAACTGAAAGAAAATGAGCACTACTTGTATACGCCGTAAGCAAAACAACTCGGTTTTCATTAGGTCATCCGTGAAAACAGGTCGGCCGAGCTGGTTTTGGTAATAAAAGTAACATCATATTTTATGCCTGTGGACGTAAGCTGGACTTGTTCCGCTGAACCACGTTAAAACTCTCTTGTCGATCTTTGTGATTTCTCCGCTTTTTACTACATTTGCCTTTGGTCTCCCCATAACTAGGGGTGAGCATCGGTTCCAGTTCTACCCAGAACCGGTTGGAACCGGACCGATTTTCCGGGTTTGGAATCGGAACCGGTTGTAATCGGGTAGGTTCCGGTTCCAAATATGAAGGAACCGATTTTATCCGGGTAGGTTCCGGTTCCAAAATAGTCGGAACCGGAACTGGACCATGGAACTGGTTTATATGAATATAAATTTTAAACATTTGGCGTTCATTATTTAATTGTACAAATTTTAAAGAGTCACAGTTCATATAGCAATATTTTAGTTCTTCTATCAAGTATATATAGAATGTATGTGTGTTTGTGTTAAACAGAGACGCTTAAAATTAGAAAATGAGCTCATTGCAAACAGAAAGCTGCTATAATTTAAAACTACCACAACTAGGGGGAAAATAATCAATCAATAAACAAAATTTTCCTTTACTCCATTTTGTTTTGCCACAATTTTGTTTTAACAAAAAAACATCTTCTTAATCTAATTCGAAATATTCCAGCACAGCAGAATTCGACTCTAAAATTATATGTATTTATTTTTTATCTTTTCATTTTCCTTCCATTTTCCCAGCAACATAAGTATAATGAAAATCTATATATAACTAATGATATCAATGATCAAATATTTTGAAAGAAAATAGTGGGCTATTGTATAACCTTTCGTTTTTGAGCTTCCACACTCCGATTTGGTCCCTGTTTTTTCCTACGTACTCGTATCAGAATGTAGTTTTCATTAAAATATTTTAAAATAGGGTAATTCATAACCGGACCAGAACCGGACTAGAACCGGACCGGAATCAGATTGGAACCGAATAATAGGGTACCCTGTTAAATTGGGTAGGTTCCGGTTCCACTTAGTGCGGAACCAAATTTTTCCGGGTAGGTTCCGGTTCTATGCGGAACCGGAACCGAAACCGGTTTTGCTCACCCCTACCCATAACTAAATAAATTCAAGGTTGATGGAAGGTTGTCTCATGAGGGTTATATCGAAACTACCCCTGTGACGAAAATCATATGTCAACAATTGGCGCCGTCTGTGGGGATCGTTAACAAAAAGCAACTTACATAGTAAGACGATGGTAAAAGGTAGAAACCATGAGTTGTTGGAGAGTTCAGCATCAGAATGGATGAAATGGGAAATAAATGGGAAGAAGCTGGTCAAAACGGGAGAAGGAAAGGGTTTGCAAGAAGAATGAAGGTTGACAGTAGAAGCTTTCATTTTTTTGAGTTGTAGAATAGAATGTAAGAGGGGCAGCGAATGATCACTCATTAGGACTGAGTTGCATAATGGAATGTAACGTTGTGGATGGGTGACGTTCGTTGGCAGTGGCTGAACAATTCCCTCCTAGCGCATGTGCCATAACTAATCGGCCTGCCAGAGTCCTCAGTTTCACAGGTTGCCAGTGCTGAAGTGTCGGCCAGGGAATTATTCAGCCAAGGGCAGGGGACAACGTCCATCAGCCCCCCTCAATTGGCATGGTAGACTCTCCCAATGAGAGGATGAGAGGAAAACCTGAGGGAGAACCACAAGAAGCTGCGGGTTCTCGGCCGAGCTCCGGAGTTGTCCCGAGATGTTTATGGAGCATTCGGCGTGGATGATTCTTGTCATCGTGGTCGGGAAGCAAGTTCAGACGGATCTGAATAAGCTCAGGCTAGAAGATGCTTCAGACTGCCGAGACAAGAACCAGAAGAAAGTATTGTAAAAGCCTCTCTTAAAATTACCTGCAAAGAGTTGTAAGAATGGAAGCAATTCCCTTGGATATGAATAAAACTTTTATTTTTTAAGAAACTTGTCTATCTTACTTGTTTGTTAATCAAATACGAAAGTTATTTTCAATATTCTTGGGATGTGCTCGATGCGAATGGGGGATCGGTGGTCGGGAAGGGCACCGAGCCCGTGACACGCCAATCCCGGGTGTTATTATCAAACCTCCGGATAGAAGTGTTCCGACCTGGCTCCTTTCACTTTTGAGGATCCAGAACGCCTTAATGGATGGAGTACATATGGGAAAAACGTAAACCTCTCGTGGCACGCCAACCCCGAGTGTCATTATCAAACCCCCGAGACCGGAGCGTTACTACCACATGACTCACATCTTTGGGGAGCACCTCGGGTAAACCGGTCCCAGAGAGGTTTCTTCCCATGCGAGTCGGCTGGTGAATCCCGCTGAGAACCATCAGACCACCTGGCTTAGGTACGGCCGAATGGCCCCCTTGATTACAAGAGTCTCGGGTAAACCGGACCCAATAAGATTTTTTCCCCTGCGAGTCGGCTGGTGAGTCCCGTTGAGAACCATCAGACCACATGGCTTGGGCACGGCCGAATGGCCTACTTGATTGCAGGAGTCTCGGGTAAACCGGACCCATGAAGGTTTCTTCCCCTGCGAGTCGGCTGGTGAGTCCCATTGAGAAACACCCAGGAAGGGCACACACGGGGTGTCTTCCTCCCCCATGAAGATTTGCTTGACCGCCCCGGATCGGCATATCCATAGCCTGGTTAGCCGGGATACTGAATTGTAAGGTTCAGAATTGTGTTTTGGGAGGCACCGGGCATAACGCTGCCTCGGAACACCCGAGTTGTTATTTTTTCATGAATTTGTATGGAGTACGTGCTAAGTCACCTCCATTTTGTTAACTTTGCTCTGCTCCATTTTTGTTTTCATCGATACCCGGCAAGAGGATGTCCGCGTCGAGATCCGCAGAGCCTCAGAGGTTGAAAATCTTCCCTCGTGTAAGTCTTATATGTTCCACTTGCTCGGGGCTGAATTCATTCCGCCGATGCATCATTCCACCAGCTCGGGGATGGATTCATTCCGTCAAGTCTGTATTGTACCACATATTCGGGGCTTGATTCGTTACGCCGATGTATTGTTCCACCTGTTTGGGGCTGGATTTGTTCCGCCGACGCATCGTTCCACCAGCTCGGGGCTGGATTCATTCCGCTGAGTCTGTAATATTCCACCGGCTCAGGGCTGTATTCGTTCCACTGATGCTTTGTTCCACTTGCTCGGGACTAGATTCGTTACGCTGATTCTGCTTTGTTCCACCAACTCGGGGCTGGATTCGTTCCGCCGAGTCTGCTTTATTCTACCAACTCGGGGCTGGATTCATTCCGTCGAGTCTGCTTTGTTCTACCAACTCGGGGCTGGATTCATTCCGTCAAGTCTGCTTTGTTCTACCAGCTCGGGGCTGGATTTGTTCCACCGAGTCTGTATCGTTCCACCAGATCGGAGCAGAATTCATTCCACTGATGCTTAGTTCCACCATTTCGGGACCAAATTCATTCTACCGATGCTATATTCCATCAGCTCGGGGTTGGGCTACATACCATCGAGTTCGTCTCATTGATCTGGGGATGTAACATTCCCCCAAAGCCAATTTTTCTTCTCAGCTCGGGGTTGGGCTATATCCCACCGAGTCTATCTCATTGGTCCGGGGACGTAACATTCCCCCAGAGCCAAGTGTTCTTCTTAGCTCGGGGTCGGGCTACATCCTACCGAGTCTATCTCATTGGTCTGGGGACATAACATTCCCCCATAGCCAAGTGTTCTTCTCAGCTCGGGGTCGGGTAACGTCCCACCGAATACATTTGATTTCGGCTCGGAGACAGACAATCAACTCATGGCCGGACTCGAATTGGTCGGGTGCGAGATCACATTGGGATTTGGAATAGCAAGTTAGAAATTTAAAGCCAAAATAAGGCAATTATAAAAAGCAGAACAGAAAACATTTGAGATGAGCAGTAAAAGAGAAATTGCAGAGTGTTATTACGAAAAAGAGTATATTGTTTAAATTTACATAGGGCCCCCTTCGGGTCACCCTCATTCATCAGCCCGTTCAGGGGCAGCTGCTTCTTCATGGTCAGGTCCAGATGGCTGGATAACTGGTACAGGCTCGGCAGGAGGCACCTCAGTTTTAGTTTGGGAGGTAATAGGGGCTCCAGTTTCTGCCTCGGGCACTTCAGAGGCAGGGACGGGAACCTCATGCTAGACATCCTCAGGGGCCGGAGATATTGGCATGACAGAAATAGGCTCTGGATCCTGGATTTCCTCCGAATGGAGGGCAAGTAATTCTCGGGCCTCATCCTCAGAAAGTTCCCCTTTGCAGAAGCGGATGGTTACGTTGATTGGTTCCATGTTAACCTCGGGCATCAGGATTGGAACAATCTCGGCGCAGTAGCCAATCCCCTTGAGCTGGGCACTCTCCAGCTCACCCTTCAGTTCAGCATCCCTCTTTTCTAGCTCGACCTCCCTCTTTTTCAGCTCCTCTCGAGCCTGATCTCTCTCTTTGGTCGTTTTCCTCAGTTTAGATTCAGCGCTTGCCACCTCCCACCTCATGTGCTTGTTTTCCGCTTGGGTAGCCTTCATATCCTTCTTGGCAGTCTCCGCATTCTTCCTGACCAGGGAAGAAGCATTGCGGATGGACTCATTCAATGCAAGGGCATCAGCCGCCGTTTGCTCAAGAATTTTGATTATCTCATACTTTTTTGCCAGCTCGGCCTCCCGCTCAGTGATTTGGCTTTGGAGCCTCTGCACTTGGCCCCCTCGGATAGAATGCTTATAAGTAGGTCCTTGTTCCGAGCCAGCACATAATTATCATGAAAGTAAGAAGAAAATAGGTTAGAAAACAAGTAAAAATATTGTACGGGAGCGAAGAAGAAAGTCTACCTCGGCAATTCAGATTGAGAGACGGGAAATCACTTTTTCCGGGGAGATGTCCTCGTACTGCAGGATCTTCTCGATAGGCACCGCTTCAGCCAGCTGATTGATTGCCAGCACCAGATGAGAAGTGGTCTCTCGGACCTTCTCGCTGAGGTCGTCCACTCCCAGCACCGCAACACCCTTTTTGAAACTTGGAGGAGCCTCAGCAGCTCGCCTCTCCCCCCGAGCAATAGACCTTCTCCTCAGGGGCTGCTCATTTTCCTCCTCCTCCTCAGGTTCAGCCGCTGCTTCCCCAAACAGGCGATGGCGTTTGCTCGAAGGCTTGGAGGACCCAGATAAAGGTCGGACAGTTGTACTTGGTACCGCCCTTGTTGGAGAAGGTATGGGCTGTACCGCTGGCCGAGCAACTGATTTGGTTTTTCTCTTAGCCTCCGCGGGAATCAGAGTGCTCAGCCATCTCCGAGAGCTTCCGGTTTCACTTGGCCCGGGTTTCTTCGCCAGACCTTTGATTCTGTCAAGAACATTGGGCTGCTTCGACATTCCTACAAAATACAAGGCAATAGCGTGGTTAGTTCAGAATTCTGGTGATTTCAAGTCATCTGTGAGTTAAAGCACACAAGAGAATCAGTTAGAAAGTCAGTGAAAATCTACCTAGTCGCCTCGGGACCTGTGGGGGTGCACTTTGATTGTGGCCCGACTCTAGGAAGGCCAAATCATTGAATATCCTCTTCCAGTGGCCGACGTAGTTCCGGGCCACCGTGATCCTAGTGCGGACCTCATTGGGGTAACCTTGGGAGGATCCCTCCAGCAGGCTGAGAATGGTTAAAGAGTTAGCATTTTATCATGAAAGTTGAGAAAAATAAGCCAAGAGTCCGGGTCCTAATCTTATGCTCTGAAGATATCTGAGACCTCTGTCATCTCGGGGCACAATGACCAGGTTCGTCCCCAGTCGCCCGTAACCCAGAACCATGGGTCTTTGAAGTTTTTGTTGGTTTGGGGAAGGTCATTGATGAGGAGGGGAACGTCGGCATATGAAGAAAGATAATACCAACCATGATGGGACCAGAGGTTGGCCTTCAATTTGTAGAGCCTCCTCAACTCCTCGAAAGTCGGCTCTCCGAGGCCGGCCTGGTACCAGATCACATGCAAGCCGATCAAAATTCTCCAACTATTCAAGTTTAGTTGGCAGGGGGCAATCTCCATCTTGGCCAACATTCCCGCGAAGTATGGTTGAATGGTTAGCCGAATACCGCATTCAAAGAATGACGGAAGAAGGGCGACCGAGCCATCGTCAGGTTGGCTCGCGGGTCTAGCGAGCCAGGGACCTCAAGAACTATGTCTATGGGGATCTCGTACTGTTGACGGAGTACGCATAAGGCATCTCTTGTGATGGTGGAGGGTCGGTTCATGTCCAAGGCCGAGCAATCCAGTTCTCCCGGCTCAGGATCTCTCCGAGGGATTCTATGGTGGTAGATGTCATTTCGTTCTTAAGAATGGGTTGGGGTGGTTTCCAGTTCCTCTAGGCTAGGAGAGCCCGAGCTGGAAGAGGTTTCTTCAGTATGAGGAGGTTGAGGTTGTGCGGGTTTGGCCGAGGAAGATTCAGCGTCAAACATTCCTGACAGTCGCCATGAACGAGAAGGTCAGTCAGTGGTCAGTTTAAGGCACAACGGATCCAATGGAAATTCTAACTCCGGGAACCTAGCCTATAGTCTCTAAATGCCCTAGCAATGGCCCCAAACAGTAAGTCTCTCCCTAATAGCATCTAATCAAACACAAAACACTGAAAAGCTCGAAACACATACATCCTACCCACTCTCCAACCAGAAAACATACACATGCTACACTCACCACCGAACTCGGAGCATGCTTCGCAATACAGAACGAAAAGATAAGTATGATAGAAGAAAAGAAGAATGAGCAGCAACAAGTAAAGCATCCACAGGCAACAGACAACGATGGCAGAATACAACAAATAAAAAGAGAGGGGGCGAGTAGGGACTTACTTGATTTGGGAACAAGAGAGTTCGCGGATAGTCTGGTCGGCTGGAAGGTTGCTGGTCTCAGGTATGAGAAGAGTTTTTGTAGTTTGAAGTTGAGATTTTTCGTAAAAGAGAAAAAGAAGCTTTGTTTTGCATCCTTATAGTCGGCTCGTAGCACCTGTGGCTGTTGGATCCAAGGAGATTTCGGATGTGCGACGGGTGTTGCCATCAGGCTCCATCTGATCAGGCTGAGATGAACAGTTGAGATCGAAAGACTTTTTGACTGCCTCGAGAACGGTCGACTGATTTGGGTTTTTGGCGGGAAAACCATGAGCTCTTGACAAGTGGCACGCTTGGGTTAAACCTTAAAGATAATTTGATGGGTATTTAAGAAGATGTGATGGCTTGCGGTTATCGAGGGACGACTGCCAGAAGGGTAAAATGGACATTTGCTTCAAGTTGGGAAATCGTTTGGAAGACATCAGAATCTCTTTTGGCCGAGGACGTTGAGGCCGAAATTGTTTCCTATATTGTACATGTGACCGACCACCAGGCTGATGCATGTCACACTTCGGATTTGTGTAGTTCCCGGCACCAACTCATACACTCGTTGGAACCAAGAACTATGAGACAGATGTTGATGGGGATTTCTGCGACTAATGAATCTGAACAGTTCGGTAAGGGCAGAAAGGGAATTCTCCTCGATCGGAGGATCAGTGCTCAGAGGGTATATGTTGTTCTTCAACTCTACATGGATCCCGGGTCCAGTTTTCTCGGGATGACCCACCAGAGGACACGGCATGGACCAGATTTCAGAGATTGACAATATCATAGCTGGGGCCGACCACGGTAGACCGACAGCTCGGCTTGGTTTTACTTTACCTCTCAGAAACGGTTGATGAGTATGGATATTTCGGGTCAGGACGATATCCGTTTAGGAAGCTCGGCAGATTACTTGGTCGACCTCTTGAAGACCGACACAAGATCAGAGTTGTTGGATTTTTCCCTCTGAAACGTGTCATTATTCAAATGCTCTTTACAGGCTGGTACCATTATTGTCGTGTGTGGCTAGGGGTCTTCGCGGTGCGGTTTTTTCGTTTTTCACTTCAAACCGCGCGGGTTGGCAGTTTGGGAAATTAGAAACCGAAACCGCAAATTTGATAAGGAAAACCGCGACGGTTCGGGTTGGCGGTTTAGCGGTTTGGGCGGTTCGGGTAGGCGGTTTGGATTATAAATTTTTTTAAGGAAATTTTTTGTGTTTTCACATAATAATTGAAGGGAAAAAATACCTAATTTTCATTTATACATTGCATATTGTCATATGATAATTAAATATCTTAAATTTCATGGTTAAAAAAGAAGAAAAATATAAAATAATATTTAATTTGAACGCGGGTCGGCGGTTTAGGCGTTTCGGGTCGCGATTTGAGTCAAAATTTGCGGTTTTAGACGGTTCGGGTCGCGGTTGGGTCAAAACCGCACACTGACCCGAAATTTGCGGTTCGGTTCCGATTGACCCGAAATTATTTTTAATTTTTTTTTCAAACCGGGCGGTGCAGTTCGGGTTGGTGCGGTGATCACCCCTACGTGTGGCAGTGGAGAAAATAGAGTGATGTGACAGGCCGTCAGACGACAGGTTTGCTTTCGGCGACGACAGTCTTGGTATATAGAGCCCGTCAATCAATCGGAGACCACGCGGAAAGCGTCATAAATGTGGAGGAACATTGTTGTAATCCTCTGGGCATATAAAGAGAAGTAAAATTCATTTGTCAGGAGAGCGGAACTTGTAATTGAAAGAAAATGAGTACTACTTGTAAAACACCGTAAGCAAAACAGTTCGGTTTCATTAGGCCATCCGTGAAAACAGGTCGGCTGAGCTGGTTTTGGTAATAAAAGTAACATCTCATTTTGTGCCCGTTGACGTAAGCTGGACTTGTTCCGCTGAACCACGTTAAAACTCTCTTGTCGATCTTTGTGATTTCTTCGCTTTTTACTACATTTGCCTTTGGTCTCCCCATAACCAAACAAATTCAAGGTTGAAAGAATATTGTCTCGGGAGGGTTATCTCGAAACTATCCCTGAAACGAAAATCATCCGTCAACAACATATATCAACCGACTAGGGGTGTTCATAGGGTCGGGTCAACCCGCGACCCGACCCGACCCGACCAGACGTGACCCGACCCGACCCGCGCGGGTTCATAAAAAAATTTGCAAATTTTTGACCCGACCCGACCCGACCCGACCCGAAATTTGCGGGTTCCTCAACGGGTTTGATATTCTTGACCCGACCCGACCCGACCCGACCCTATACAAATATATTATTTTTCTAAAATTTTTATTATTTTTCTAAAATATTTATTATTATTTTTAAAGTTTTTACTATTATTTCATTTATTTATTATTTTTTTGTATTAAAACTTTATATATATGATATTTTTGGGACATAAAATAACTAATATTAATATTTCAAAATAATTAATTCATTTAAAAAAAATTATTATTTTTTAAAATAACCCGACGACCCGACCCGACCCGAACCCGATCGGGTTTCACATCTCCGCGACCCGACCCGCGACCCGATTTTCCATTGACCCGACCCGATCGGGTCTAACAAAAATTCAAAAAACCCGACCCGACCCGACCCGTAAACACCCCTACAACCGACCTCAAACCAAACCCAACCCGGACATGACAAAGCCAAGGCCCAGCCTAAGAGCAAGCAGCAGCTAAGAATTGGTTGCACTCTCGGTCAACTTTGTTGGAATGCCAACATAACAGAAGAACAATGATCATCAAACGGATGTCCTTCACATATCATAATTTATAAGTCGTAATTACGAAGAAAGGATCCCATTTGATTGCGCGTACACGGTAAAGAACCTACATCCCTCCGCATGCAACAAAATACTCGAGAACACTTCCTAAGCTCAGCAGAGGAACACCACCATGTATAAATAATGGCAGACGAAGCCTCAAGCAAGAATCATATTCTATTCCATTTCATTTTTTAATATTTTCTTCATATTCTACTCCCACACGAACACAACCAAACCTCAAAGATTAATTTCATTGATTCTCATTAGGTCAAACGACTCGCCCGATCCAACTCACTGGCTCGGTTGTTGTCTTTAATACTCACTGAGTGAGTTTGCGAGCCGTTGATTAACAACAGCTATGGCGCTCTCAGCTTCTGATTTGCCGTCGATATACACGCTGCTTGCTAATTCAATGAGCTGCGATGAGAGCATTCGCAAACCGGCTGAGGCGGCGCTTTCTCATTCGGAAAGTAGACCTGGTTTCTGCTCTTGTCTCATGGTCTGAACCTTCGACTCCTCAATTTCTAGGGTTTTAATTTAGTTTAGTTCTTTTGTTCTAGTTTCTTGTGAAGCTTAGTAACTTCTGAAATGAATTAAATTTAAATGCAGGAAGTGGTTACTGCGAAGGATTTAGCTTCGCAGGTGGATGTACGATTGATGGCTTCGGTGTACTTCAAAAATAGTATATATCGTTATTGGAGGAACAGGCGCGATTCTTCGTAAGATATTGATCATTTTATACTTTCTATTTAAGACTAAGAGATATTACTGATGATTATGGAGTAAAATGTAATGTAAGAATTTTGTTTAGGGGAATAAGTAATGAGGAGAAAGTACATTTGAGACAAAAATTGTTGACTCACTTGAGAGAAGAAAACTATCAGGTGTTTGTCCAAGTATTTCTTACTCTTCTTTAAAGTGTGTAATTCTTTTTGCCAGTTTTTGTTCATCAAGATAGTAGGTCTCTGAGTCATATGATTTGGCCGGATTATATGAGTTTGGACAGTGTTCGCTAATCCTGTTATACGAATTTGTTTATTTGCAGATAGCTCAAATGCTAGCTGTGCTGATTTCCAAGATTGCTCGCTTTGATTATCCTAGAGAATGGTATGCTTTTCGCCCTTAGCTGCTTTAATGATGATTTATAGTGGCTTGCTTTTATGTTACCAAAGGAAGAATATGATCCGACTTCATGTTATTTTGATTGATTGCCTACATAGAACTCATATCTTAATATCTGTTTTTGTTGGTATTTCTTCATTAAGATAATTTTATATATTGATCCATAGATGTAATGTTTTGTTTAGGCCACAGCTCTTTTCTGTTTTAGCACAGCAGCTTCAAGTGGCAGACGTTCTTACTTCCCACAGGATTTTTATGATTCTATTCCGAACCTTAAAGGAATTATCCACTAAACGTCTTACTGCAGACCAGAGGAATTTTGCAGAGGTATAGGCTGCAGCATCATGTATTATATTTTTTATATTAGTTTTTTTGTCTCTACCCTGCAAACATAACATTCCTATACTCTGTTCTCATGGTTATGTTTTGACTCTGTCCGTTTAACTTTTCTGAGTTATTTGAATGAAAATGCCACCTAGTGAAGACCGAAGATTGTTGAGTTTCAGCAGCCAGTTATTGGGGCCTGGTAAATAGTGTAGGCAGTTTCTGTGCATGAAGTGGTTCCAAATAAATTTGTCAAATTTAGAAATGCATAGATTTAATGGAAGTTGACTGCAATTGAAACCTTGTCAAGGTAATTCATCTGAAGAGACTATGGTGTGCTCTTGTGGTAGATTTTGCTTAAGCCTGCAGACTAGAAAAGGGTATTATGGTCATTAGTGACTGGTGGAAGTGTTCAGGCTCCTCACATTGTTTTATTATACTAGGTGAAATTGTAACGTTTCTTGCTCCTTTGTGGAATTGTAGATGTGATAAGGAGGTGGACTCTAGGCAGTTGGTGGTTTCTGCTGTCCAAATGTTTATGGGAACACAATATTCTCATAGGCAGGGTGTGCTGGCATTTTTTTTTTTTTTGGTATAGGGTTATGGATTTGCTCTTTTTTGATTGTTCGTCCCTGCTGCAGCTTTTTCAGGAGGGTCTAAAGGGTTTTCCTTATTTCCAGTTACAGTTCTTCAACTTCTTTCTCTATTGAATGATATGATTATATGCATCGTTTGCGTATTAGAAAGATGAGTTAACTTCATAATCTTAGGTCTATATGCCCTTACAAGATATCACCTCTTAAAATTAACCATAAGGGTTGTCTTTACTGTATAGCACCTATGCTATTGCTAGACAGACATTACATTCCATTGGCTGGATAATTGTGTTGTCAATGTTCAAGATTTGCTTTTGTAGCCTCCCTTTTACAATTTAAATAATGTATGACTGTGGGGTCTTCAATTTTGCAGCCAATAGTTCTATCCTCTGTGGAATGATAATAACCTTCTATTCAAAAATTCTCTTTGGCAGATATCGTCTCATCTCTTTGATTATAGCTGGCACCTTTGGCAGAGTGATTTGCAGACTATGTTGCATGGTTTCTCTACAGTTGCTCCAATCTATAATTCAATTGCTTTGGAGCAGCATCATGATGAACTTTATCTAAAATGTGAGAGATGGCTATTGTGTTTAAAGATAATACGCCAATTGATTATCTCAGGTTTTCCTAGTGATGCAAAATGCATACAGGTACTATATAGTTCTATTTTTTTGTTTTTTGTCTTTTCCCGCTTATACTTATTTGCTTACCTTGGCAGTTTATATTTGTTTCAACTTGCTTATTTTTATCTTTTAGGAAGTGCGACCAGTCAAGGAGGTCTCTCCTGTGCTGTTGAATGCCATCCAATCATTTCTTCCCTACTGTGAGTTCTATCACTTGGTCTTCTGATTGTTGCTATATAGTCAGTTGCATGTAGATAAATATATGTATTAAGTATTTATTTTTCACGAGATGCATTCCCAGATCTTGGTCAAGCACAAGCAGCTAAATCAGAAATTGTCAATTTCACATTTGTTCAATTTATTGGCTTTAAAAGAGTATAAAAAAATGAACCTCATATTTCCTCCTCTGGTAACATTTATTGATCATTCCATTCTTCAATATCTGATATTCATATGTATTATCTTTCCTCCTCTGGTAACATTTATTGATCATTCCATTCTTCAATATCTGATATTCATATGTATTATCTTGATGGACAGAGAGCTAAATTTGTTTTGTGTTTTTTTTTTACCTACAGCTGGTAAATAACTTATTTACATGAGTTACCCTCATTTGCAGATACATCTTTTCAGAAGGGACATCCTAAATTTTGGGAGTTCACAAAGAGGGCCTGTACTAAATTGATGAAAGTTTTGGTTGCAATTAAGGGCAGGCATCCTTATACATTTGGTGATAAATGTGTCCTTCCACCTGTCATGGATTTCTGTTTAAATAAGATAACTGCCCCTGAGCCCGATATATTGTCATTTGAGCAATTCTTGATTCAGTGTATGGTACTGGTGAAATCAGTTCTGGAATGTCAAGAATACAAGCCAAGTCTTACTGGGCGGGTGATAGATGAAAATGGGCTTACAATCGAACAGATGAAGAAAAACATATCTAATGCTGTTGGTGGTGTCTTGAGTTCCCTTCTACCTAAAGAACGGATAGTCCTTTTATGTAACGTATTGATAAGAAGGTGATAATACTCGACTTCTGCTCATCTCCTATCAAATTGTGTTGAAGTGTAAATTCGTGTATTTGCTGATTTGAATAATTGAATGTTATATCATATTGTTTATATTGAAGTTGTGCGTAATTAATATGTTCCACTTTTGGATATGTAAGATTAAGTTGAATGTTAAATTTGTGTATATTTAATTTTGTTTAATTTGCTGGTGACAGTAAGTTGTTTACAATTGAAATCACAAGAGTAATCGTATATAAAACTGTTCTACTGTTGCTTATCTACAGCATATACTGATACGATTACTCTGGCTTTTCTGAAAATAACTATGTCAATGGGCGGCACTAACTAACCTGTAGTAACTCTGTCTCGTGTTATTTAAAAAAAATAATAACTGTCTCATGTTTGCTTTCTAAACATAAAATTTCCAGTATTCTATCAATTGAACTTTGTTACACTATTAATAATTGTGTCCTTCTGTTGTATTTACAATTAAAACGTGTTTTGCTTATACTATTGATGTTTCGACAGGTATTTTGTTTTAACGGCAAGTGACTTGGAGGAGTGGTACCAGAACCCTGAGGCTTTTCATCATGAGCAGGACATGGTTCAGTGGACAGAAAAACTGAGACCTTGTGCTGAAGCTTTATACATTGTATTGTTTGAAAATCATAGCCAAGTAGGTCACCTTCAAGTTTCGTATATTATATGGTATACTTTTGTCCTTTTATCTTTAGATTCAATGTGAATCAATTTCTATTTATAGCTGCTAGGTCCTGTAGTGGTATCCATCCTTCAAGAGGCAATCGATGGTTGCTCAACTTCAGCGACTGAGATCACGCCAGTCTTGCTACTAAAAGATGCCGCTTATGGTGCTGCAGCATATGTTTATTATGAGCTCTCAAACTACTTGAGCTTTAAAGATTGGTGTGTTTATTTTCCCCTGTTCTACCTATGGTATTTTCTTTTTGTAATTAAAATTGGGAATTTTGCAAGATTGACTTGTAACTCGGAACTGGCATGAGTTTGTTCATTTGTAAGCCCTCGTAAGTGCACATGTTACGGTATCACAAGTTGCAAATATTTTTTTTTATTGGAAATAAACTGCAAATTCTTTTGATAATGAATAAAATGTGTGCCCTTTGCTTTTGGTTACTTTCAATAATGCATTTATACTGTTGATTACAGGTTTAATGGTGCTTTATCCCTTGAACTTTCCAACCATCATCCAAATATGCATATCATCCATCGGAAAATCACAATAATATTGGGACAATGGGTTTCTGAGGTAATACAATTTTATGAGCTGCATATTATGTAAAATTTTATGATTATTAGCTTTTTGTTTTTTTAAGTACGTATCCAATGGTTGCTGTAATGACTTTATTACCTGTTCACAACAATATCTAGGCAAGATTATTGTCTCTATATCACCATAAACATTGTGCTGTCTACATTTATTTGGTTATTTTACATTTTGGCAGTTTATGTGGTGTGAATACTAACTGATTGCTCAAGTTATCATTAAAAAAAAAAAAAAAAGAAAGAAAGAAAAATGAAAATAAAAATGAAGGCAGAACTTTTAGGAGTCAACATGTTACAATAGTTGTTTAAAAAGTGTTAGAAAGATCTTTGATAGGTGCTTGAACTAAGAGCACTTTCTATAGAATTGGTGCCTCGTAAAATTCTTGAAACTGTTTTATTTTCTTACTTCTTAGTCAAAGGGGACATGTCTTTGAGATCTATAGAAAACTTATGCTGTGACCCAAACCATGTTCTTTTGGTTTTCTGATTTTCATGATCTGTCCAGCATACACTAACCTGAAAATAACATCTATATTTCTAATGTTTGCATTTTGGCAGATTAAAGATGACACAAAAAGAGCAGTATACTGTGCTTTGATTAAATTGCTATTGGATAAAGACCTATCGGTCAGGGTATGGTTCATAAATTCTCATTCTTTTTGCTGTACATCAGTTCTTTCTCCGACAGTGCTGTTTTATATAAGTTTCTTGCTGATAAATTTTCGTTACATTTTGTTTGACTAAGGAATTTTTGCATTTATTGTTTTAGCTGGCAGCCTGTCGGGCTTTGTGCTTGCACATTGAAGATGCTAACTTTTCCGAAAGAGATTTTACCGACCTTCTTCCTATTTGTTGGGATTCATGTTTTAAATTGATTGAGGAAGTTCAAGAGTTTGACTCAAAGGTACATAGATAATTTCTAGTTTAGTAAAATAGACGTTGTTTCTTTTATTTCATTGTAGAGGGCATGGATTTCTTGTATTACGTTTCTTGCATTAGGATTTTACGATAGCAAATTCTACTTTTGAATAACATTAAAATTAAACTTGACTTCTCTGTGATACACGCCTTTTTTCCTGACAATCTTACTGACATTCCGTTTTTTCTTTTATTTCTTGCAGGTTCAGGTTTTATATTTAATCTCTATTCTTATTGGGCATGTCAGTGAAGTCCGTCCTTATGCAAATAAGTTGGTCCATTTTTTTCAGAAGGTATATAGTAGTATTGTTTTTATCCTTTTGTCCTTGTTAGGTGCTGAGAAAAGTATAATAGAGGTTAGGCCCTCTTCGTTGGTAGAAAAAGAAAAGATATTCATAAAACACGAACATGCTGGGGAAACAAAAGGACCTCGTCTGTCTTCACCAATAGGAATTAGAAGTATATTTCCATAAATCATTTATTGTTATCGTGACTTATGTTAGCTATGCTCAATCTCCTGGTGGTAGAGGGGATGGTAATGTTGGTCGTGAGCTGTAATAGTTAAAAAGTATATTCCCTGCCCCTGTTCTTCCATTTTTTTATATTTTCCTTAACTTGGAAGGTCTGGGAGGAATCTTCTGGTGAAAGCCTTCTTCAGATGCAGCTTCTTATTGCTTTGCGGAACTTTGTGGTTGCTCTTGGCTATCAGTCGCCAAATTGCTACAGCATGCTGCTTCCCATTTTGCAAAGGGGGATTGATATAAATAGTCCAGATGAGCTAAACCTTCTTGAGGATAGCATGCTGGTTAGCTTACCTTTTATATTTTTATTTTTTGGCTGGCTGCCTTATTCTTAGTTTGCTAAACGCTATTGTCATAATTGTGCAGTTGTGGGAAGCCACTATTTCTCATGCTCCGTCGATGGTGCCTCAACTATTAGTGTACTTTCCCTGTCTACTGGAAATCATGGAACAGAGTTTCGATCACTTGCAGGTTAGACTTCATAAGTGACCATATAACATTTTCAACTGTGCATCTCGTTAAACTATAATTAAATATATATATATATATAGTTATAGTTATATATATCACATTTAAACAAAAGTGCAATTAGTAATTACTAAAGCTTGTTAAAAGAGTCCTCCTTCGGTTAATAACTTTGGGAGCTCAAGTTTGAATGGCTAATTTTTTATTTCATCCTTCTATTATATATATTCAGTTTCAGATTTCTTCCTTGTTCATCAAGGGACAGGCGTGTTGGTTAGATCTTCTGCAGTGAAGCAAGAGGTCAAGGGATTGAATCTCCCTCACACTAACCTTAGAAGGACGTTAAATTTTATTTGTGTAGGAGGGAGGGGGAGGGGGGATTGGGGATTTTAGCAAAAGGTTGTAACTTGCCTACATTCATATTTAACCTGTGCATGTTATTTTGACTTGAAATATAATTCCAGGTTGCTGTCAATATTGTTGAGGGTTACATTATTCTGGGTGGAACTGAATTTTTAAGTATGCACGCTTCCTGTGTTGCTAAACTTCTTGACCTGGTTGTCGGAAATGTTAACGACAAGGGACTGCTCACAATTCTGCCGATCATTAATATGCTAATACAGGTACTTACAACTTGAAACTTTAGATATTTGAATTTCTTTTAGGCTAGTACTGTCTGGATGCAAAATTATAATGTTGCCTTTTACTGTCCTATTCCATTGGCCTTGATACCTGAGCATTAACGGTTTAAAATTTACATATTGTATGGTGATAACTTCATATCTTCAATTAATGCCTTCAGTTGCTAAGGGAGATGATACCAAGTCATTTGACCTCCACTTGCCTTCAGAACGTGTTAATGACAATTCTTGAGGTTTAGATTTGTTGCCTTTGAATGAATCCAGTCAATCTGATAACTATTTGTTTCTGCTGTTTTGCAGTGTTTTCCTATTGAAGTGCCCCCATTGATAAGCAGTACTTTACAAGTAAGTGGAGTTCTTTGCCTGTGCAAATCCATGATTTTTCTTTTCATATAATATAAATCAATCTTCATTGAATCCTCCCCAGAGCCCACGGTATAGGTAGCCTTGTACGCTGGGCATTTTTTTTTTTTAATTTTACATGAACCAATCTTCATGCCAAACTAATCTTGAAATTGGGTTTAATTCCCTTGCACCATGTGAAGAAGCTTATCAACTGAACCTTCTTGTATCCAATGTGCAAATTTTTGATGATCTTTGTTTCGAAATTCGTAATGAATTATTGTTTTTGGCGAATTTTAACAAGCATTTGGATGTTTCAATGTTGCTAGAAACTGATTGTTACATGTTTGAGTGGAGGAGACGACCGTGAGCCTTCTAAGACAGCTGTTAAGGCGTCTTCAGCTGCTATTCTAGCAAGGATTTTGGTGATGAATACCAATTACCTTGCACAATTAACATCTGAACCATCACTCGCATTACTACTCCAGCAGGCGGGCATACCAATTGAAGAAAATATACTTCTTTGTCTGGTTGACATATGGCTTGACAAGGTCAGTGGTGCATGCATCTCCATGAAATTATTGGTTTTTTTATTATTATGTTTTAGATTTTTTTGACTTGTTTGCATATTTTTTGAAACATCAAAAGCTGCATCATGTTACATACCAGCTGGATTGATTCAAATTTTTAAGATGTTGAATGTAGATATCTCTACCTGGGGACTTGGTCATTCAGAATTCAATTTTTTTATTAGTCTCCCATTGAGATTCTGGAAGTTGTTTTTGTCCTTTTTTTAAATATGCTTGTACACTGCTCTGAAGTTATTGTTTAGAGATTTGTGCATGGTTGTTTATTTGATTGATTTAATATTCATAGAAGTGAAAAATTGGGTCTGAACAACTGGCATTCGACCTCTCTCTCTACCTAGGATCCCTTTTACAAACGAACCCGGCATTAGGTTTTTAGAAGGATGTTATTACTAAAACTGGAACTTTACAGAGTTTTGCTCTCAGATTGCATTTAAAATGAGCTAAATTCATGTTCTTGGTGAACTATAATTAACGTTATTGATGTTGGTAAACAGGTAGACAATGTATCTTCAGTCCAGAAAAAGATATTTGCTTTCGCCCTTTCTATAATTTTGACAATGAGACTACCTCAAGTTCTCGACAAACTTGATCAGATCCTTAGGTGTGAGTTTAACCTTTACTTTTTTATGTGTTAGTTTTTGGATCACCTTGCTTACCCGTAATGACGATTCTTTTTATTAATACATGCAGCATATGTACAAGTGTAATTTTGGGTGGAAATGATGACTTGGCTGATGAAGAATCAAGGTTAGATACCCTGCGATTCCAAGTCAATATATTTTACCTATTTAGTCATGGTTATTTGAGAAATGACAATTATCTTTAACTGTCATTTTTATGTGATGAATGGCAGCGGTGACAATATGAGCTCCAGCAATTATAATGGTGAAGGCACTATTCCAAGTAAAGAATTAAGGAGGAGACAGGTGAACATTCTTAGGATATACCAGGAGAAGCCAAATGCCAATCATTAGCTAAATATAAGCAGCATTAACGCTTTTCTGAATTTTGTTCATTCCTTACCAGATCAAGTTCTCAGACCCAGTCAACCAGTTGTCATTAGAAAACTCAGTGAGGGAGAATCTTCAAACATGCGCCACCCTTCATGGGGAATCCTTTAATTCAGCTATGAGTAGAATGCATTCTTCTGCATTAATGCAATTGAAGCAGGCATTGAAGATGCAGTAGGATTGGTGATAATATCCATCTTATTGCTTGGTGTTTAATGTCCAGAGCATTTCAAAAGTTCCAGTATTCCCATACATCGAGAAGTAGCTGTAAGTTTTTTCTTTCCTCTTTTGATCACTGTCTCCATATAGCTCTTCATTTTTATTATATTCTAGAGTTTGATAAAACGTTCTCTGCAAATAGATGTCATTTAGAAATGAATTATTTTGTGTGTTTCTTTCGTTTTAACTTTCTTATCTCAAGCAGTCACGAATATCGGTTTCTGATTGTTTATGCAATGCCCTTTATTTGATTGCTCATCTAACACTGTTAATATATGTTTTAACAGGTCATTTTGACTTGAATTGGCGGTTTCCTCTTTTTATTTTTCCTAGCTGTGATGAGTTAATTCATATTTAAAATTTCATTTGTACATGCCCAACCTCCTTGTAAATAGCTTGCCGTTCTGTTCTTGTCTGCATTTCCAAGGCAAACAAGGATATTACAGGCACAGCATCGAGTTTATAGTTCTGTCAATACTCTTGAAAATGAAATGAGAACTTTATAGAGAGGAGAAAAAGAAAGAGATGCATACGATGTTTTCGTAGCACACTCAAGAAAATTGTTTTTGCATTCCCAATTTTTCAAAGCTGACTTGCTTTATAATGCAAGGATTAAGAATCTCTTACGCTTGCTTTACTCTTGGCGAGTATTTAAACTTGCTAGGCGGGGTTTAGATTTCTAGCAGAATTTTCAGAGGGTAAAAAGAACATGTAGCTAAGTTTCTTTTGACCATTCAAGACGATGTAATAGTTAAATGAGTAAAACCCAAATGGCCCTACAAATTCACTTGGTTTTCTGTGATTTTGCCCGTTCACTACTGGCGAAAGTATTGCTGCAGTCTGGTAATGGTTCCTATGAGAGAGACCCAAGTTGAAATGGCATGTGTTATGACCACTGTTGAAGAAAATTCTCACACGTTTATAGAGTTTTTTTTTTTCCTTTTATAATTCACAGTTATATCAGTCTTGAATATCTGTGCCATGATTTTATTTTATTTAGGGATTTGCATGGCTTAATCGGGACTTTTTTTGTAATACACTGTTAATTAAAAGTATAACTAAAAATTCCTCGATTTTTTCAGTAACTACGAAAGTTTTAACAATTAAAAATTACTATTTGAAAAATTCTTAAAAAGAAAGTTCAATTGATTTGTGGAATTCTACTCGATTATTTTTGTTTTGATCAAAATATAAAGAAAAGGCACCAAAATTAATCATGTGGAAATTTATGCAAAAACTACTACCATCTTCATCAACTTTCGTGACGTTCTATCTCCTCACACCAATCATCAATCTTCAATTCTTTTTATTAACTTTTTCCAAAATAATTAACAAACTTAAAGTTTTCTTTGATAGTTATTTTCTGAGACTCAACTAGGTATAACAACTAATATTATATTTGTAATTTTTTTCGGATATCCCTATCCACATGCATAATAGAAATCTCATATTCACAATCTATTCATGTCGGACAGACTTGAGGAAGGTTGGTATTAATCTGATTGGCTGGAATGATCTCACATGGATTGATGATGTGAACAAGGATACTGCTCTGTGATTGGTTGATCCAGGAATCGCATGGATTGATGAGTCAGCATTAGTTGTTATTGTGTTAGTTATCTTTCCCGCCTATTTTGTGTACTAGTGTGTTTGTTTGTTAAGTAGAATAGATTAAGTATAAATAGTAGATCCTGTGGGTAAAAGATCGCAGATAAAAGTGATCATTGTCTTGAAACTATTACTTCACCATTTTACTTCAATAAAGAAGTATTCTTCATCATTTCATTTCTCTAACTATTCATATCCAACCAAAAAAACTACAAAATAAAATAAAAATTTGCAAATTGAAAAATTAGAAAAAGGGATAATATGAGGAAAACTAAATTTTTTGTTGTTATTATTATTATTATTATTATTTGATTGTACATCTGGAAAACTAAAATATATAACCATACCAAATTTCATATCCAATAGTTTTTGATAAAATAATAATATATATCCAAAATATTTATTCCAAATTGCCATCCCTAGAATCAACGATACCACCTGGCCATAGCCATTTTGACCAAAAAAAGTCAGGAACGCAAGTTCGAGGCTTTATATCATACTAAAATAAAGTAAACATGAATTAGGAGAGCAGCAATTGCATATCATGCCAAGGAAGTTTATTGAGCTGTTTGTTTTAATAACAGCTACCAAACAGCAAAGAGGTGGCATTAGGATGATGCAGATATGATTGGAGCTTGGAGGTTAACACAATTAGAATAATTGTCTAAACACTTGTATTGAACTTTAACCAACCAGATACAATGGAACAAAGCATCAAAATTGGGGAAACAAAAAATAAATTAACACTCATTCTTGAGTTGTGGCACCATTTGTTGCGTCCATAGGCTCGCCTTCTGTTGACTCCTCGGCTTTGTCACCCTTCTTAGCTGCAATTGCACAAAACATCAAGTCAATGATGGTTGAAAGTTATCATTTTGGGCACAGTAACAGCTATTTGAGTATCAGTAATTTGCCCATCCACATTCTAGATACCTTTCTTCTTCTTTCCACCACCTTTCTTCTTAGTCTTGGTGCCTAAGGCTAACCAGGCCTTAATTTCAGGATCATCTATTGTTTTGGTGGGCTGAAGCTCCTGCAGAGCATGGGATGTGATACGATCTGACCCGTTCGGCATCAATAAAACTGTGAATTTGATATGAGCAACATAATCTCCTGCGA
>SKCR01033339.1:0-83678 GCA_019454045.1 Zanthoxylum bungeanum | reverse complement strand
TGAAATAGACTTAGATTAATCTAATTATTCATAATATCAACTTAGTAAGATCATATACTATATCACAATAATCTTGGTAGTATAGATTTAAGTTAATATTAGGTTGTTCAATTATCACAAGCATACACATAGTGATAAAGTTGGAAATTAATTGTGTGTTGCATACTTGGTTGAGAATTTAAAGTGTAATTATATACACAAGTAATTCCATCCAATCTTGAATTACACATACACATATATCTACACATATCGAATACTGTATTATGAAATTTAAAAGTTAAATACTGAGTATTGAATTGCTAAGAGATTCTATTGAGGAAATATTTAAAGGAAATTATGTCAAAAAGTGATAAGAGCCTAAGTGGTCAGGGATTTAAATGGTTACTCCGGACCCCCTCGTCCTCTAGGAATATTCTTTTATTTACTTATCATAAGAAACCTTAGTCGGAAATTCAAGGACTTGTGTTTATTGGTACTATTGTCCAATAGAACAACGAGTGGATACTTGGTATATCATTTGAACAAGGTAATTTGTTGATCGTTGTACAATTTGTCTTTTGTAGACTTATTGACCCCTGTTGATTTTTTCCAGTTACATATGGCTAGCGGAAACATCACAATACCGGTTTCTAATGGAGAAAAGCCGGAAAGGTTTGGTGGGGCCAAACTTTAAACAGTGGCAGAGCAAAATATTGATCTACCTGACAACTCTCCAGTTGGCTAAATACCTCAAAGATCCTCCGGGTCCTGTGGAGGGTGAATCGGAAACAGCCAAGCAACTGCGAGAATAGAAGTGGTCGTCTGGCGACTTCTTGTGCAAGAACTAACTTTTGGATGGACTTGACAATACCATGTATAATGTGTACCAAGACATGTATACTGTGAAGATTCTCTGGAAATCTCTCGAGAAGAAATACAAAATCGATGATACCGGGTAAAAGAAATTTATCGTGGGTAGGTTCCTGGACTACAAGATGGTAGATTCGAGAACAGTAATGTCTCAGTTGAGTGAACTGCAATTGATCATTCATGAAATATTGGATGAAGAAATGAAACTCTGTGAGACGTTTCAAGTTGCTACTATCATTGAAAATTTACCTCCATCATAGAAGGACTTCTGGAGCTATCTAAAACACAAGAAGAAGCAGATGAGCCTTGAAGACCTTGGAGTTCGACTGAGGATCGAAGAGGACAACAGGAAGTCCGAGAAGGCCAGCTACAAGACTATGAAGTCTAAGGCCAACATCGTCGAAGGTGTAAAGGGTAGCAAGAAGAGAAAGAACAATGGAGCTGATTCTTCCCAAGCTAACAAGAAGTTCAAGGGAAAATGCTACAACTGTGGAAAAAGCGGTCATATGGCAAAGGACTGCAGAAACAAGAAGTCTCAGGACAAGGGCAAGAAAAAAGAAAAATGAGGCCTATGTCATTGAAGATGAGCAGCTAACTGAAGAGATCTCAAAGATGAATCTCTCCGCAGTGGTAACTGAAGCCAACTTGGTTGGGAATCCGAGAGAATAATGGGTAGACACTGGGGCTACTCGTCATATCTGTGCAGATAGCAAGGTATTTTCCTTGTATCAGAAGGTCGATGGCGGCGATCATCTGACAATGGGAAACTCGTCTACCTCTAGAGTGGTTGGACAAGGCACAGTGGTTCTGAAGATGACATCCGGAAAAGAGCTTACATTGAAGAATGTATTGTATGTTCCAGATATTCGGAAGAACTTGGTCTCGGGCTCTCTCCTTAGCAAGGCTGGTTTTAAGCTTTTATTTATTTCTGATAAATTTATATTGACCAAAAATGATGTGTATGTAGGAAAAGGATACCCCAACGAGGGCCTTTTTCAAATTCAATGTAATGACTGTCAATCGACACAGTGATATTAATAAAGTTATAACTTCTGCTTATATTATTGAGTCACAAAATGTATGGCATAAGAGGTTATGACATATTAATTATGATATAATGCGTAAATTAATTAACATGGACCTTATATCTAAATTTGCAATTGATAGCCTACATAAGTGTGAGGCATGTATTGAAGCAAAAATGCATAGAACATCATTTCATTCCATAGAACGAAGTTATGAACCCTTGGAACTTGCACACACTGATGTGTGTGATATGAATATTGTGCATACAAGTGGCGGTAAAAAGTATTTTGTCACTTTTATCGATGATAGCACGAGATTCTGTTATGTGTATTTGCTGAGGAGCAAAGATGAAGCTATTGAGAGCTTTATATTGTTGGGGTTTTGGGCAATGGGGCGCAGCGGAAGCGCGGGTTCGGGCGAAATCGTATTTTAAAATTTTTTCAAAATACCGAATAAAATATTCAATATCTAATATGAATAATTTATTCATATTTCACCTAAACCTATTTATTCAATATCAAATATTGACATAAACAAGTTGATAACTCACGAAACTTTTACGAAAATTGTTTTTCCGCAAAATTGCCTAAAATATGTTTTTGACCGAACCGACTACCCGACACTTATGAAAACTGCCCTGGTTAGTTCCAATAGTGTCGGAACAGTTCATGGGCTGCCTGAACAGTGACAGATTCACTGTTTGGGCAGCCGTCATCCTGTTGGCTCAAAATCCACCCGGTAACTCCATTTTTTGCCGTTTTCACTTATTTCAAGTCGGAAACACTTTCCAGAAATTGTGCCAACTCCCAAAACACATCCATTACAATCATATGGCATCAAAAACATCACATAATTTCCAGTTTTAATAGGTATGACCAGAAAACAAAAATTTCCTAAATTTTCATGCTTTAATCCAATTTTTCACAAGATGAATCAAATTAATCCAACACCAATTGAGTCCCACCAAATATGAAAAATTGTAAAATAATTCTAGGTTATCTAAGAATGGATCAACAACTCTAGAATGGCAAAAATTTTGTCCAACAATAATTTGAACAAATTGGAACAAAATTACACTAATTAGCTCCAATATCTACTTCACACATGCATATCCTTCCTTCTCCATCAACCACAAACAAAACCTCCAAATTTTCACAAGTAAAGGAACCCTAGAACTTTTCTAACAACTCAAGAAATAAGAAACAAGCATTCTAGACTTTAGGGTGTAGAGAATTACCTTTAAAACTCATGAATCCTTAAGCTTTCTTTGAGTTTCCTTCACTTTTCTTCATGGATTTTGAAACTAATTCCCAAACCCATTTTTACTTGAGACAATCGATCATGGATGAAGAGGAAAGAGAAAATAATTTCCAACCCCAAAAAGAAATGGGTTATGACCGAATATAACAAGGTCAATGGGCAAAATTGTCCTTTCATTTACTTAATCAAATTAAATTATATTTAAATCAAATCAAACTTTACACTAACCAATCATAATTGGACAAGTGAAGTTTGATTTAAAATATGCCAAGTATTCCAATTATAAATCAACATTTATCATAGCAATTATGACAAATGGATAAGATTTACAATTTACAATTATTTATTATTTAACAATTAAATAATTAAATAATTAAATAAAAATCATATATATATTTTATTTACATTGAATAATAAATACATATATTTATGGCATGTGTCAAAATCTCATTTGACAAATAATTAATGTGTATCTAATCGTATTATGTATCAAATACAAATACACAATAATTATTAGCGGGCAAAATCCCCTAATGCATGTGTTATCGTTTAACCGATTAAACGATCCTGATTAACTCATTTAATCCGATGAAGTATTATGAATAATCCGTATTATTCATTTCGTGTTGCCCAAGTGCTCAATGAGTACACTTCATATTGTGAGACTCTCTAAGTTTAGGTTTATCCGTCACGAAATCCAATTTTGTGTCCATAATCCACCCACTCATGGATTATGACGACCATAGATAATCTCGCTAAACTATGCAAGCTGAGGTCACTGCATACGTATAATCCCTCCGTCACAGGCCATCCATATTATACCTGAGATATAGATCAGAACGTCAAATCCGTTCGGTATAATACAGTCGACTTTCAATTTACGATCACGAAATAACACTCACAACTAGTTTCCGATGTTATACAACGGCCATGGATTTACTAGATCGTAAACACGTGCTGGCTGCCTATGCCCTGTACACAGGACTGACGAATCCTATCTTGATATGCACATGATATCATGAGCATCAGTCCACACCCAACGAACAGGTGGAGGCCTGATCATGACTAGATCGTTGACGTGACTGCCATCAAAGTGTGGAAGATAACTTATATATCCACAGTGATATCTCAAGTCGAAAGATCACTATGCTCGCTCAACTCGAGAAGGTTCCTATTGACGTTGGTGTACCATCTATTAGGAAACCTTCAGTGAGTCGTTCAGTGTCTTATATAAAAATACCTACATGTCTATACGAGTATCCCGAGACTCACGGTTCAATGGGATAAACCATCGAACCAAGTCACGATATACAACATGTACTGGTCTCAGTGGATTTTACTAACCGACCAGTGTTAGCAAATCTTGACCAGGAACTTTATTTAAGAATATACAACTAATAGTGCGCTTCCCAATATCAATTACAAACTACGTTGTAACTGCACACTATACTGTAAATCCTAGGGTCTTTGTCTAATATACACATATCATTGAACCATATTCAGTTTCGATCAAATCGTAATCAGATATCTAATCGCAATTAGATCGAATAAGTGTATAAAAGACAAGAGTGCTACAGTTAAATTAGTAATATTATGGAAAATACAATTACTCGTATTTATGAATTAAATATAAATACGATCCGGATTGGCACACCGAGCACCAACCCTAACATATACACTATAAGAACAAAGTTGAAAATCAACTTGGCAAGAAAATTAAGAGAATCATGAGTGACAGAGGTGGTGAATATGTGTCACCATTTGGTGAATATTGTTCCAATCATGGAATTATTCACGAGACCACTGCTCCTTATTCGCCTCAACAAAACGGAATTATTGAGCGCAAAAACCGAACGTTGAAGGAAATGATGAACACCATGTTGACAAGTTCTGGTTTACCCCAGAACTTGTGGGGGAAAGCCTTGTTTTCCACGAACTACGTTCTAAACAAGCTTCCCAATAGAAGATTGGACAAGACACCATATGAGTTGTGGAAAGGTCACGAACCCTCCTACAAATACCTAATAGTGTGGGGGTGTCTTGCCAAAGTAATGGTTTATAAACCTAAGAAGGTTAGAATAAAACCTAAAACTGTTGATTGTCAGCTTCCTACACTATAAATAACTCTTTAAATCATTTTTCAAAACCACAAAATCAGTTACTCTTCTTACTCTTTCAATTTCTCAAATCTCATATATTCAATCAATTTATTCTCTTGTTATCTCAATCTCTTCATTATAATGGCAAGCTCATCACACAACACTAACATTTATGAGGCTGAGGATACCACTCAACATACCACCGGCGAAACGAATTCACGTATTCAAGTGAGAAATCGAGGTTCTGAAATATTGACAAGATATTTCACTCTGTTCGTGAATGATGTCACTAGTGAGAAGAATGATATCTATAATTATAGTGGAAAAAATTACAAACACACTGGTGGATATGGAACTATGACGGGTCATATGATGAGTACTCATAAAGCTGAGTTTGGGATTGATATAATACAAACACAAATGACAAGGTAATCTATTTCCGGTTCATGTTCTTATTATTCTATTAAAAAATTTAAATATAATGAATCTCAATGGAAAGATAATCTAACTAAATTTATTGTCATGGAACATTTAGCTTTTACTTTTGGTGAAAAACATCTTTTAATGATTTAATACAAGAAAATTTGAATCATGCTGCATGTAAACTTATTAGGATGACATATAAAAAGAAAATTGATGGAATTGTATGCAAAAGGTCAAAATTATATGCAAAATGTTCGATGTGCATGTTATATTTTGAATTTATGTGTACAAGATGATTAGTAATATTTTACAGCAACGAATTTGATGATTTTTTTATGATCCTAACAATATTTTTGATGATCTTAACAATAAATTTGATGATCATAATAATGAATTTGATGATCCTAATGATGAACACTAAAAAAATATACATTTAATAAAGAGAAAATAATCATTTAACACTTATAGTTTCATTAATCCCATTTATTTAGCACATTTGTGAAATAATAATTAAATTTATGGTCATGTATATCAAACAACCTTATCGATATGAACAAGATGTGATAAAACAATCACGAGCTAAATGCAATCACGATCCCTGCAAAATTGGCATAAGTTAATTTATTTTAGTTTTATTTTATTTCTTTTATTTTGCTCGAGGAGAGGTAAAATATTAAGTTTGGGGGTAACTACTTAACTTAAACTAAATTATTAAGAAAAATAGTTGATTTAATGATTAAGGTAAAGAGTAAATACAAATCAAATAACACACGTTGGGAAACCTTATAGATAGAAGAACCTACGTTTATAATTTCACTTAAGTATGCAAACAATAAGCTCAGACACTCTCCATTCAATTGAGTTGTTGTTATTAATTATTAATATAGAACATTAAATTATTTACAAGCATCTTTCGATGGTCAGGTGAATATATACATAATAAGTCAATTAACTATATATCAATGTTAATAAAATTAAATTGAATTTCTTAAGGTCAAGTTCCAATAGTGGCTATGCATGCCCTACCAGTGGCGGAGCCACTTGGTGCACAGTGGGGGCAGTTGCCCCCACTGGGCTCCACTAATTTTTTTAAAAAATTATATATATATATATATATATATATATATTAGAAAATATAAATAAATAAATAACACCAATAATACATTATTTATTAATTTTTTGAGTTGTATTTTTTAATATAATATGTAGGCCCAAGCCCAAATTAGTTAAAAAAATTCCAATACATTTATGCATCAATCTTATTTCTTAAACATATCTAAAATACTTATATTTAATTTGTATGTGTATAGATAATTGACTATTTTTCATTTTAAATCCACTCATTTATGTGTTTTTCAATTTGCAAAAGAATATGGATTCCATTACATTTAAATAAAAATAAAAATAAAAATAACTATATTTACACTTAGGTTTGGTTATTGATATTCTAATTTATTGATATATTTGTAGTGATTCTTTTACTAAACTGCATCGTGTATAGTTGTTATGTGTAAAATATTCACATATTAATATAAATAAAATTATTTTGTATATATTTAGTTGTTCAAAGCACAATATTGCGTTTTAGCACTAGGCTTTTAATAATTTAATTAAAAAAGCGGTTAAATCTACAATAAATTAGCGAAAATTTAGTATATAATATATTACATAAACTTAAAATACATAATTTTAAAATAAATTTTTACTTAAAGTTTTAGGGTAAATTGGTATTTTTAGAAATTATGGATAAAAATATAATTCTGAAAATTTTGGGTTAATTTATAAGTTTAAAAATTAGGGGATATTTCATAATTTTTAAAAGTATAGGGATCATATTGTAATTTCAAAAAATATGTATGAATTCATTATATATTATTTTGGTAAGGAAAAATTTCACCCCACTGACTGAAATTTCGGGATACGCCACTGTGCCCTACATGTATATTTCTGTCTTCTAGAAAAAAATTTCAACGAATAAATCACATGCTATTATCCCCACGGCGAATCCAAATTTCCTCTGTCGAGTTCTTAAGGATTTACCAACACAAATAAAATAAGCATTCAAGCACATAGAATAATAAATAATAAACAACAAACTCAATGGAATAAAAATATGTAATTAAATTAATTAAACATGTTCGGGATCCATTACAATCATAGATTTAATGAATTAGCTACTAATAATATTCAACAAAAATAAGCTAATCACTAATACAAGCCAAGAACTCAGAAAATATAAAGGTAGCGAGAAAAGAGAAGAAATAATCTCTCTTTTGCCGCCTTCGTCTTCAAACTCCACTGTCCGTTGAAGCACTCATTCTTGCCTTGCTCTAAGCATTCTGCTATACTCTTGGAGGCTCCAAAATATGTTATGAGGCTTGATAATATATTTCGGGACAAATTTACGCTTATATAGAAGGTCCATAGGATATTTCCAACTTAAAAATTAGATATAAAGAACATTCAATGCAACATCAGCTGGAATCTTAATAGACATGTCCTTAGTGGATCTTCTTGCTGCAGATTTTATGAATCCAAAGATGTAAAGCAATATAAAAGTTCAAATTGGGGCTAATGTTTCACTCCATTTAGGTGTTGGTTGCATGTCTTTGTTAGCCAAATGGGCTTAAAAATTAAAATCATTGTGTCATTTTTTTAGGAAATGGTAAATTATAACACTGCATCAAACCAGACCCAGCCAAAATTGCAGTTCCATATTTAACATTTCTGAAAACTAAAGGCATATTCCATTCAACAATCTAAAGCGAACAAAATGACACAATGATTTTAATTTTTAAGGCCATTTGGCTAACAAAGACATGCAACCAGCACATAAAAGGAGAGAAACATTAGCCCCAATTTGAAGTTTCATGTAGAAGATTTTTGAAACTCTTATAAATCCTAAAAATTCAGGACCGTCTCAATTTTCAGAATTTAAACTGTGTTTAAATTAACCTGAGATATGACACGGTGTCATAAAAGTTCCGATTCACCGGAAACTTCAACAGAACCGCGAGAGTGACCATGAGAATGAACACGAACGTGACTTGCATGCTTTCTCTTCATCTTAATTAATGTCAGCTTTATTAAAGTGAGACTTGCCAAAATAAGAAGTTGCAAAAGCATCAACCATCAAAGTCCAAATTGCAGCCACCATGGCAACAAATCTCGTGAAGGGAAAATTTCCCCATGGATTTTCATCAAGGCACGGTGACGTTAAGCTCTCGAAGGCATCCGGAAGCACGTGGATGAATCCGGTTGATAAAATAACTCCGGCGGTAAAGGCCTTGATTATGAACAAGAGGTTTTTTTGGGGGCTTAATGCGGGTATAATTTTTCCAAGAATAGGGAGACAAACACCAATGGCCCCGGCTACGAGTATCGAGACGATCGCAGCGAGTTTGTATTTTCGGGCTTTTGATTTATCTCGATCACCTTCATCAGGATCGCACGTGCATTCTATTAGTACTAGGTCTGAAGTAGTAAGAGAATGGAAAGGAAACAGAAAAAAAGGGGACGAGAAGTGTTCATTGTAGGGAATTGAAAAATTATCAAAAATCCAAAGCACCTTCAGAATTTTCTAGGTGCCTACCAAAAAAAAAAAAAAAACAGAGAGAATTTCTTTTATTGGTTAATTCATGTTAATAATGTTGAAATTAAATTGTTTATGTCATGCTAAAAATTTAATGTTAGTAATGTTGAAATTATGTTCAATTGGCTAATTGTTTTTCTTTGTTCTTTATTTTCTTTTTATGTTCTTAACTTTTGCTTCATAAGTCTATGATCGATGGATCCATCCATATGTGGTGCAAGTATTCCAATCATGTGTTGGATATTTTATTTTCATGTCTTTGTAAAGTTAATAGTTATTTTCATCGGTTTATAAAAGATTTGTTTAATCAAATGGGTATATCTAACACTATAAGTGAACAATATGTAGGAGCTCTTTGATTCTTTACATCTAATAAATTTATTATTTTGTTGTAATAGATTGTATATAGGTTGATGTAAAAAAAAAAAATTTGTTTAATTTGTGTCTTATATTGTTTCACTTCAAGTTAAGAATACGTATTCAAGGACACTATTTTGAAATGATAAGATTAGACCGGTCTAATAATTCCTCATATGTTTGATTAGGTTTTTAAGTGGGAATATGTGATTCTGCCGATTATGGAGAACACATAGTGCATATATTATTTTATTTTGTTAAATTTCATCTTAATTATACTTTAGTTTTAAGATATCTTATATATGTTGCGTTCGATTTGAAATATTTCATTAACCTTAGGAAAAAAAACAATAATATAAATCAACCCGTTCACTACATATTTAATTATTTATGGTCATAAAACTAGAGAAATTAATTACATAAATTGTGAAAACAAACAACTCTATTTCGGGGCATAAAGAAAATATTTTTCTAAATAAAAATAGAAAAATTGATTGTTTAAGGTGGAAAATTCTCAATTAATTTGTTAAAACAAGGAAAAGCTTATAAAGACAAATCCTAAAATAATTAAATTTCTTCCTAATTATCGGAAATCTGGAAAAAAAAAAGCAAAAAAAAAACAAAAACAAAAACAAAAACAAAACAAAGAAAGAAAGAAAGAAAGAAAGAGGACATTATGTGTGACTAGACATGCACACGGTTGCGGTTTTAAACCGTAACCAAACCGTTGACCAACTAGATCGTAAACTGCAACCAAATCGGATGGGTCCTATTCGGTTAAGGTTGGACCAAAATTTCAACCACCCAAACCGAGGGTTGGACCGGTTCAAACCGTAATCGTTACGGTTCTGGTAACGGTTACGGCGTAACGGTTCAACCGTTAGCCGTTATAGTTAACGGGTTGAACCGTTAACAGCTATTTTCTTAATAATAATAAATTTTAAAATGTCTATTTTGCCCCTCCCAATAACTATATTTGGGGGCATTTTAGGTATCATAAAAAAAACATTATAAATAACTCTTTAAATCATTTTTCAAAACCAAAAAAATCATTTACTCTTCTTACTCTCTCAATTTCTCAAATCTCATATATTCAATCAATTTATTATCTTATTATCTCAATCTCTTCATTATAATGGCAAGTTCATCACACAACACTAACATTTATGAGGCTGATGATACCACTCAATATACCACCGGCGAAATGAATTCACGTATTCAAGTGAGAAATCGAGGTTCTGAAATGTTGACAAGACATTTCGCTCTGGTCGTGAATGATGTCACTAGTGAGAAGAATGATATCTACAATTATAGTGGAAAAAATTACAAACACACTGGTGGATATGGAATTATGACGGGTCATATGATGAGTATTCATAAAGCTGAGTTTGAGATTGATATAATACAAACACAAATGACAAGGTTTTCTATTTCCGGTTCATGTTCTTCTTCTTCTATTAAATAATTTAAATATAATGAATCTCAATGGAAAGATAATCTAACTAAATTTATTGTCATGGAACATTTAGCGTTTATTTTTGGTGAAAAACGTCTTTTAATGATTTAATACATGAAAATTTGAATCATGCTGCATGTAAACTTATTAGGATGACATATAAAAAAGAAAATTGATGGAATTGTATGCAAAAGGTCAAAATAATTTAAGGGAACTATTTTTTAAACTTAAAGCAGTTTTTCAATTTGTTGTGACATACGCACTGACCATTGGCAGTCACATTCATACGTGGGTGTGACAGGCCATTGTATTGATGATTCATAATTTATTCAAAAAAGAATTATTGCATTTCGGCTTTTGATGATGCACACACTGTACATAATATTTATGTTATGATTAATAATATTTTACAGTAATATGGATTAGTGAAAGAAATTTAACTATTGGATTTGATAATACATCAGCTAATACTGCATCAATTAATGAACTTAAAACTATTTGCCAATAAAATTTGGGAGGTAAGTTTTTCCATGTTCGATGTGCATGTTATATTTTGAATTTATGTGTACAAGATGATTAGTAATATTTTACAGCAACGAATTTGATGATTTTTTTATGATCCTAACAATATTTTTGATGACCTTAACAATAAATTTGATGATCCTACTTATGAATTTGATGATCCTAATGATGAACACTAAAAAAATATATATTTAATAAAGAGAAAATAATCATTTTAAACTTATAGTTTCATTAATCCCATTTATTTAGCATATTTTTGAAATAATAATTAAATTTATGGTCATGTATATCAAACAACGTAATCGATATGAACAAGATGTGATAAAGCAATCACGAGCTAAATGCAATCACGATCCCTGCAAAAGTGGCTTAAGTTAATTTATTTTAGTTTTATTTTATTTCTTTTATTTTGCTCGATGACAAGTAAAATATTAAGTTTGGGGGTAACTACTTAACTTCATTAAGAAAAATAGTTGATTTAATGATTTAAGTAAAGAGTAGATACAAATCAAATAACACACGTTGAGAAACCTTATAGATAGAAAAACCTACGTTTATAATTTCACTTAAGTATGCAAACAATAAGCTCAGACACTCTCCATTCAATTAGGTTGTTGTTATTAATTATTAATATAGAACACTAAATTATTTATAAGCATCTTTCGATGGTCATGTGAATATATACATAATAAGTCAATTAACTATATATCAATGTTAATAAAATTAAACTGAATTTCTTAAGGTCAAGTTCCAATAGTGGTTATGCATGCCCTACCAGTGGCGGAGCCACTTGGTGCCCAGTGGGGGCAGTTGCCCCCACTGGGCACCACTAATTTTTTTAATTTTATATATATATATATTAGAAAATATAAATAATTAAATAACACCCATAAATACATTATTTATTAATTTTTTGAGTTGTATTTTTTTAATATAATATGTAGACCCAAGCCCAAATTAGTTAAAAAAATTCCAATACATTTGTGCATCAATCTTATTTCTTAAACATATCTAAAATAATTATATTTAATTTGTATGTGTATAAATAATTGACTATTTTTCATTTTAAATCCACTCATTTATGTGTTTTTCCATTTGTAAAAGAATATGGATTCCATTACATTTAAATAAAAATAAAAATAAAAATAACTATATTTATACTTAGGTTTGTTTATTAATCTTCTAAATTATTGATATATTTGTAGTGATTCTTTTACTAAACTACATCGTGTATAGTTGTTATGTGTAAAATATTCACATATTAATATAAATATAATTATTTTGTATATATTTAGTTGTTCAAAGCACAAATATTGCGTTTTAGCACTAGGCTTTTAATAATTTAATTAAAAAAATGGTTAAATCTACAATAAATTAGCGGAAATTTAGTATATAATATACTACATAAACTTAAAATACATAATTTTAAAAATAATTTTTTACTTAAATTTTTAGGGTAAATTGGTATTTTTAGAAATTATGGATAAAAATATAATTCTGAAAAATTTGGGTTAATTTATAAGTTTAAAAACTAGAGGCTATTTCATAATTTTTAAAAGTATAAGGATCATCTTGTAATTTCAAAAAATATGTATGAATTCATTATATATTATTTTAGTCAGGAAAAAATTTCACCCACATTGACTGAAATTTCTGGATACGCCACTGTGCCCTACATGTATATTTCTATCTTCTAGAAAAAAAATTCAATGAATAAATCACATGCTATTATCCCCGCAGCGAATCCAAATTTCCTCCGTCGATTTTTTAAGGATTTACCAACACAAATAAAATAAGCATTCATGCGCATAGAATAATAAACAATAAACAACAAACTCAAAGGAATAAAAATATGCAATTAAATTAATTAAACATATTAGGGATCCATTACAATCCTAGATTTAATGAATTAGTTACTCATAATATTCAAATAAAATAAGCTAATCACTAATACAAGCCAAGAACTCATAAAATATAAAGGTAGCGAGAAAAGAGAAGAAAAAAATCTCTCGTTTGTCGTCTTCAAATCTCTCGTTTGCCGTCTTCGTCTTCAAACTCCACTGTCCGTTGAAGCGCTCATTCTTGTCTTGCTCTAAGCATTCTGCTGTACTCTTGGAGGCTCCAAAATATGTTATGAGGCTTGATAATATATTTCGGGACGAATTTACGCTTATATAGAAGGATATTTCCAACTTGAAAATTAGATATAAAGAACATTCAATGCAACATCAGCTGGAATCTTAATAGACATGTCCTTAGTGGATCTTCTTGCTGCAGATTTTATGTAAAGCAATATAAAAGTTCAAATTGGGGGACTAATGTTTCACTCCATTTAGGTGTTGGTTGCATGTCTTTGTTAGCCAAATGGGCTTAAAAATTAAAATCATTGTGTTATTTTGTTGAATGGAATATGCCTTGTGTTTTCAGAAATGGTAAATATGGAACTGAAATTTTGGCTGGGTCTAGTTTGATGCTGTGTTATAATTTACCGTTTCCTAAAACAAAAGGCATATGTCCCACCAAAATCTAAAGCCAACAAAATGACACAGTGATTTTAATTTTTAAGCCCATTTAGCTAACAAATACATGCAACCAGCACCTAAAAGGAGAGAAACATTAGCCCCAATTTGAAGTTTCATATAGAAGACTTTTGAAACTCTTATAAATCCTAAAAATTTAGGACCATAACCGTGTTTAAATTAACCTGAGATATGACACGGTGTCGTAAAAGTTCCGATTTACCGGAAACTTCAACAGAACAGCGTAGAAGAATGCTTAGAGCAAGGCAAGAATGAGTGCTTCAACGGGCAGTGGAGTTTGAAGATGAAGATTGCAAAGGAGAGATTTTTTCTTCTCTTTTCTCGCTACCATTATATTTTATGAGTTCTTGGCTTGTATTAGTGATTAGCTTATTTTTGTTGAATATTATGAGTAGCTAATTCATTAAATCTAGGATTGTAATGGATCTCTAACATGTTTAATTATTTTAATTGCATATATTTATTCCTTTGAGTTTGTTGTTTATTATTTATTATTCTATGTGCTTGAATGGTTATTTTATTTGTCTGACCAACAATAGAATAGTCTTGGTAAATCCTTAAGAACTCGACGGAGGAAATTTGGATTCATCGTGGGGATAATAGCGTGTGATTTATTCGTTGAATTTTTTTTCTATAGGATAGAAATATACATGTAAGGCATGCATATTGTTCATATTGTCATAGCCGCCGGTAAATTTGTAAGACACACTACAATAGTTGCATATTGCTCTTGAACCTTCATTTTTAGTCTTAACTAAATGAAAATGAATTTTGAAAATATCGGAAGATCGATACTTAACTTCTCTTCTCCGTGTACCGATATTTTGGCTGCTCTCTTGGGTTGGCACATTGGACATGGTGTTTTCAGATGAGCTTGTCATTTTTTGTTAATATTGAAGAATGGTAAAATTAAATTAATATGAGAAATTGAAGATGAGAGAATTAAAGAAATTGAGAGAATTGAATTAATATGAGATTTTTTGTGTTGAAAAAATTGAAGT
This sequence comes from Zanthoxylum bungeanum, assembly GCA_019454045.1. Classification (NCBI taxonomy): domain Eukaryota; kingdom Viridiplantae; phylum Streptophyta; class Magnoliopsida; order Sapindales; family Rutaceae; genus Zanthoxylum; species Zanthoxylum bungeanum. Next base: position 68,553 of record SKCR01033339.1, on the reverse strand, counting down.
ATATGACCTCTATTTATATATTTTTGGATTATTTTTGTGATACCTAATTGTCCCTAAAACTAACTGTTTTATTAATGTTATTAAGGGTAATTTAATAATTAAATTTTTTTAAAAATAAAATAAAATTAAGGCAGTAGAGAGCAAGGCCCAACGGCTACTAGCCGTGGGATAAATTAATGGTTCCAACCGTAATCATACGATTCCGGTTGGAATCGTGGAATTAGTTGGAATCAGACGATTCTAACGGTTCAGAAAGACAGAAGGTTTCAGAGTGAAGAAAAATTAGCTCATGTAATCAATTTTCTATATAGAGAGAGAACATTACTAGTTAAGCATTTTCTAGAAAAAAAAGAGAGGAAATAAAAAATAAAAAAATCTAGTGAATAGGAAAATATTATTTTTATTCTTGTACAACCCCTAATATAATTTCAATTAAACCTACACCACTCATTATTTCCTCACAAAGTGGTTCACAAAATTAATCGTTAGATTTGTCAACTAATTTTACTTAAATCTAGGAAAAAATTCATCACCTCCGAATCAAACCGGTAATACCAAGCTTAAACCGGTAAAATTTCACAGGTTATTACATTATATAAAAGGGAGAGATCGAGATTGAAAAATCTTGACCCGTCTTATGTCAAAATCTTTTCTTAATAGAATTATATATAGTAATAGAATTAGAATACTTTATCCTATAAGATAGATATCTTCTCAATTAATTGGTAAGACAAATAAGAAAAGCTTATAAAGACAAATCCTAAACCAATTAAACTTCTTTCTAATGATCGAAAATCACAAAAATAAAATAAATAAATAAATAAATAAGGATCCCAAGTGCGAGTCACTATGTATGGAAACAAATCCACTAATTTGTTCAACACAAATCAGAATTAAGTACCTTATACTCAAATAAATTAAAATAGCCCAAATAAAACACTCAAATAAGGTTTTGAAAAAAAAAAATAAAAAATTATTTTAAAACAAATCCTCTTTTTGGACAAATGTTTGGGGGCCTCTATTACCATTTCATACACGTTAATAGCCTAGTGAGTGGTGTTACCAATTGAAGATATGGCCAAAGTTAAAGTTTTTTATTTTATTTTATTTTATTTTTGCCATCTCTGTTCATTATTTATGCATCACATGTAAAAGTGTCAAAAAAGATAACTTAGTCAAATTTCTCAACTACAAAACACAAAATAGCATTTTCAAAGTTTCAATATTTTGTTTTTTTGAAATGGTTGGAAACCCACCTCCAAATTATCTCTTCTGTATTTAAATGAAATTTGTAAAATCTGGTCTATCCCAAATTTTTGGATAGGAATTTTATATCCAGGATGCTATCTGACTTTATTTATTTTTTTGCCATCTCTATACATTAAATATGAATCCCATGTGAAAGAGTCAAAGAAGAGCAATTAGTCAAATTTCTTAACTACAAAACACAATTAGCATTTCAAAGTTTCAATAATGCTTTTACATAAATCAACTTTTGGTAGCCAGTAAGTAATGAGATGATAAAATAAAAGCTTTCTATATATTTTTTTTTAAAAAAAAAAAAAAAAGACTAGCAAATTCCATTCAACAATCTAAAACCAACAAAATTGTAAACAAAATGACACTATATCTTTAATTTTTTAAGCCCATTTGGCTAACAAAGACATGCAGCCAGCACCTAAAAGAAGAGAAACATTAGCACCAATTTGAAGTTTCATATTGCTTTGCATCCTCGGATTCATAAAATCTGCAGCAAGAAGATCCACCAAGGACATGTATATTAAGATTCCAGCTGATGCTGCATTGAATATTCCTTCAACAATAAGAGCAGTAGGGCTATTTTCGTCATAAACATTTGATATTCCAATTCCTATTACTATCCCAACTGGGGTTGTTAGAGAGAAGAACAAGGCCATTATTGCAACTGCTCCATACTTGAATTTTGCCTACAAATCAACATAAATATATCAAAATAATAGCTAGTATGTTGATTCAGGACACACACAAAAATATATTGAGTGTATAAGATTCTCGCTATGAATAAAATTTTTAAGATTTGAATCCGTGATCAAGTAGATGATACAATATACATGTCCAGTATAAATTAATTTAATTTCATTGAAATTGGAAGAAGACATATATGCTCTTTAAATAGTCAGCAGCGAAAGTGACTGAATGAAGCTTACAAAATGAAATTGCAAATCATGTGCTCTTGAAATTTTTTTGAATATATATATATATATCCGAAATACATATTATTAATATGAATTAAAAGAAAAATTAAAAATGAAAACAGTCAAATGGCTTAAACTTATAAATAGAAATAAAAATTGAAAATATTACCTGTGTAATGCAACCACCAAGACCCATTCCTTCAAAGAATTGATGAAAAGTCAAGGCAGCTACCAAAGGTTTAATTGTTTTTTGGACTTTCAGAAGCACCCAATGAGATTCCAATTATAACTGAGTGCACCACAATTCCCAATTCCAAAACCTAATCAAACAAATAAACCCAAAATTAAAAAAATTAAAAAAATTAATTTATATCATAAATATCACCCGTTATGCATAATCTCAAGGGTGTCGGGAACCAATTAATACCCATAATAATAAGAAAACCAATAATTTTTTTTTTCTTTTTTTATCGGTAAAGAGCCATAAATTTAAAAAACTCATATAGAGTCCTAAAAATTCAGAGCCATCCCTACATAATCTCATACTATAAATAGCCTATTTATTTTTTTTTTCAGAGAGATTATTTTCAAAATTTAAACTGATAATCAAATTAACCTGAGATATGACACGGTGTCGTAAAAGCTCGGATTCACCGGAACTTTCAACGGAGCTGTGACCATGGCCATGAGTAGCATGACTTGCATGCTCCCCAACTTTCTCTTCATCTTCATTATTCTCAGCTTCATCAAAGTGAGACTTGCGATAATAAGAAGTCGCAAAAGCATCAACCATCAAAGTTCCAATGGCAGCAACCATGGCAACAAATCCTGTGAATGGAAAATCTCCCCATGGATTTTCATCAAGGCACGGTGACGTTAAGCTCTCGAAGGCGTCCGGAAGCACGTGGATGAATCCGGTTGATAAAATAACTCCGGCAGCAAAGGCCTTGATTATGAAAAAGATGTTTTTTTTAGGGTTTAATGCAGATATACTTTTTCCGAGAATTGGGAGACAGACGCCGATAGCCCCAGCTACGAGTATCGAGGCAATCGCAGCGAGTTTGTATTTCCGGGCTTGTGATTTGTCTCGATCACCTTCTTCAGGATCGCACGTGCATTCTCCTAGTACTACGTCAGGAAGTACTATGAGAATATAAAGGAAACTGAAAAGAACATGACCAGAAGTGATCATGGTAGAGAATTTGAAAATTATCAAAAAGTTAAAACAGTTTCAGGATTGTTTTTTTTTCCTGTGAGACAAGATTGTTCTTAGTACATAAAAAAAAAGTAGCGAAAATTGATTTTTATATAGAAGAATTGTAAGAATATGAGGTGATTATTTCAAGACTTTAATGAAATCATTGTGGCCCCATTATTTGTAATTGAGAGAGAATCAGAAAATAAATAATTGAACAAACACAAGATAATTGTATTTCCTGAACACGGAAATTTTATATTTTTATGCATAAAATAATCATTTATTGAATTAAACAATTATTTAAATTTTAAATTAACTATTTTAAGCATAAAAATTTTTATGTGCTTAAGAAATAACAGGGAGTACACATCACTTTCTTATTAAATAAAAGGCTAAATAGATAAGGTTTAATTAGTGTTTGATTATGATTAAAAAGCTAGTTATGAAGAAAGTATGAGGTCATAATTCCATTGATAATACCTAATTAATAGATTTGGGTTGTTTTTTTATTTGTTAAATTATGGTAATTATTAGAGTAAATTTATTGATTACATAAATAAAATTGGCTTAAAATTAGAGTCTATTTTTTTGAAACTTTGGTAACCTTATGGATTAAGACAGCAATTGTGTTGATAGTATGTCGACATAATAAACAGCAAGATATGAATTTCAAAGCATTCTCACCATAAGTGTTCGGCAAATATTGGTTAAGTCATGCTAGTAATGTCGAAATTATGTTCAATTAATTGACTCGTTTAATTTATTTTTGGTAAGCCAGCTGGTGAATGTTATTGATTAGCTAAATTTTCGATCATTATACTTGGCTAATCAGTTTCGAATTCAACGTTTACAAATTTGTCAATAAAAAAACTCAAGAGATTGTTTTTTGGACTTGAGAAGTTCAAGATTCGAATTATATATATATATATATATATATATATATATATATATATATATATGTGTGTAATAAGTCAGTGACTTATCCTGATCTGTACTGGAAAATTTCTGAGGATATGTGATACAAGTCTTGAGGATTAGATAATGTGTGTCTAAGCTGATTCGGACATAAATCAATTTATAATTTTTTGTAATAATTTTTAAAACAACATGAATATATATATTTTTTACAAAAGCTCACATTGACAGCAACCAAACAATTTTTTTTAATAAATATTTATAAAAACTATAATAATAAAAGATGTACTTAAAGATGCTCATTGGAAAATTAATATCAAACATAAATACTTTTTAAAAATAAATAGTAATATGTACCTTAGAAATAAGTGAACGAGAAGCACAACCAAGAAAATCAACAATATACACACACACATTCACTCTCACAATATATGAAGAAATTCGAACCCTCATTTTTTAATAACTACTCTAGGAAGTGTTCGTCACTCAATCTATGAATAAATGATTTAATTGCGAGTTATATTCATGTAACATCCTATATGAGAAGATTAGTAAGTTTTAATGATTAATAATTAACTCAGACAAATGAAATAATTAATGAAAAACAATAATTATTTGAGATGTCCTCCTTAAGCATGTCATGATGCATGCTTGGTTTTGGCTGTTTTGGCCACCAAGTATTTGAGATGGTCATAGCCACAGGTTTGAGGTGGCTGAGCTTAATTAGCATGTTTTGGCTGTTTCAAGTGACTATATCGGTCGCGTTGAAATGACCTTTCAGTGTGTCATGAGCATATCATGCATCACGAGCATATTAGCTTTGTTAGTTCGAGTATGATAATTATACTTGGACTCATGATTCATAGTTTCGATGTTTTGGAAGCGTGATGGATTCCGAACATGAGTCATTTCTGTCGATTTCAGGCTCGCTAGTGTCTGATCATCGGTTCTGTGAGTGGCCACTCTTCCTTTCCTTTTGTTATTCTTTTCTGTTATATGATATTTTCTATATACATATATGTAATGTAATTTATGTATTCTGTCAGGTGTATCTGTTTAAATTTTCAGTTCCTATTTCAGATTTCGTTGTCAATTTTTGTATTTTGTACATGATCCGTATATATTAGTCAAATATGCTATTAGTTTATGTTTACGCTTACGTCCTCCATATATGTTATCGTTTTATGGTTTATATATATGTTATCGGTTTATAATTCTAAGTCACGTGTTCCCGATTTACGTCTTCTGTGTCTTCAGTTTATAAGAAGTTCTATGTTTAAGTGATCTCAGTTGACGTTAGTTTTCTGTTTTCGGTTTCTATTATTTATCAATTTTGTAAGTTGATATTTCTCTATTTTGATATTTTTTTTACGTCGTTTTTGATACTTATGTTTATGTTTGAAAATGATTTCAATAAAAGGGATTTCAGATAACTCTATTTTGGATATGTTGTGATATATTTTCCGTATCGGTGCTTGAAATCTATTTTTGAGTTTTAAAAATTGTAAATTATGTTTCCGTCGAAATGCTTGAAAATATGTTTCTGTCACAATGTCCGATGATAGTTTTATTATTTTTGACCCTTCGTAACGTATGATCTGATCTGGGGTTTTGACCATCAGAAAATTAAACAGCCCACTACCATCTGTCAACATGATCATATTTGAATATTGCCCAGTCCTTGCACGCGACCTGAAAATGGATGCATGTATGATTTTTGATGATATGTTATAGTTTTCAGTTCTGTTTTCAGAAATGATTTTAGTTACATAATATATGTTTTCGATTACTGATAAATGATTCTGTTTACTTATGCTCAGAAAATTTGACATTTTTCAGTTATGATGTCATTTTCAGTTCCTGACATTCTTTTGATTTTCATTTTTATGTCAGTTTTTTGTTAAAGTTTTATAGTTTACGTCTTTTCGTGTCATGATGATGTATTTTCATGTCATGTTAGCGTTTTATTTTCTTGATGTGTTTTTGGTTCTCAAGCCACGTCTCTGATTCCCAAATTCTGATATGTTAAAATATTTCAATTTCTGTTATATATATATATCAATTTTGTTATAAGCTATTAGATTTGAGCTGTATATGTATATGATTCTATTTTCAATTTTCAGCTCTGTCGTGCTCTTCTGATCGAGTTTGACATATTTTCCGATGTGTGTGTGTTTATTCACCAAGTCTTTTAAAATATAAACCTTGACTGGCTATACCGCCACTGTGTCGGGATATCTTATCTATCTCTCCGGGAAAATGGATATCTCCGAAAATCTTTTTAGTTCAATCCCCCCTTTTCCCTCTAAAGCCCTTCGCCAATATAGCTAAAGCAAAAGTAGACAACATATAGGCCGCCAACCTGGGGGCCACCATCCCTCACTCGGATCTAATCTGCTGCATCGAATGGCATATTCTTCTGGAAATCCTAGCTATTCTTAGCATGATATTGGGGAATCTCATTGCTATTACTCAAACAAGCCCACATTCTCCAGTATTTGTGCTATAAGTTCAGGATCATACTTTCGAGGATAAGCTTTAGAGGAGATGAGAATGTAAGTAAAACTATTACAATTATTACACGGTAATTGGGAAATCCAAATATGACAGGGATTACAATAAACTTCGGATCAGACCCTAACGGCGGAAGCAGGGGCCGATGAGCAGATGCAGAGGCTGAACAGCAGAGGCAGAGGCAGAGGCTGAACAGCAGAGGCAGAGGCAGATGCTGATGGCAGAGGCAGAGGCTGAACAGCAGAGGCAGAGGCAGAGGCTGGCAGTCAGAGGCAGAGGCTGAAGGCAGAGGCAGAGGCTGGCAGTCAGAGGCAGAGGCTGAAGGCAGAGGCAGAGGCTGGCAGTCAGAGGCAGAGGCTGAAGGCAGAGGCAGAGGCTGAAGCTGATGGCAGAGGCAGAGGCTGGCAGTCAGAGGCAGAGGCTGAAACTTCACCTTCCCGAGGCTTGTTGAAAAACAACAATATCCTTAAAAAATTTCGTCCCCTACCGTAGGTGCAGTAGAACATGAGACGATTGTTTCCCAGGATACAACGGGAAAACGCACGAGCAAGGGCACCACCAAACTCGCACCAAACGAACAACAAAGTGTTTGAACTCTCCTTGTAAAACAAAACAAGAAATCTATTTTTTATTCTCTGTTCTGAAAACAAGAAATGATGTTGTTTATATAGGAAAATAAAACACATCTCAATTAATGGAAATAAACTTGTCAATTAAATCTCATAAATGGGAGATGTTACACATTGTTGTAACCACTAAGCTAATTAAATTAGCACTAATGGAAATTAAACTATGTAACCACCAGCTAATTAAATTAGCACTTATGGAATTGTAACCACCAAACTAATTAAATTAGTTGTTATGGAATTACAAAAGGCTTGGAAAAATTGTAGAGAAAATTGAACTTTGAGCAACAATTTCTCATTCACCCAAGCACCATTTTAAGCATGTGAATATACCATTTCGAAGTACTCACGGAGGAGTATCCGAATCATTCAATAAGAACCACTAACACGAAGTGGATCATGCTTAAAATTGAGCCTCAAAATGCTTACTCATAAGCATTTTTCCAACAATCCCCCACATGAATGAAATTGGCGAAAAATCGTCAAATAAAAATATTTTATAATACATTTTATTTTGACCTAGAAGAGTTCAACGGTTCAACACCTGCATAGGATAGGTAGGCCTCAGCTTTTGAACCTTCCCTTGTGAAAATATATCTCATTACTGGCTGACAGTTGACGCGATGTCATTGAACTGTACTGCCGTTCATGTAATTGGAGAAACATATCACACAGATATTTTACCTACACATTTGAGTTCTCATTATTATGTTCATTTTGGCCATGAACATCTACCTGGTTCTGCAAGAGTTTCTAAAAATTGTGCCCCGTACAATTCCCTTTGAAGCGGCCCCACTTCTCTCTCACATAGGTGATTTCTTATTTAAGAGTATCTCGTAATACTCTGCTCGGATTCCCGACGCATAAGAATCATTAAAAGCTTTTGCTTAACCTCTATCCATACGAGCATCACTGTTTCATTTCATCATAGGAATTGGACTAGAGGGTAACCCCCCACAGTGATCCAATTATGTCTTTTACGAGTAGTTGTCCCATTGAACCTAGATCTTGGGATCTCCAGTCAACAAGGTTGGGTTTTCCTTCGTAATAAACATTTATCTAATGGGCTTCAGTCCCATTCCCCTCGATGATTTCACAACTAACTCTCTATTTAACCTTTGGTTAGCGGATCCGCAATGTTATCTTTGACTTTACATAGTCAATCGAAATAACTCCAGTAGAGAGTAATTGTCTAACGGTATTGTGTCTACGACGAATATGTCTAGACTTACCATTATACATATTGTTATGTGCCCTTCCAATTGCAGATTGACTATCGCAATGAATGCAAATTGCTGGCACTGGCTTAGGCCAACTTGGAATATCCTCTAGAAAATTTCGAAGCCATTCTGCTTCTTCAGCACACTTGTCTAAAGCAATGAATTCTGATTCCATTGTAGATCTGGCTATCACAGTCTGTTTGGAGGATTTCCATGATATAGCTGCACCTGCTAGTGTAAACACATAACCACTAGTAGACTTTGAGTCTTTCATGTCAGATATCCAATTAGCATCACTGTATCCTTCGACTACAGCTGGATATCTATGATAGTGCAACCCATAATTACGAGTAAAACGTAAGTACCTAAGTACTCTCACTATTGCTTTCCAGTGATCAACCCCTGGATTACTCGTATATCTGCTGAGCTTATTTACTGTACAGGCTATATCAGGCCTTGTACAACTCGAAGATACATCAAACTCCCGATCACTCTAGAGTATTCTACTTGAGATATACCATCTCCCCTATTCTTTGATAGGTGTAACTCACATCTAAGGAGTTCTAGCCACAGCTGAATCATCATGTTGAATTTACCAAGAATTTTGTCCACATAGTGCGACTGATCAAGAATAAGTCCATCTGGACTTCTCGAGATCTTTATTCCCAGAATGACATCTGCAAGACCCATGTCTTTCATGTCAAACTTGGATTTCAGCATATTCTTAGTAGATTTCACCATTTTGACATTACTCCCGACAATCAGTATGTCATCAACGTAGAGACATAAAATGACATAGCCAACTTCTGTCTCTCTGACATAAATGCATTTATCACATTCATTGATTTTGAAACCATTTGCCAACATGGTGTCATTAAACTTTTTATGCCACTGTTTCGGGGCTTGTTTCAATCCATACAAGGATTTAACTAACTTACAGACTTTCTTTTCTTGTCCTGGAGCTATAAAACCTTCAGGTTGTTCCATGTAGATTTCTTCATCTAAATCTCCATTCAGAAAGGCTGTTTTCACATCCATCTGATGTACCTCAAGATTGCGCAATGCTGCAATCGCTAGTATCATCCTTATGGAATTTATTCTCGTTACAGGAGAATAAGTATCAAAGTAATCAAGACCTTCACGTGTCTATAACCTTTAATTACAAGTCTTGCTTTGTACTTGTCAATTGATCCATCTGCCTTTATTTTCCTTTTGAAAATCCACTTGGACCCTAAAGGTTTACATCCTGGAGGAAGATTCACTAACTCCCAGGTGTGATTTTGTAAGATGGATTCAATTTCACTATTGATGGCATCTTTCCACAGGCACCATCAGCTGACCTTACAGCTTCGTTATAGCTTTGAGGATCATTCTCTAGCAAAAATGTCAGAAAATCTGGACCAAATGATTTTTCCGTTCTAGCTCTTTTGCTACGTCTTAGTTCAGGTTCAATAACTTGTTGATCCTCTGGAACATTAATTTGTTCTCGGTCCTGACTATCTTCAATGATAGTCTCATGTGCCCGTTTGTGCACATCTGAATTCGAATTAGTTTTACAAGGAAAAACATATTCGAAAAAGGATGCATTCCTCGATTCCATTATCGTATTCTTGTGAATATCTGGTACATTAGACTCATGCACAAGAAATCGATAAGCATTACGTTATGAGCATATCCTATGAAAATGCAATCAACAGTTTTTGGTCATATCTTCACCTTTTTAGGTGGAGGAATGACTACCTTGGCAAGACACACCCCCACACTCGAAGGAATTTATAGGAAGGTACTCTTCCTTTCCACATTTCATAAGGAGTTTTCCCTGCTTCTTTCCGTGGTACCTTATTTAAAAGGTAATTAGCTGATAAGACAGCTTCTCCCCACATAGTCTGAGGTAAGCCAGAGCTGATTAACATAGCGTTTCATCTCTCTTTCAAGGTACGATTCTTACGTTCCGCAATCCCATTGGATTGAGGCGAATAAGGAGCTGTGGTTTGATGTATGATTCCATTTTGTTCACAAAGTGATTCAAAAGGGAAAACATACTCACCACCACGATCACTTCTTAACTCTTAATTCTTTTATTCATTGGTTCTCAACTTCATTCTTATAGAGAACAAATTTCTCTATAGCTTCGTCCTTGCTTTTCATTAAATACACATAGCAAAATCTTGTGCAATCATCAATAAAGGTAATAAATATTATTACCGCCTCTCGATTGTATTGAATTAAAATCACATACATCGGTATGAATTAGATCAAGTGGTTCAGAGTTTCTTTCATACTATGAAAAGATGATCTTGTTAGTTTTGCCTCAACACAAGTATCACACTTATGTTTGTTATCAATTTTAAAATTGGGAATATGATTCATGTTAATTAACTTTCGCAATGAATTAAAATTAACATGTCCTAATCAACAATATAAGCAGAAGAACTAGCTTTATTGATATTTTTGGGTTTACAACCATTACATTGAGCTTAAAAAGCCCATCAGTTACATACCCTTTTCCCACATACATCCCATTTTTAGTCAAAACTACTTTATCAGACTCGAACACCATCCGGAATCCATGCTTGTTCAAAGCGATCCAGACACAAGATTCTTCCGTATTTCAGGTACATACAGAACATTGTTCAGAGTCAACTCTTTCCCAGAGGTCATCTTCAGAATCACCTTTCCTTGACCTTATATCTCAGATGTTGCTGAATTCCCATGTATATCTTTTCCCCATTTTCAGCAGGCTCAAATGAAGAAAACATGCTCTTGTCTGTCGAGCATACATGTCGAGTGGCACCAGTATCAATCCACCACTCTCTTGGGTTAGAACCCACCAGATTCACCTCAGAAACCATAGCAGAGAGGTTAATGTCTGAAACATCTTGAGTCATGTTTTCTAGCACATTAGCCTCTTGTTTCTTTTTCTTCTTCTTCGCAGTCTGCACTCAGAAGACTTGTGACCCATTTTGTCACAGTTGAAGCATTTTCCTTGAAATTTTGATTTCTTGGAAACTCCTCCTTTAGGACCCATCTTTGACCCTTGGTCTTGAGGTTCTTGTTCTTATGGCCATGTTCGACAACATTTGCTTTGGCCTCATGAGTCATTCCTCTCTTTTCAGAAACTCGGTTATCTTCCTCAATTCTTAGCTTAAGAACCAAGTCTTCAATGCTCATTTCTTTTCGTTTATGCTTTAAATAATTCTTGAAATCTTTCCAACCAAGTGGTAGTTTCTCAATTATCGAGGCTACTTGGAAGGTTTCACTTAAACTCATCCCCTCAGCATAATTTCTGCTAGAATAATCTGCAGTTCTTGTACTTGGCTTATCACAGTTTTGGAATCAATCATTTTAAACTCTAGGAAACGGCCTACGACAAATTTCTTAGTACCGGCATCCTCAGTTTTATATTTTCGATCTAAAGATTCCCAAAGCCCTTTAGCTGTTTTCATTCCAGCGTACACACTGTACAAGGAATCACTTAGCCCATTCAGCACATAATTCCGACATAGGAATTCAGAATGTTTCCAGCTTCAATGACACTGATGACTTGGATATCAATCTCACCCTCTTGGGTACAGGAGCATCTTCCTTTAGACCTCGCAAGGTTCAACGTGGTCAGGTAGAAGAACATTTTCTGTTGCCACCTTTTTGAAATTCTGACCACTGAATTTTTCAGGTTTTTCCGCAGCATGATTGACATGGCTCACATGTCCAACAGGTTGTCTAGCCATTGAGGCAGAAATACCTTGGCCAGCCACAACGGCTGCCATATTAAGCCCAGAGGCTGATCCAAGTTGGCCAGCCGAAGGGGCTGCCACTGCACTTTGGTCAGCCACGGGGGCTGCCACAACATTCTGGCCAGCCGAAGAGGCTGCCATATTCGGATCTACTGTGTTTGGACTGATTTCCATATCCACAGAGTCAAATATTTGTTTTAAGACTGTAAGTAAAACTATTACAATTATTACACGGTAATTGGGAAATCCAAATATGACAGGGATTACAATAAACTTCGGATCAACCCTAACGGCGGAAGCAGGGGCTGATGAGCAGATGCAGAGGCTGAACAGCAGAGGCAGAGGCAGAGCTGAACAGAGAGGCAGAGGCAGATGCTGATGGCAGAGGCAGAGGCTGAACAGCAGAGGCAGAGGCAGAGGCTGGCAGTCAGAGGCAGAGGCTGAAGGCAGAGGCAGAGGCTGGCAGTCAGAAGGAGGCAGAGGCTGGCAGTCAGAGGCAGAGGCTGAAGGAGAGGCAGAGGCTGGCAGTCAGAGCAGAGGCTGAAGGCAGAGGCAGAGGCTGGCAGTCAGAGGCAGAGGCTGAAGGCAGAGGCAGAGGCTGAAGCTGATGGCAGAGGCAGAGGCTGGCAGTCAGAGGCAGAGGCTGAAGCTTCACCTTCCCGAGGCTTGTTGAAAAACAACAATATCCTTAAAACAAATTCGTCCCCTACCGTAGGTGCAGTAGAACATGAGACGATTGTTTCCCAGGATACAACGGGAAAACGCACGAGCAAGGGCACCACCAAACTCGCACCAAACGAACAACAAAGTGTTTGAACTCTCCTTGTAAAACAAAACAAGAAATCTATTTTTTTATTCTCTGTTCTGAAAACAATAAATGATGTTGTTTATATAGGAAAATAAAACACATCTCAATTAATGGAAATAAACTTGTCAATTAAATCTCATAAATGGGAGATGTTACACATTGTTGTAACCACTAACTAATTAAATTAGCACTAATGGAAATTAAACTATGTAACCACCAAGCTAATTAAATTAGCACTTATGGAATTGTAACCACCAAACTAATTAAATTAGTTGTTATGGATTACAAAAGGCTTGGAAAAATTGTAGAGAAAATTGAACTTTGAGCAACAATTTCTCATTCACCCAAGCACCATTTTAAGCATATGAATATACCATTTCGAAGTACTCACGGAGGAGTATCCGAATCATTCAATAAGAACCACTAACACGAAGTGGATCATGCTTAAAATTGAGCCTCAAAATGCTTACTCATAAGCATTTTTCCAACAGAGAACCCAGTGGTAGTCGTTAACACCATGGTCATGTCAGTGTCTTGTCAGGTCCATGTGTTATGTTGGATGAGTCAGACCATGAGGATAGATTGATGTGTTTATGTTTTATGATGTGTGTTAAATGTTTGACATCATATGATATGTACGATTTAAATGAATGAATATGCTATGTATTTTGTGTATGTCTATATATGGATTCTATATTTGTGTGTGTATTATGAGGCTTTGGTTGACGGGACAACTGTCGCCTGTCAGTAATGTCTTGCTTCTGGCGGGATGTTACATATATTATTTAAAAAATAATCGAATAGTATAATATGTTTTCTTCTTTATTATAATATAGTTATTATTTAATAGATTTATTAATTTTAATTTTATAATTTAATAGTATTTTTTTAATTGTAATATGATAGTATAATATGTTTCTTATTATAATACAATTCTTATAAAATTATAATATGTATTTTTATTATAATTAGTTTTTTATAATATACAATTAATTATAAAGATATTTTATTTTATCCTAATAATAAAATTAATTATATAATTTCATTGTAGAGATTAAGTGTCACGTATGTTTTTTTATTTTAATGAGAGATTTAATATATTTTCTTATTATAATAGGTTTATTTATTTTAATTTTATAATTTAATAATAATAAATTAAATATTAACTAATTAATTAAATTAATAATTTCTTACTTTAATAGTAGTGTTTTTATATTGTAATAGGTTTCTTATGTTAATAATTTATTTTTTATTTTTTTAATTTAATAATAAAAAATAATTGTAGGATATTTTTAATTTTATAATTTAATAATAAAATATTAATGTAGATATTAGGTTAATGTATATAATTAATAGTGTTTTTTTAATAGGTATGGATGTTGGTTTTCGCCCGAGGTCCACGATCGAGAATTTGTAGTATGAGGGCACTAGCGATCCTGCAAAGCAAATGTAGAATGAGCAGGGCGTACTGCCCACCGGTGTGGTAGGTGCCGTAGGCACTTCGATGCTCAAGTCAGTAGTGAAGACGAGTTGTAAATAATGGAAAAGGTTTGATGTTACCTTAACTTCTGTTGACTGCCGTGAGGGCGGTGACCGATGTTTAGAGAGTAAGAAGCTTAGAGAGCTCAAATATGAGAGCTAAGACCTCTCCGTACTTCGAATTATGCCTCATTTTATAGGCTATCAAAGGTATCTCTCATTAATGTATTAAATGATAGACATTTTGGGTGTTGTAACGGTTTAGTCATATAAATCACGTAGACTACGTTTTTTCGGTTAGGTGGCTGGTAAGTCAAAAGGTTGGCCTCTCTTTGTGTAAGGGCCTGATAAGGTAATTGGGTCCTTGGCCCAAGTCTTATTTGGGTACTGTTTGGTGGAGGGATTTGGGTTGTATTTGGCATAGGGCCTGAAGTGAAATGTCGGAAATGCCCTTAGTCCAAATTTGGCCCGTACAATAGGAAAATCTAATATGTTTTCTTGTTATAATATAATTCTCATAAAATTATAATATGTATTTTTATTGTAATATGTATTTTTATTTAATAGATTTTTTAATTTTATTTTATAATTTTAATATGAATCTGTCACGTGACGCGATGAAAATGCTTAAAAATATTAATAAAATTTTAATTTATATATAAAGAGAGAGAATAATAATAATAATAATAATGATTAATTAAGTAAATAAATAATTATAATTTGAATGTTAATTTCAAGTTTGCAATTTTAAAATTAATAAAATTTTCCTTCAACGGGTGATGCAAGGAAACATTGACTTTCACATTCATGTTCATCTTATCCCTTCGTTTTGCATTTTTTATGGGTGATGCAAGGAAACATTGACTTCAACATTCATGTTCATCTTATCCTTTCGTTTTGCGTTTTTTATTTTATTTTCTTGTTTTGTGGTAGAAGATTTTTTTGTTATCATTAATATAATTTTATTTTTTTCCCTTCTATAAGCTTTCCTTTTTTTTTTAATAGCTAAATTCTTCTAATTTTTTTAAAAAATAGATTCTTCTAAAATTTAAATGAGTCTATGATACAACAATTTCATAATTATAGTCTAGGAAATTCTTAAATTTGGGTTATATTTTGAAAACACATTATATATATACACACATATAACAAAACTATATCATATATGTAATATCCCGAAATTTTTGGGATATTTTTGGAAGATTTCCGGATTGCAGTTAAGGTTTCGAAACAGAAGGATATTGTGGATTACAAGTTTGAATGATGAAAGATATATGTCGGAATGTCTTGAAGTGGTGTTTCAAATATTTGGAAATTGCATAATTCGAAATGACCGATAACGCGTATTTTTAGATATTTTCAATTTGAGTAAGTTTTATTGTTTTGGTTATAGAAATGGAAAACAAACTCTGATTAAGGTGATTCCTGAACCATCTTACTCAATTTTCTAAGACGAACAACTTTCGTTTTGAGCACGTTTCGAAATTTTCACCAGAAGAGCCTCAAAACACAAATTACTAAAAAGGTATTTTGGCAGGGAACAAATTTCAATTTCGTGAAAGTTTTCTTTAAATATCCATAAGTTTCATTAATTGCAAAAGATGGAAAAAGACTTAAACTCCCCTATTTCGACCCCCAATCACCTTCACGCGCATGAGAGAGAATCAGTGGTTGTCAGCCATGATCTGACCGGTGCTAGCCGGCGCAACGGTGCTGGTTGGTACGCCTGACCACCATGCATTGGCTGGTAGGCGGCGGTAGGCCAGAATTCCAGAAACGGCGGAGAGAGAGATTTACATGTGAACTTGAATTTTTGATCATGGCTCATCGCTTCGATCCAAATGTCAAACCACCTGCCAAATCGAAGCTCTCGGAGAGTATTACAAAGTTGCAGTGTCGATTTACGGAATGGTGCTCAGTTCCGCACTAATCGAGAGAGAAACATTAAGATAAATAATAACTTATTTTTCCCGGGAGCTTCGATTCGAATTATGTCGATTCCTACGCGTTTGTGGGGGCGTATGGAGTCTGCCGATACCCTTGGAATCTCGGTAAGATATCCCTATAAAAACTCATTATTTCAAGTTTAGCGTTGTACGGGCCAAATTTGGGCCCATGGGTAAAATTATCATTTTGCTTCCGAACCAGCAAGCATTAAAAACCCAAAGGCCCGACACCAATCACCCATCAGTCTAAAGAACCCAAAACAGAGCCCATTTGTAAGCTTATATTGGTCCAAGTGATTTCACAAGCCCATACCTGAGAAAATATCTGACCACAATGGCCTCATAACTTATCAGTTGCCAACCCAAAAAACGCCTGAACTCATAACTCCCCCCTCTCATGGATCAGCCGTTTCCAGCATCCAACAAACAAACAATTAATGTATTAAATAAGCACACCTCCCAAGAGCATATAAATAGAAGGGGTAATCCACAAACAGATGACAGAGTTTTTCCAGTAGAAGTCTTAGCTCTCAAACTTGAGCTCTCAGAGCCTCTTACTCTCTAAACACCAGCCCACCGCCCTCACGATAGCCAACGGAGGTCAAGGTAACCTCAGACCTTGCTTTTCCTTATTACTGCTCGTCTTCACTACTGACTTGAGAGTCGAAGAGCCTACGGCACCCACCACACTGGTGGGCAGTACTCCCCGCTCTTTCTACCTTTGTTTTGCAGGATCACTAGTGCCTCATGCTATAAATTCTCGATTGTGGACCTCGGGCAAAAATCAACGTCCACAATTTGGCGCCCACCGTGGGGCCTTAGCGATTTATAGCAAACGAAGATCTCTCAGTCTACGATCCCTTCAACACAGCTACTCATGGCTTCTGGCAGTGAGCGGACACCAAATCATGTGGCCACGTAGTTGGCCATACTCCAAGAATGATTATGTGTCTTAGAAGAAGAGAACCTAACCATGCGAAACTCCAACATAACTCTCCAGAAGCAATTGGAGAAAATCTCTTCAACTTCCCAATAACGTGATACTCCAGACCATCCCAGCAATCCTACAATCCCAACCAATCTCTTGGGGGTATTCAATAATGTGGCAAACGACAATCCACCATCAAACAACTGTCCACCAAGTCAAGAAATAAATCAACATATCTCTCCAACCGACCAAGCACGACAAGTTGCCTCCACCATGCGCAAGGAAATGTAGGAGTTCAAAGATATAATTCTCTCCAGCCTACTTGGTGTCAGACTACCAGTGAGAAAAAACCGAGCCGGCACTATCTCAGATACTCCCTTTTTGGGATCCATTACTTCCATTGAACTCCCATGAAAGTTTAGTCCACCAGATATGAAGCTGTATGATGGATCCATGGACCCAGACGATCATGTGGTCCATTATAAATACAAGATGATGTTGACTGATCTAACTCCTCATCAATGGGAAGTTGAAATGTGTAGAGGATTCGGAGAAACATCGACAGACCCAACCCTCACTTGGTTCATCAATCTACCTTATATGACTATTGGGTCGTATCAGGAACTAGATGATAAGTTTGTAGAGCACTTTGCCAGCTATTATAAACTTGAGAAAACTACAGTCGACCTTAACGCAATTCAGCAGCGGAAATGAGAATCGCTACGAGGCTACATCGCACGTTTCAACAAAGAGAGAATATCCATTTCGGATCTCCACCAACCAACTGCCATTGAAGCTTTCAGAAATGGGTTACTAGCAGATATCGGACTTTAAAAGAAGCTGACCATATTCTGATGTTACATTATGGATCAAGCCATGACTTGAGCCCAAATCGAGATCAGGTGGGAGGAGGATAAGAGGAATAAGAAGAGAGAAAGTTCCACCAGCCATCACAATGAGAGAAGCTCGAATCCTCCCAAGCGACATAATAAATGATGTGCTAGTAATACATCTCAATAAGATATCACCTGATGTAATTAGACAAAAAAGGGGCCAAAAGCCACCCATTGTCGCCTTGGGGACATCATAGCTTTACAAATAAGTATTCATTGGTTACTTTAGAAAAATTATCCTTAATAAAACTCCAACTTAGGGAGAAATCCATTTGCTCCAATCGACCTATATTGACCAACACCTGGCCCAATCGATATGCTTCTCCCAGTCGACATGAGAATACACTCATAAACCTCCAGCATACTTAATCACCCAAGAAGTATTCTCTAGGAATGCCATCAACTTCATGCTGCATGGATGGATTATCATCTACTCCAAACTACATGAAAAGATTGTCATCTCTTCCAGACTACATTGAAGAATTTTCATCTCCTCCATACGACATGAATGAATTACCATCTCCTCTAGACGACATGAAAAGATAGTCATATTCTCCATATGACCAGGTGGATTACCAACAACTCCAGACTACATGAAAGGATTGTTATCTTCTCCATATGACATAGAAGGATAGTCATATTCTCCACACTACATGGATAGATTGCCATCAACTCAGGACTTCATTCGATCGTAGCCCCCATAGACATTCATCAAGTCCAGTCGACCAAAATCTCATGAAGACCAATTAATTCCCAATGAGTAAAGTTCAAACATAGTCGTAGACTGGGGACAATCTGAAAGGAAAAAGCTATGATAACTTGGGAGAGAATAGCCTTCCTCAAACATCAGTAAGACCATTTTTCCTTGTCGACACTACATATATGAAGACTTGGCATGAGGATGATGTCCCAGTCGACACTACATGTATGAAGACTTGGCATGAGGAGGATGTCCCGATGGACAATACTTTAATCAAGACTTGGTGTGAAGACATTCCAGTCGACATGCATGTAAGTAGGGGTGAGCAAAATCGGTTTCGGTTTCGGTTCCGGTTTCGCATGGAACCGGAACCTACCCGGAAAAATTCGGTTTCGCACTAAGTGGAACCGGAACCTACCCAATTAAACAGGGTACTCTATTATTCGGTTCCAATTCGATTCCGGTTCGGTTCCAAATTACCCTATTTTAAAATATTTTAATGAAAACTAAATTCCGATACGAGTCCGTAGGAAAAAACGGGGACCAAATCGGAGTGCGGAAGCTCAAGAACGAAGAAAATGAAGTTTTAGACTTTTAATGCTCGTCAGCCTCATTACCCTTTTTGTTTTCATTTACAATTAGGCAAGTTATCAGTGCATTAAGTTGCCTAGTTGTGAAACCTTGGGGTGACATACCTTCGTTTATCAGATGACCTGTTTGTAGAAAATAATTTCAAGATATATAAGATATTTGTGAAGAAAATGCATGCTGATCAAGTAAGCAATTCTTCACGTGCATAATTTTGGATCATGCAAAACATACTTGTTTGAAAAAAAAATTCTGAATTACCACTGGTGAGACATGGACTGGTCTCTTACAATGGGTGGTGGCTAGATGGAGAAACATAGCATCATCTGAATTACCAATCAAATAAGCAACTGGATTTGCAGTGCTAATAAAATGCCTTGTATGGTTATATGTTCATATAAATCTCTAAATGTTCATATAAACCGGTTCCATGGTCCGGTTCTGGTTCCGGTTCCGACCATTTTGGAACCGGAACCTACCCGGATAAAATCGGTTCCTTCATTTTTGGAACCGGAACCTACCCGATTACAACCAGTTCTGGTTCCAAACCCGAAAAACCAGTCCGGTTCCAATCGGTTCCGGGTATAACCGGAACCGGTGCTCACCCCTACATGTAAGAAGACTTGACAATGACATCCCAGTCGACAATATATGTATGGAGACTTGGTGTGAAGACATTCTAGTCGACATCCATGAAAGAAGACTTGGCAATGACATCCCACTCGACACTACATGGGGACTTGGTGTGAAGACTGTAGGCACTGCATTTTTGCATATAAGTCCCGATGATGAGTCTCACATGGAGACACTACCTCTTTAAGTTGGGGAAGTCGCGGGAAACGGACGTCGGAAGGGAAAAGTCAGAAATTGATATCTTGTTGGACTAAATTCGTTTGCTTAGCTGTGGGTTCGCTCGTTGGACCTCTGTTTTAAAATTCATCCTCAGCCCAAACCCCGCAAGCCACACACCAATCCCACACACCACCAACCCACACACCAAGCCCACCAAAAAGAACCAAACCCACGCCTAAATGACCTAATTCACGCCCATCACCTCTCCAAAATAATAAATCTACACATTAAACACATGTTGAAATCCAAATAAATCACCTTCCCGAATTAAAAGAATCAAATCCAACCCCACAAATCACCTTCCCAAATTAAAAGATTCAAATCAAATCCCATCAATCACCTTCCTAATTAAATTAAATCACATTCCTAAACTAAATAAAATCAAATCAAATCAAATCAAATTACCTTCCTAAATTGAAGAGATACTTTCCTTATGATTCATAAATTAAACATCCTCTCATAATTACACAATATTCTTTCCTTATTCACAATAGGATAACCCCAACCCTTGCCTATAAAAATAAGCATAAACCAACCCTTCACACCCCTAGCTCATTCACGCCCCTCCTCTCTCTTCCTGGCATTCACGCCCTTCTCTCTAAAACCCTAGCTCTCTGGAACCATCTCTGATTTCTCTCTCTAATCAACCCAAGAAACCACCAAAAACCAAGCAGGCCACGATAAACAAATGAGAAGCAGTCACGTGAAGACACAATCCACAAAGTCACTCATTCGGCAACCTCACAAAAAATAAAGCCTTAACCATAATGCCTCTCTCCTTCACGTGAACCATCAGACCAACACTAATAAGCCACAAGATGCCAAAGTCGTAAACCTCATGCACCATTAAACAATCACAAGCCACAACTTCACTCACTCAGTAGCCCTTCACCAATTCAACACATCACACAGCCTTACACCCACAGTCCACTCACCACAGCCTCACGCACACACAACATTACACACACAGCCCTCACGCACATACAGCCCCAAGACTGAAACCCCTTACAATTACCGCAAAACACAACCAGAAATTACCCTGAAACCACCAAAAATAGCCCCTGAACTGCACTCACCGAAAATAGCCCTGAAAACTGCCCAGCAACTGACCGGCGTAAAAACACACACGTATAACGCAAGCGTACGTATCGTTCAAGTAGTATAAAACGTATCGATCCCACGAGGACTTAATACCTAAGTTATTAATTTTATGAGGTTAATTGATTACTAGTATCTATCAGGTTGTTTTAACTGATTTGAAATAGCGCGACGATTCTAAATTTAAAGACAATAAAATATAATTGTTTGAAATAGATTTTAAGAAAATTCAATATTAAAAACTATCCAGGGTTGTGATTTATTCCAATATTATATAAAGATAAAGTGGTTATTTTATAATTGGGTAATATATTGATTTATTAACCAGAAACACTAATTTATGTAAAAGCCTCTTCCGATGGTCAATTACAAATACCTAGTATATCCAATTGAACCATATGTCTATGTCAACCAAATTACCTAGATTCATTACGATTAAGTTCCAATTAAGACTACCCCCGCCCGACAGGTATATTCCTATCCTGTAAGGAAATCTATTGAAAGGGTTATCTATCCTTAGGAAGATCGTGGGCTATTGAATCTAAGGTCTTAAACTTAAAATCCCTATGTCTAGTTCATTTTAAGTTTACCTAGTCAATTTAATTAATGGCCAGTTAATTAAAGAGCATTAAGATTAGACTCAATAAATAAATCTTTATATTACCCAAATTATAATCTAACCCTTATAAACCAGTGACATTGAATTTCATCACAACCCTAGATATTAACTTAGTTATGACACATAGCTAGGGCTGATAAAAACTTGAAAATAAAGACATAAACTGCTGAAAAGTAATTGCGATAATGAAAATGCTGAAGAGAAAATTACAAATGAAATAAAATGCTAAGGTAAAAAGGAATTACTTTTAATATTACTAATTTAGATATCTCCCAATAAAATATATATATAAACTTATGAAATTATTTAATCAACCGACCAATCTGGCGGTATCCTGATTAAGTCCAATTAAGTCCAACCAGCCATATAGGCGGTAATATTTGTCCATCATCCAGCCATAAAGGCGTGCGGTTACCAAAATAAATTTACCAACCGACCAGTCTGGCGGTATCCTTGATTAATCAGTTTCAAACCAACAGAAAATAAATTTACCAACCGACCAATATAGCGGTATTCCTTTATTAATCAGAATTTTAAATAGTAAATATATTATTTTTAAGGGAGATTAATCTAAATAGCAATAGTAAAATAATTACCTTTCACCTTAGCATAGGGAAGTTACCTCCGCCATAGTGAATAGTAAAAACTGTAAAATAAAGAAAGTAAATTATTATTACTACAAACAGTAATTAAAATTATTACAAAAGTAAAAAAAAAAAGTAAAAAATAAAAATGAAAATTCTAGAGAGAGAAACTCCCTAATTACATAGGAGGAGTGAGAAAAAGGTGTGTGAAAATAGAAAATTCGCGGCCTATTTATAGCAAAACAAATTCACTGTTTGGTCACTGTTCGCGCGTCGCGACGCCAAAGCTTCAGCGTCGCGACGCTGGATTTTTCACTATTTGGTTGACGTGGCACGATGAGAAGGCGACACGTGGCATGGCGGCTGACTGTTGAAGCGACACGTGGCAAGGCGGCTAAGACTCAATTATTATGCTGACGTCATTGGTGACGTGTCACTGTTCATGACGTCATTGGTGACGTCACTCTGATGATGTGGAAGACAACGTGGCGACACGTGGGGCGGCGGCCGTCAGACGAATGAGAGGTTGACACGTGTCGCGCTGTGATTGGCTGATGATGACATGGCATGTTGACTCGGTTGACTTGCTGATGTGGCTGCTGATGTGGACGATGATGTGGCGACACGTAGGATGACACGTAAGCAATAGGATTTCGACACGTGGCAAGGCGCATTTTAGCATCTCTGTTGTGATGGTGACACGTTTCACGGCGCACGTTAGCAAAGTCAACTTTTCTCAGATTCTGAATTTGTGGACCCGGCGCATGTTAGCAGATTCGGCGCACGCTGGGCGTCGCGGCGCGCAGTGTTCCAGTGTCGCGACGCGCAAGAGACGAAAATATCCCTGTTGACGCATTTTTGTCCGGTTTTGCCTCAAATTGCCTCCAGTGCTTTCCAAACTTTATTTATCTACAAAATAACACAAAAACACATCAAAATATTCACAAAACTCAAGAAACTATACAAAATATTAGATTAAATGAGTGGGAAATAGTGATATAAATACCACTCATCAGCAACCACCGAAAATCCTGCCCAGTAAACTACCTAAAAACACCCAAAAACTACACTAAAAATGTACCTCATATCACCGAAAATTCTACCCTGAAACACAGCTCAAATACTGTAAAAATAGTGAGCAAACAGCAGCCCAAAACAGCGAGGCAACGAAGGAAAACAAAGAACCAGTAAATCGAAAAAGTTACAGAGCATCAACCTTTCCGACAACCGTGTAACGCACTTCCAAGAGATGATTTAAAAGGTTAGACCTGAGGGCACCATTTTCATTTATTCCCGCACTTTTTTTCTGTTAGTTATTGTTATTACTTCGCATGCTTATGATTGATTCATGTATGTTGTGGCCATGGGATGAATGAAATATGTGTTATCTCTTGCGGTATATCGGATGGAAACCCGGACATAAATTCCGTAGCCGAATCCGAATGGACAGTAGTGCGGTCTGCACTCGGGATACAATGCCACGTACCGCTTGAGAGACACTCATATTTCGTTTCATCCGAATTTGTGTTCATTCGTTGTTTATTATAAATATTATGTTATTTTCATGCATGATTAGGTTGTTTAGTATGTTTTTTTATGCATGATTTAGTTGATTATTTCCGAGCATGATTTAGTTATTTCTTTTGCATTATGAACTTAATTATGTCTCTTCTACGTTTATGTTTAGATTGTTATTTATTTACATTTCCATGCTTATCGATTTAATGTATTCATGAGATTGTGTGCTTGCCGTTATTCCGACTTACTTTTATGCATGCAAACTTAGATATAGGTTATATGCAAACTTAGATATATGTCATATGCGAACTTAGATGTAGGTTATTCTTGCGTAGACTCAGTTATATTATTACGTAAATCCATTCATTACAAATGGAATAAGTAAGGGACCATTCCGAACCCAACGGTTTGAGGTATTCCCTTGCGAGGGGTGAGTGCGGCCTTAAATCATTTTCCCAGTTCACACTGGGTGGCGACTCCATGTTATTTCTCCGATTTAGTTCCCCCTGTGGGCTACTCCGTACTCCCGTCTGGGCCGCGAGCCTAGAACAACGTCGTCAAGTTATGTGTCCTACAAAGATGTTCCAGTCGACATGCATATATGAAGACTTTGCAGAGACATTCCAATCGACACTAACTTAATGAGACTTGTTTTGGATCCCAGGCGCGTGTATATCTTGAGGTTTGATGTGTATCCCATTCGACATCTACATGTGTGTAGCTTGAGACTTGTTGTGGATCCCAGACGCGCGTATAGCCCGAGGTTTGATGTGCATCCCATTCGACATCTACATGTGTGTAGCTTGAGACTTGTTGTGGATCCCAGACGCTTGTATAGCTCGAGCTTTGATGTGTATCTCACTCGATATCTACGTGTGCGTAGCTTGAGACTTGTTGTGGATCCCAAATACATGTGGCTTGGGATTTGATGTGCATCTTATTCGACATCTACATGTGTATAGCTTGGGGTTTAAAGAGGAACCCAATCGACACAGCGCGTCATTGACTTGAGACTAATTAAGAATGACCTAGTTGACATCTCAGCGTGTAACTTGGGGCGTAACATGGATCCCAATCGACACTACACACATGTAGCTTGGGACTTGTTGATGATCCCAGTCGACACTACACGTCTGTATCATGACCTTCATCTGGTTCAGTCGACTGGGAACATTCCCTATGGCTCATGTAGAGTCAAGTTGAAGACTTGGCCTTCATCTAGTCCAGACGACATTGAAGATTCCCTTGGTTCTTTGACCTGTAGTATGTGGATTATCCTGACCTTCATCTGGTTCAGTCGACTATGAACATTCCTCATGGCTCATATAGAGTCAAGTTCAAGACCTGGCCTTCATTTGGTCCAGATGACATTGAAGACTCCCCCGGTCCTTTGACCCGTAGTATTGGGATGATCCTGGCATTCATCTGGTCCAGAATACATTGAAGATTCCCCTGGTCATTTGACCCGTAGTATGAGGATTATCCTGACCTTCATCTGATTCAGTCGACTGGGAACATTCCCCATGGCTCATGACTCATGTAGAGTCAAGGTCAAGACATGGCCTTCATCTGATCTAGAAGACATTGAAGACTCCCCTGGTCCATTGGCCCATAATATTAGGATGATCATGGCCTTCATCTGGTCCAGAAGATATTGAAGATTCCCCTGGTCATTTGACCCGTAGTATTGGGATTATCCTTACCTTCATCTGGTTCAGTCGACTGGGAACATTCCCCATGACTCATGTAGTGTCAAGTTGAAGACCTGACCTTCATCTGGTCCAGAAAACATTGAAGATTCCCCTGGTCCTTTGACCCGTAGTATGGGGATTATCCTGACCTCCATCTAGTTCAGTTGACTGGGAACATTCCTCATGGCTCATGTAGAGTCAAGTTGAAGACCTGGCCTTCATCTGGTCTAGACGACATTGAAGATTCCTTTGGTCATTTGACCCGTAGTATGGGGATTATCTTGACATTCATCTGGTTCGGTCGACTAGGAAAATTCCCAATGGCTCATGTAGAGTCAAGTTCAAGACCTGGCATTCATCTGGTCCAGACAACATTGAAGACTCCCCCGGTCAATTGACCCGTAGTATTGGGATGATCCTGACCTTTATCTACCTCAGACGACTGGGTACATCCCCAATGGCTCATGTATAGTCATGTTCACAACTTGACATTCATTTGGTTCTATCGATATGCAACATCAACACTCAGGTACGCCTATATCATATGGTCTCGCCCCGGCCACACACGCGCAAGTACTCTTTAAGCCAATGAATCATTGACTTAGAGAGTATGAGACAAACTGTACGGACCAAATTTAGGCCCATGGGCAAAATCGTCATTTCGCTTCCGAACCAGCAAGCATTAAAAACCCAAAGACCCGACACCAATCACCTATCACCCATTAGTCTAAAGAACCCAAAACAGAGAAATCCCATTTGTAAGCTTATATTGGTTCAAGTGATTTCACAAGCCCATACCTAAGAAAATATCTGACCAAAATGGCCTCCTAACTTATCAGTTGCCAACCCAAAAAATGTCTGAACTCATAACTCTTCGTCCTCTCATGGATCAGCCGTTTCCAACATCCAACAGACAAATAATTAATGTATTAAATAAGCACACATTTCAAGATCATATAAATAGAAGGGGTAATCCACAAGCAGATGGCAGAGTTTTTCCAGCAGAAGTCTTAGCTCTCAGACTTGAGCTCTCAAAGCCTCTTACTCTCTAAACACTGGCCCACCGCCCTCACGGTAGTCAACGGAGGTCAAGGTAACCTTATACCTTGCTTTTCCTTATTACCGCTCGTCTTCACTACTGACTTGAGCGTCAAAATCCCAACGTCACCCACCACACACCGGTGGGCAGTACTCCCCGCTCATTCTACCTTTTTTTTGCATGATCGTTAGTGCCTCATGCTAAAAATTCTCGATTGTGGACCTCGGATGAAAATCAGCGTCCACAAGCGTATTATGTTCAGGTGCTTCTATTAGTGTCATATAGTAGTGTATTGACTTATATTGAATTGGATAAGCTAGAATGTATTGAACATGTGTTATTGGTAGAATCCGGGTGAAATTAGAATCAATTGGATCGATCCGATAGGATTAGCAAGTTTCTGATAAAATTGAATTTCACTCGTGTCTGTGCTTTGATGAACTTAATGTTAGATATGAGTCAAATGTGATGATATGATTATTTTTAAATGAATGCGGATAAGTTTAGAGGGTTCAAGATCATTCTGTGGCGTTTTCGGAAACTTTTTAGAAGATTTTCCAAACACGCATATATTATGGATTTGAGCCATTGGGTTGTTATAGAATGTTATGATGTTTTTAGAGTAACGAAATTGAAATCGTTAATATTAGACTTGATTTGGGTATTTTGAAAAGATCCAGAAATTTGTATAGTTGAGTCGGGAATTCCACGTAATACAGGTTCTGACCACTTATTTCCATTTATTTTCGCATATTTGACTTAGATCATGAGTGTTCATGAAACGAGATAAGTATTACATGCGATGTATATCAACTCATTGGTTGTTGTTTGTTCTTAGGACAACTATGTGTAAATATATGCAAGTGTATATATATGTGTGTATGAGTATTTGTATCCAAATAGAAATATGTATACATTAAGTGACCAAACCACCACGACTTTAGGATGGTTAAACCTACGAGAATGAGTGGTTTGGTTCAATAACGCATAATCGTTTGTTATAGCTATATATATACACACACCCTAAGTTAAAAGTATATTGTTAGTGTGTGTGTGTTCTGATTTTAATGTGTTTGTAGGCATTGCATTTTTGCATATCAGCCCGATGATGAGTCTCGTATGGAGACACTACCTCTTTAGTTGTGAAAGCCGTGGGAAACAGACGTTGGAAGGGTAAAGTTGGGAATTAGTATTTTGTCAGATTTAACTCGCTTGTTTCGCTTCGGGTTCGCTTGTTGGACCTCTGTTTTAAAACACACCAAACCCATTAAAACACATCTCACAAATTAAATAATTAAAATATTTAAAACACATCTCACAAATTAAATAATTAAAATATTTAAAACACATCTCACAAATTAAATAATTAAAATATTTAAAACACATCTCATAAATTAAATCACATTCACCAATTAAATTGAACTTG
Source organism: Zanthoxylum bungeanum (assembly GCA_019454045.1). Taxonomy (NCBI): domain Eukaryota; kingdom Viridiplantae; phylum Streptophyta; class Magnoliopsida; order Sapindales; family Rutaceae; genus Zanthoxylum; species Zanthoxylum bungeanum. The sequence continues at coordinate 40,003 of SKCR01033339.1, read as the reverse complement.
AAATTAAATTAAATTAAATTAAATTCCTAATTTAAATAAAAATATTCCTAATTTAACTAAATCACCTTCCTAAATTAAATAAATCATATCATTAACTAAAAAGATAAAATCAAATCACTTCCCTTAATTAAAAGATTTTCCCTATCACATACTAAATTAAAAATATCTCCTAATAATACACAAATCCTATTCCTTCCCCCAACAAGGTAAATCCCCTCCCTTGGCCTATAAAAAGAACCCTTAACCCACACATCCAAAACCCTGGCTGGCAGATTCACACAAAATAATAACCCTAAACCTGCCCTTGCTCTCTCCTCTCTCCTCTCTCACGAAAAATCACAAACTAATAGCCATCAGCCTCCATTAAGACTCCATGCCACTCATCACCCAGCACGCCATCTGCACCCTGGCACATTCAGCCAAATTCTGCCTCACAGCCCTGAAACCTCAAACACTTTCTCCCTCACCCATCCCTTCATTTTCACGTAAAAGAAATACAATAACAAAACCCTAGAGGTTCACGTAACAAGCCACCCCCTCACAGTCCACTCACGCCACATCCCCTACTTCACGTCACAGTCGTTCTTCACGCACAGCAACCTGCACCAAAGCATCCCCTACTTCACGTCACAGCCCTTCTTCACGCACAGCAACCTGCACCAAAACAACCCTACCTCACGTCACAACCCTTCTTGACGTAGCTTTGATGAATCTTCATGTCCCTCCTTCCCACTCCATGCAGCCGACTGAATAAACAAATCAACACATAGGTCCCTTCATCCAGCCCCACTAACGCAACAAAGTCCCTTCACATATCAGCCCCCCAGTTCAGCCGCATAAACCAGCCCAAACACAGCCACAAACCTGCCAATAAATCACGCCTAAACTGCTCCCTGTTCAGCCCCTCAAATTGCCGAGACATAGCCCACTGCCCTGCCAGAAAATTACCGCACAAATAGCCCTTTAAACTGTCCAGGAAACACCCTGAAACTGCACAACAAACTGCCCAGTCCTTAGCCTTAAAACCGCATAAAACAGCAGCCCAAACCAGTCCAAATAACCCACAAAATAGTCCCCTAAATTACCAAAATAGTGACCAGAAAACACAACAAAAACAGCAGCGAAACGAAGTGAAAACAGCAGCCCAGACAGCGAAACAGCGAGGAGAAACGTTGGATTAGTGAACCAGAAAAGTTACGGATCATCCACCCTTCCAAGGACGTGTAACGCCATTTCGTGAGACGAAAAAAGAGGTTAGACCTGAGGCCACCCTTTTATTTATTATCCTTCATTTATTTTATTTATCTTAGAAATATTATCGTATGAGAGTCGTTTGTGGCATGATGTGATTGTTGGATGAGCGGAATATGTGTTCCCTTTTGTGGTATATAGGATGGAAACCTGGACGTAAATTCCGTAGCCGAATCCGAATGGACGGTAGTGGGGTTTGTACTCGGGATACAACGCCACGTACCACTTAAGAGACACGTATTTCGTCTCATCCAAAATTTTTATTTAAGCATGTTATAGTTTCTAGGCCGTTTATTTATTATTTTAAGCATGATTTAATTTAGTCTTGTTATTTAATTTTCAAAGCATGATTGTGTTATTTAGGCATTGTTGTTTCTTCATTCTTTATGCATGATGTTTCGTTTAGTTTATGTTTATGTTTAATTAGTTATTGTTTACTTGGTTTAATGGTTCAATATGCTTGTTGTGTTATATTGCGTGGAGTTATTTGGATGAAAGCATGTTAGATCTAAGTACCCTTGAGCATGATTATTGAGTAGACTCGGTTGATTAATTGCACAAATCATATCATCACAAGTGACATAAGTAAGGGACCATTTCGAACCCAACGGTTTGAGGTCTTCCCTTGCGAGGGGTGAGTGCGGCCTTAAATCTTTGTCCCGGTTCACACCGGGTGGCGACTCCATGTTATTTCGTACTCCCCACTAGGTCGCGAGCCTAGAACAGCATGCGTCGCCCAGGTCCTGTTGTCTACAGTCTGGCGACTCCACTGGGGATAAGAGAATTGGCCCCGAAATCATGTCTTGTGATGCGTATAATTTGTGCATTAGTTGACCGTTTCTATAGTGGGTTGTGGGAGTTCAATCGGAGACATTGTCATAAACCTGCATGAGAACCATAGTCATACATCCTATAAAAGTTGCCCCTTTATGCTTTTGATAACCACATGCATATTAAATATCATACATCGCACGCATCTTATGCATACATGCATCATGTTAACCCTCGTGTCTTAAAAGCCATCATAGATATCCGTTGGGTTAGAAAAAAAGAAAGACTTGTCAAAGGAGAGTTTAGCAAACATTGACATCGGGAAAAATGAAATGAGAAACATAAAACTTACGGCCAGGATAGAAAGACCATGGTGTGCCAAAAAAAAAAAGGAAAAAAAAAAAAAAAAAAAAAGAAAAAAAGAGAAAAAAGAAAAAGAAAAAGAAAATTGTTTGTTTTTTAGACATTGATAGTTAGACATAAGTCCGATGATGAAATTGATTGCTTTAAAGTGAAACCTTAGAAACGATAAACTCTTGATGTGCTTTTATCTGATACTTTGAGTGATTGATCTATGATAGACTCGTAAGCACTTCACTATAGGTTCTTAGCGGTGAAAACCTGAGTAGTTGGCAAAGTGACTAGTTGAAGAAATTGTAGGTCGGTGAATGACCGTTTGCTTAGATGTCTATCTTGATTTGCTTATGTTATGATGTGTGGTATGGTTGAAAATGAAAGAAAAGTCTCTAAGAAAATAATTGAACCACCTATAACCAATAAGCGTGGAAGCTACCCATGGGCGAGTATTAGGACCACCATGAGGAGAAATGCTACCTTAAAGGGTAGGTGTGTTGAAAAAAAAAAAGAGAAAAAGAAAATAAAAGAAAAAGAAGTTCAAAATGAAAAGGAAAAAAAAAGAGACAAAAAAAAAAAAAAACCATACCACATTGAGCACAGAAAAGCAACTGCAGGTATAATTGAGATATCTAGGTTGGTTTGACCCATCGATCCCGATTTTTGAAACGAAATCATCGAGTTAGCTTACCTAAGGATTAAGCTGTGAAAGAACATTTGCACACACACACTTTGAGTCTGGCATAGATCATTTGTTCAAAGACTTGAATTTGAGTTGCATTGGGTGTTTTGAAGGTTCTCTGGTTTCATTACTGAGCATTCTTTGAGGACGATGATATGTGTAATTATTGAGACTATTTCGTAGCATAGTATGATGATATAGAAGGCCCCACCATGTGGTTCATCTTGACCAAGTGCAAACAGCGGAGAGCAGAAAGCTAAACAAAGACTGGGGGCGACCAGTCTACCACATCGCGAATCAAGGACATAACAAGATATTGAGTCATGAAACCAGAAAGAAGACTAAGCAATCACCTGGAGAACTGGCGGAAGACCTAACCCAATGAAATAGGAAATTCATTAATGCATGCATGCATACACGTAACGTATTTGCATTCTTTTTGTGTTTGTTTCGTTTTGTATTCACAGGTTTCAAAGAAGAAAAAGAGAAAGCGGTAAAGACGAGCCAACCAGAATCATCAACATATGAGTAATAGTTTTGGGGATGAGTCCCAGGGTTGAGGCCCATATCAGTATCAGTTTTAGGGCGAGGCCCACGTCAGTATCAGTCTGGGGGCGAGGCCCATATCAGTGTCTGTATGGGGGCGAGGCCCACATTAGTTTCAGTTTGGGGTCGAGGCCCATATCAGTATTCGTTTGGGGATGAGTCTCGGGGTTGAGGCCCACATCAGTTTGGGGCTAGGCCCACATCAGTTTCAGTTTGGGGTCGAGGCTCGTATCAGTATTCGTTTGGGGCTGAGTCCCGGGGTTGAGGCCCACATCAGTATCAGTTTTGAGGCAAGGCCCACATCAGTTTCAGTCTGGGGGCGAGGCCCACATCAATATCAGTTTGGGGCGAGGCCCACATCAGTATCAACTTAGGGTCGAGGCCCACCTTATCAGCAGTTTGGGGAATGAATCCCAGGGTCGAGGCCCACATCGTCAGAGTTTCGGGAATGAATCCAAGGGGAATGAATCCAAGGGGAATGAATCCTACATCGCTAGAGTTTTGGAATGAATCCAGGGAATGAATCCCAGGACCGAGGCCCACATCGTCAAAATTTGGAATGAATCCGGGAATGGATCACAGGGTCGAGGCCCACCTTGTCAGCAGTTTCGGGAATGAGTCCCAGGGTCGAGGCCCACATCAGACATCAACATCAGTCTGGGGCGAGGCCCATATTAGCATCAGTATCAATCTTGCCGGGTATGGCACTCTGGGGGCGAGGCCCACATTAGTTCGGTATCAGTCTTGCCGGATATGGCACTCTGGGGGCGAGGCCCACATCATTATCAACATCAGTTTTGCCGGGTCTGGCACTCCGGGTATGGAGACATCAGTATCAGTTTTTTCAGGTACGGCACTCCGGGTATGGAGATATCAGATTAGTTTTGCCGGGTATGGCACTCCGGGTATGGAGATATCAGATCAGTTTTGCCAGGTACGGCACTCCAGGTATGGAGATACTAGATCAGCCAGGTACGACACTCCGAGTATGAAGACATCAGATAAGTTCTGCCAGATATATCATTGTGGGGGCGAGGCCCACATAGCATCAGATCAGTTTCTGCCGGGTATGGCATTCTGGGGGGAAGGCCCACATAGCATCAGATCAGTTTCTGCCGGGCATGGCATTCTGGGGGCGATGCCTGCATCACATCAGATCAGTTCTGCCGAGAATGGCACTCCGAGAATGGAGATTTAGTCCGGGAATGGACAGCTCGGGAATGAGCACGCCGAGAATGGCACGCCGGGAATGGCACTCCGAGAATGGAGATTTAGTCCGAGAATAGACAGTCCGGAATGGACAGCTCGGGAATGAGCACGCCGGGAATGACACTCCGAGAATGGAGATTTAGTCCGAGAATGGACAGTCCGGGAATGGACCTCATCACACCATATCACAGTCACACTCCGAGAATGGAGATCGGTTCAGAAATGGACCATCATCACATCAGCGATGCCTCGAAAATGGGGTTTAGCATACCGAAAATGGCACTCCGGAAATGGACCATCATCACATCATCGATGCCTCGAAAATGGGGTTTAGCATGCCGAAAATGGCACTCCGGAAATGGAGCACGGTTCGAAAATGGACCATCATCATATCAGCGATGCCTTGGAAATGGGGTTTAGCATATCGGAAATGGCACTCCGGAAATGGAGCACGGTTCGGAAATGGACCATCATCACATCAGTGATGCCTCGAAAATGAGGTTTAGCATGCTGAAAATGGCACTCCGGAAATGGAGCACGGTTCGGAAATGGACCATCATCATATCAGCGATGCCTCGAAAATGGGGTTAGCATTCAGACATTTGTGGCACTCTAGGTACGGAGGTGTCACCGCGACACCCTAGGTACGGGGTTAGCACACCAGGTACGGCATGTGGACTATTCAGACATTTTGTGGCTCTCTAGGTACGGAGACGTCACTGCGACACCCTAGGTACGTGGTTAGCATTCAGACCACAGCGACGCCCTATGTATGGGGTTAGCACGCCATGTACGACATGTGGACTATTCAGACATTTGTGGCTCTCTAGGTACGGAGACGTCATTGCGACACCCTAGGTACGGGGTTAGCATTCAGACCACAGCGACGCCCTAGGTACGGGGTTAGCACGCCAGGTACGACATGTGGACTATTCAGACATTTTGTGGCTCTCTAGGTACGGAGACGTCACTGTGACACCCTGGGTACGGGGTTAGCATTCAGACCACAGCGACGCCCTAGGTACGGGGTTAGCACGCCAGGTACGGCATGTGGACTATGTGGACTACCGAGGAGTATGTGGACTACCGTGGACTACCGAGGAGTATGTGGACTACCGTGGACTACCGATGAGTATGTGGACTACCGTGGAGTATGTGGACTATCGTGGACTACCGAGGAGTATATGGACTATGTGGACTACCGTGGACTACCGAGAAGTATGTGGACTATGTGGACTACCGTAGAGTTTGTGGACTATGTGGACTACTGTGGACTACCGTGGGGTATGTGGACTATCGTGGACTACCGTGGAGAATGTGGACTACCGTGGACTACCGCGACACCCTAGGTACGAGGTTTAGCACTATCAACTCAGCACAGCAGGCAGACCAGGTGGCAGCTGGCGAGCCAGGTAAGTAAAAATGCATTGCATGTACTTTGATAGGATTCACATCTCATAAATTAAATCACATTCACCAATTAAATTGAACTTGAAATTAAATTAAATTAAATTAAATTCCTAATTTAAATAAAACATTTCCTAATTTAACTAAATCACCTTCCTAAATTAAATAAATCATATCATTAACTAAAAAGAATAAATCAAATCACTTCCCTTAATTAAAAGATTTTCCCTATCACATACTAAATTAAAATATCTCCTAATTAATACACAAATCATATTCCTTCCCCAACAAGGTAAATCCCCTCCCCTGGCCTATAAAAAGAACCCTTAACCCACACATCCAAAACCCTGGCTGGCAGATTCACACAAAATAATAACCCTAAACCTGCCCTTGCTCTCTCCTATCTCCTCTCTCACAAAAAATCACAAACTAATAGCCATCAGCCTCTATTAAGACTCCACGCCACTCATCACCAGCACGCCATCTGCACCCTGGCACATTCAGCCAAATTCTGCCTCACAGCCCTGAAACCTCAAACACTCTCTCCCTCACCCATCCCTCCATTTTCACGTAAAAGAAATACAATTTCAAAACCCTAGAGGTTCACGTAACAAGCCACCCCCTCACAGTCCACTCACGCCACATCCCCTACTTCACATCACAGTCGTTCTTCACGCACAACAACCTGCACCAAAGCATCCCCTACTTCACGTCACAGCCCTTCTTCACGCACAGCAACCTGCACCAAAACAACCCTACCTCACGTCACAACCCTTCTTGACGTAGCTTTGATGAATCTTCATGTCCCTCCTTCCCACTCATGCAGCCGACTGAATAAACAAATCAACACATAGGTCCCTTCATCCAGCCCCACTAACGCAAAACAAAGTCCCTTCACATATCAGCCCCCCAGTTCAGCAGCATAAACCAGCCCAAACACAGCCACAAACCTGCCAATAAATCACGCCTAAACTGCTCCTTGTTCAGCCCCTCAAATTGCCGAGACATAGCCCACTGCCCTGCCAGAAAAGTACCGCAAAAATAGCCCTTTAAACTGTCCAGGAAACACCCTGAAACTGCACAACAAACTTCCCAGTCCTTAGCCTTAAAACCGCATAAAACAGCAGCCCAAACCAGTCCAAATAACGCACAAAATAGTCCCCTAAATTACCAAAACAGTGACCAGAAAACACAACAAAAACAGCAGCGAAACGGAGTGAAAACAGCAGCCCAGACAGCAAAATATGTGTTCCCTTTTGTGGTATATAGGATGGAAACCTTGACGTAAATTCCGTAGTCGAATCCGAATGGACGATAGTGCGGTTTGTACGGGATACAACGCCACGTACCACTTAAGAGACACGTATTTCGTCTCATCCAAAATTTCTATTTAAGCATGTTATAGTTTCTAGGCCGTTTATTTATTATTTTAAGCATGATTTAATTTAGTCTTGTTATTTAATTTTCAAAGCATGATTGTGTTATTTAGGCATGTTGTTCTTCTTCATCTTTATGCATGATGTTTCGTTTAGTTTATGTTTATGTTTAATTAGTTATTTGTTTACTTTGGTTTAATGGTTCAATATGCTTGTTGTGTTATATTGCGTGGAGTTATTTGGATGAAAGCATGTTAGATCTAAGTACCCTTGAGCATGATTATTGAGTAGACTCGGTTGATTAATTGCACAAATCATATCATCACAAGTGACATAAGTAAGGGACCATTCCGAACCCAACGGTTTGAGGTCTTCCCTTGCGAGGGGTGAGTGCGTCCTTAAATCTTTGTCCCGGTTCACACCGGGTGGCGACTCCATGTTATTTCGTACTCCCCACTAGGCCGCGAGCCTAGAACAACATGCGTCGCCCAGGTCCTGTTGTCTACAGTGTTCCATTTTACTGGTCATTCGATAACATTTGATAACTTTGAATGTATTGTGTGATGTGTCCGACATATGGGCTTCTTGTTGAATGACGATGGATAAGCGCGTGATCTGTGATGTATCCGAAATACGAATGAGCACATCTGTCTTTCATTTTTGAGTGTTTTTGGTTCCTAAAATTTCTGATGCTTTGAGTATGTTGTGATGTTTCGATATTTCATTTTATGGCATGATATTATTTTTTATGAAAGAAAGATCTCGGATAAATTGGTTTTGCTCGTAAATGATACATACATATTTCCGTCTCAGCGCTTGCCTTATGTTTTAATATTTTACGAACTATCACGATATTTCCGTTGAGATGCTTGTGAATGTAATGTTTTCGTCTCGATGCTTGATCTACGTTTTCATGTTATATGATTTATCGATATGTTCTCATCGAGGTGTTTGACGATATGTTTCCGTCCTGACATTTTTTCTTATTTTTACTATTTATGACTTATGATTATGTTTTCGCTGAGATGCTTGTTATGGGACCCTGACCATCGAAAAATGGATGGCCCACTACTTTGTCGACATGATTTTATTCGTACACTGTCTGATCAGAGCATGTGAATCGGATAGTGGATGCTTGACAAGTGTTTTGAAAAGTTCATTTTCAAGAGAACTATTTTAAATGATATGGATTCAGATTATGTTTTCGTTTTCGAAAGATTTATCTTTAACTGTAATATCCAGAAATTCGGGAACTCTTCCGGAAGGTTTTTGTATTGCAGATCGGGTCTTAGAAGGAGACTAAATTGGAGGATAAGAGTTTAAGTATTGAAATATAGCTCGAAATATTTTAAATAGAGATGTAATGTATTGGAAAACGCGTGACATTAAGGAACCACTTATGCAATTTATGTTTATTATTCTATACGAAAGAAGTTTGTTGGTTTGGTTATAGAGATAGTAAACGAACTCCTATTAAGTTGATTCTTGAACCGTCAGACTCATTTTTCCGAGAAGAACAACTTTCATGTTGAATATTTTTTAAAATTTACATCAGAAGGGCTTCACAAATATAAGTTTCTGTGAAAGCCCCATGATAAGGGTCTAACTGTAATTTTCAGGGGCCACATTGTAAATTTTTGAAAGTTTTCTATAAATACCCTTAGTTTTCTAAAATTGCCAAAAGGATAAAATTTCTCCATCTCTCAAACTCGACCCCCCACCACCCAAATTCGTCCCACCATTTTCCGGTTGCGTCAGCCACACCCTGGCCACCGCCGGCCGGAGCACCACCCCAAAAAGATGCGTCGGAGCTCCCCCATCCTCCAGTTGCCGATACTTATGAGTTATATATGATATTACAAACATATTTGGGTAAATCTGGGTAGGTTCAGAGGGTTTATGACCATTTCGTAGCGTTTGTGGAAACTTTCGGAAGATTTTCCAAAAATACGTAAACGAGAATTTAGGTGAACTAGTGGCTTGAAATAGTATGCAATAGTGTTTTAAAATTATTGAAACTGAAAAGATTGAAAACGGACTTGATTTGGTTGTTCTGGAAAGATCCGGGATTTTATCGTAGTTCAGTCGAGACCTCCGTAAGTCGTATTTCTGACGATATTTGGCAATTTATTTTGACAGATGTGACTAGGACCTGGAGTGCTCGCAAAGCCAGGTAAGTAACCCATGCGATGAGAATTTAAATTGGTGATTTCGTGTTTGATTATTATTATTATTATTATTATTATTATTATTATTATTATTATTATTATTATATTATTATATATATATATAATATATATATATATTATATTGACATGTTAGGTTAAAAGATGATAGTTAAGGTATATTCTTGATAAAGAAGTTCGAGATTACGTATGGTTAAGATAATCGACTACCACAGGTATGGATCATTGTTATTGATATGATATGAAGTGAGACATGAAATGAGCTTAAGGTTTATGTGTATGTGTTGATATGTTTGATGACACGTGCGAGCTTTTTTCATATGGATGCATTTGTTGAAATGGGGTACGGACCCACTTTGTATATATTGGTGATTGAGATGTCATCACCTCGTAATTAACTGTGGTTGATTTTTGTTGTTGTGTATATGGATAATGATATTGCATTGCATCGCATGACTTACATGATCATATGGTTGCTATGATGATGCATATGCATTTTGCATACCCAGAGGGAGACATAATGTACATGGAAAGATACAGATCCAGGACTAGAGGGACGGCGATACATAACGCCCCTGGATCATATAGTTATAGTGAGTGGACCATTTTTCTAAAATTGATTTTTACTTCATTGCTTTTGATATAAAATTTACTTTTCCGCAAATAATGCGTTAGCCGAAATGATTTCCAGTGTATTGAGGTTTGAGAATGACTTAGAAAGCTTTAATTTTGAAAGTAAGATTTTGATGATTTTTGGAGGCATGGGGAAAACCCACCTCTGATGTGACTTATGGAATTGACGGATACTGGAATTGACGGATTAAACATGTGCACATGTAGAGCGGGACTAGGGGTGTTGGTGTTTGCTAAGGTCCCAAGATCATTAAACAAGCATTAAATAAGTGCGAATACAAATCAACGAAGTTGCGGAATACTCACATCGATCGGTTGAGCGACGCGTGAGGCAATAAAAATTATTTTCTGCTCCATAGACTGCGTGGCAGTGACTGTCACAGCTCACTGGTTTTTGGCGTCCTTCATTCGGCTTTGGATCATCTTCTCGAGCTCCAAGCTTGTCAAACGATTCCGGCTCAGGGTGGACTTCCCTATCACCTTCGCATATCTCTCGGAGTGCTAGCTCTTGTGATTTTTGCCACAAAAATCACCACTTTTGCTTCCCATTTTCTCCTTGTCACTCGGCAGTTCACTGCCAAACCAGAAGGAAAAATCAGCCCCAAGGGCGTGAAAGATGAGAGAAATTGGAGAGGAGAGATGATGTGTTGAATTAGTTGGGAAGTGTATCTAATACACTTATATATTTTCCAAAAATTAAATAAATAATTTACCACTTTTTTGGCTTTCAAAAAGTCAAATGGTAAAAGCTTCCAACAACTCCAACAACTACCATCAATCAATCAAGTGTCACATCACTTAAAGTGACATGTGATTTGACGCTTGATGCAACTAATGATTTGACGCTTGATTTGACTTACGTGCCGCACTCGAATTCGAAATGCGAATGCGCTCGCAAAACATCTCGGGCTCGGGTTCGCTAATTCCAAATTAACGAATTTTCCGTTGCGACGCAATTAAATGATTACGCCTAGCAAAATCACTATTCACGTCGCTAACGAATTAATTATAAATTAATTTTCCCGAATTAAAATCTAAATTTAGTTCCTCGTCGAAATCCAATTTCGTTTAATATATCGAATATATTAATTAATCGATTAATTCCAAATTAATCGTTATCTCTCTTTAAATGATATTTTATCCCAGATAAAATATCTCCGTAATTAATCCCAGATTAATTTTCCCTCTCAACTAATTAATCCCAGAGTAATAATAAAGTGCGAGTCATACGTCATCGGTGAATCTTCAGGAAGCGACCCATGAGATCCCCGGATATGTTGGCAGTAAATTCGGTCGTCGGACTATCCGAACACGTAAGTACCTAGTACTACGTTTATACCGATTTACAAGACAAGGTTGGCTTCTAGCAAAGCGCCATGCCTACCCAATTCTCCACAATATCCTTACAGGAATGAATGATCTATATCAGGCGTAGTATACGTAGTATTGTGTGTCGATCCAGTATCGGATGATCACGTGCTAGGCCTGGGGCTGGAATTGTGTCTGCCCCGTACGAAGCACATGTCGAATGTCTGGTAACTAGTCTCTATAATCGGATAAACATGACCTTGTCATTTATATCCCGATGACTGCAGTACTTAAGAGTACTAGTACCATATCCTACGTGACCACCATCTCCATATGACTGGAGTGACACTTCCGTCTTAACATCACACCCAACACACTACGATTCTCAATATACCCAGCATAGGCGTACACAGAACCTGTTAAGGCCCTGGACGACCGCAACCAAAGTATATTGATTGTCGCAAGTATTAGCGGTGCAAGTCTCAGGTTAAGACCAAATACACCTACCCTGATTTCGGACTTCCATAGACACATAGTCATACTACCAATGGAATTCCGAGGGGGTCTATCCAGAGCGAAGCTGTTTCCCGTACCATCGGTAAAACACAACCTTCTATTACACTTGCATGAGTATCTTATACCCAAATATATGAGAACTATGACGTTGTGCCTCACAACGCGCACAAGTGTAATACTAGTCTTTTACGCATTTATCGATGTCCAATCTCGACAATGCTCTGACTAGGGATATTTAATGATTTATCATTCGTGGACTGATACTGTCTCATATCATTCTCAATCCAGGAACAAATCATAAGGACCTCATATTATTTATACATCTAGGTGATCTAATCACAAATGATAAGAGTGCAATCTCATTTGTCACATAGTTAATTTGTACAACAACACCATGATCTGTACAAATAGTGACGCTATGGGTCATAATTGTCCAACAATCTCGCACTTGGCCTATAGCCAGTCACTCGAGTGTCTTACACCCGAACTATGTACGGTTGGCTCAAACTGCTGAGAAAAGCTTTCGTCAGGGGATTTGTATTATTATCATCTGATGCGATTTATTCGATCATCACATCGCCACGATGTATGATCCGAACGAATCAGATGAATATCTAAGTATGTATCTGGATCGTTGATGAGACCATTAATTCTTTAGCCTGTGTTAACGCCTAGCTTAGCTGCTAACAGAATTATATCTAATCTAATTAGATTTTTTATCGACCCAAATGGCTTCCATTGCCGCCTCAGCTGCAGCAATAACCCACATTTTTTGTTTATACGGTAACAGTATCTTGTTTGGAAGATTTCCAGCTCATTGTTCCGCTATTCAAACTTTGTAGTACCGTTTGCGACTTGTAGTCGTTTTATCGGTTTAGGAAACTTGCAGTAGTGATCCCAGTCACTTCAAGTTCTCCTTCTCCACAGTCTAAGAATGTATCCTTAGTTCTCTAAGAAACTAACAGATGTTCTTAACTTCAATCCAGTGACTATCACTCGAATTGGCCTGTTTGTGAATCCATATGCTCAAAGCGTATGAGACACCAGGTCGCGTACATTTTTCAATGTACGATTTCTCGGAGAGTTTTATCGAAAGCCAAGCTTTCACCGATTTTATTTATGGGAATATCATTCCAAGAAATGACATATTATCATTATTTATAAGACATTAACTGTCAGTGCGCTCCCACTAACCTCCTTACATACACAAGAATCATTTCGTTTTGAATTAAATCATAAACTATCATGATTACATCAAAACGATAATTCCAAGAACTCAATGCTTGCTTCAATCCAAACATGGATCGAATAACCTGCAAACCTTGTTTGCTAGTTTTAGGTACGACAAAACCGACAGGATGTTGTAAACATCCTCCAAAAGGTTTCCTCTTCAGGAAAGCGATTTCCCGTTCAGCTGTCATATTTCATAAATGAAACATGCAGCATTAGCAAGCATTATCCAAATGGATTTACCATGGCAACAGATAAAAGGTTGAATCGTAATCAACACAATGTTGATAACGATACTTTTCCGCTAAAAGCCTAGCTTTATACTTTGGTATGTTGCCATCCATGTATGTCTTCCTTGAAGACTCATAAGTACCAATAGGCACAATGTCTTGCGGTACATCAACTAGTATCCAAACTTGTTGATTTATATGAAATCCATTTCGGATATCATGGCACTTTGCCATAATAGGGAGTCGATACCTTGTATCACTTCCTCAAACGTAGTTAGTTGGTATACCTCAAAAGATAGACATCCTTACGAGGTGAGATCAGAAACCCATACCACATGTTGTTTTTTGACTCTCTCCGACCTACGCGGTTCTTGTGTATTCGAAGATTATTGGTAATAGTTTCATCCTTGATGAACTATTTGTGTTCCATTAGGAATTGGTGCCTGGAATAGTATTACTCCGATTTTCATCGAGTTTTACTATCCTCCCACTTACCACTGCATATAGGTATTCCTCTTAGGAAAACCGCATGGTGAGCAACAATTACATTGTTCTCTAGTGATATGTATAAGCATTATGCTTATGGTTTCCCTAGGATAACCTACAATTGGCACTTATCCAATTTGGGTTCTAGTTTGGTATCATCCAAACGTATGCCTAGCATTCACAAATTTCAGGAATGAGAAACCTGATTTCTTTCATGTTCGTATCTAATATGTAATCTGTCAGACAGATTATTATGGAACCTTATTCAAAATAAGTTATTGCACTGTTAAAGCGTATCCGTTGAAGGAAATGGTAGCTCAGAGCGACTCATGATTAACCTTAATCATGTCTAACATAATTCGGTTACTCAGTTCGGACACACCGTCAAACTGACGTGTCCGGGAGGAGTCCTCATTTGAAAGAATACTATAATCTTTCAAGTATATTAGAAACTTATTGCTTAAGTATTTTCATCATGGTCTAACTGTGATGGTTTAATACCTTAGCCGATTTGTTTGTCTATTTCGTGTCGAAACTTTAAAAGTTTCCGATTTGTGTTTCAAATGAAACACATAACCATAACGCGATGCCACATCCGTAAGGTCACGAAATATTCATATCCACATCTAGCCTAGCTAGACATGGGCCCACTTGCTTCACTATAAACTAGGGCTAACAGATCGGTGGCATTTACACTTTTACCAAGTAAATAGTGTTATAGGCACATTGCCCAATAAACTAGATTCGTAGACTTTATTTGACTGGAATCAAATCAGTCCTAGTATCCACTCTTCAAAAGTGTGGATATACGATTCTTGTTTAATTATGTCACAGACAACAATGCCACAAATTAGTTTCTTCTGATCAAATCAGTTTGAGCTATTTGTTTGTCATGTAATACATTTGAGATTTATTTATATTCAAAATATAAATTCTGTTATTCACATCTAATGTGTTTATCTCAATATCATCTTTATATAATAAAACACTTTAGTGTTCTAGAATATAAAGGTAAATCCGCAACGAATTAAACACTGATATAAAGATAATGTTTCTAGTCAAACTAGTTACATTATAACAGTTTCCTAATTTAAGTACGCACCCGAGGGTAGTTCCTAAACTTAGGTATCTACGGTCAAAACAGCGACTTTCGTCCTGTTTCCGTTTCGCAGATAAATCTCAATTGAAGTCAGTATCATGTTCAAAACAGATTCTGAACTTCAATACATATATTTATGTATCACACTAAGTATTTAAAATCTAATTTCAATACTAGTCATGAACATATTTATGATAATCATATTTGAAGTCAGAGCCTTGCTTGTCTTCAATTCCTTCATGTATGCTTTGTCCAAACGGCAGTCACGCTTCCGCGATCCCTTTTGCCACAATTTAAGCAGATATTTTGGGATATGTCATTTATCTTCCCAGAAGATTATAATGATTTTGCCTTTGCCCTTTTTCACATTCCCGTGGCCTTTGGCCAAGCCTTGGACTTCTAGAATATCGAAGTAAGGTGCGCCTTGCGCTACTTGCCTAATTGCAAACTTTGACTTTGTCTCTTTGAGAATAGTCATTAACTCTCCAAGAGTTATTATTGCAATTTTAGTACTTCTAAAATCTAATTTAATAGATTTATGAAGATCCTTCAATTTCATTATCATACTTTAAGGATCTAATCCTTAGTTCTGATTCAGAAATTAAGGAGTCTACTGCGACAAGCTTAATGGATTAAGCACTAAAGTTATCATCACATTAATCTTCCAAAGATTATGCTCTACTATTTGCTTAACTCCGGGCTTAGGCCTAATATGTTATTTTATCAAATAAGGTAACTTATTATTTTCCAGGACCATCCTGAAACTTTTCCCCATTTGAAAATTAAACCATTTAAATACATTTTCCCTAGGATTATGTTTTAAATGTCAATCTTTCAATTTTATCTTGATTTTAATAGTCCAACTATTTAATCAACGATTCAGGTACTATTTATTATAATGATTACTATAGTCCAACTATTTAATCAACTATAATTAATAGATTAAATCAAATATATTGATTACTATAATCCAATTATAAAATCAACTATAAATGAATAGTTTGAATACAGTCCAACTGTTAATTAAAACAACGATTTAAATATTAGTCCAACTAACATTTAATTTATTTGACGAATGATATTTGGGATTGAGCGCGTATGGCAAGTAATTAAACGAGTATTGCAAATTCAATTCTTGCCTCCCATTATTTTTCGGTGAGCCTCTAACCCTCTGTCGAGTACTCGGGAAACTGTGTTTCCTAGCGGGCTAGGATCCCGTTAAATATCACACAATCTTGACTTTGGCCAACAAATTGTATGATAATTAACTAGGTAGATCTCTAAGATCAATTGGATCCAATCCAATTCCTAGATCCAGCAGGAGGACATCCAAGTTCGAAACATATATCTTATATATGCCAATATATCCAATATATTACCTAACCTTTTTCCTCTGAATCAACTAAGCCTTGGCTTTGGCACAACAAACTTAGTGATCTCAGTCAAGCGCGACCCATTGACCATGGAAAGCTTCGTAATCAATGTCGATGGACAAGAAGTGGTCTTGACTTTGGCCAACAAACCACAACTTGGACAAGACACTGATATGGAACAAAGCTCTTGTGATTCAAACACATCCTCGACGGACAAAGGCCTTGACTTTGGCCAATAAGTCAATGCCAGTCTCGGATCTTGAGTGAGAATCACTCAATGGAAGGAAAGACGCTTAATATTTTGCGAGGGTTTTTCGAGTGCAAATTGGCAACCAATTTATTATATTTGTTAAGGTCTCATCATCATACACCCTTAAACATGCAATCTAAACACATAATAAAGCACATATGATAAAATAATAATGATATGCGGATGGATACTTTACACATTGATCCTAGATCAAATCTCTCCATTTCTCTCTCCCGCTAGCACAAGTATCACTTCTATCCGTTACACTACACTTCTAAAGAAACCTCATTTACATTGAGGGGAATAGATGAGAATAGAATACAAAGAATAAGGAGGTGATAAGGCTGGACATGTAGGTCCAATTAATAAATCAAATTTATTACAACAATTTCTAAAATTTCCCCACCCATCTAGTATCCATCCGATATACATTATTCATGCATCGCAACCATGTATTCACACAAGCATGTTATCAATCAATCTAATCAAATTAATTAATCTGATAATTAGTGACCATCCAATGTTCAAACAACTATTTGATTTTGCGCGAGTCAAACTCGTTTTTCGAATAAGTACTCAAAGTACGAATTCTCGAATTAAATTAAATTACAAAATTAAATTAAACTCAATTTGTATTTAATACTAATTCTCTATTTAATTCCAAATTAAATATCACACTTTATTAATGAACTTTTACGACTTAAATTCCAAATTTAATCGTTACGGGTCTCAAAGCCCGATTAACGTCCAACGTCAATTTAATTAAAGTCCAATGGGCTTTTAATTATTTCTTAAGGCGTGGACTTTTGGTCAACTCGGGTCAAACCGAATAACCAAAATCCAATCCAGGAATTACCCCATAAGCCCATAAATCAATTTTGGCCCATTAGGCCCAATTAACTTTAAAGGTCCATTAGTCGCATTTGGGCTTTATGGAAGCGGTTTTGGGCCCAATTGGATCCAATCCATTTGGCCTAAACCTAACTTGGTACAACCAAGCCCAATAAGCCCATTTACAACATTACAAGCCCAAATCCAATTTTAAGGCCCAAATAATTAAATTCCAAAAATCCAATTTCCCAATTTAATTACACTAAAGTGCATAGCATTATTAATTACCCAAATCAATATTTCCAAAACATCAAATTAGCCTAATTAATCATGTTTATCATCATTAAATCATGTCCAACACAATTTAACAAAAAATCAAACTCATTCATGCTACACAAAGTCTCGGCCAAATGGGATTATATTGTCCAATTCGAATTCAATCCAATTAAATCCAAACCAACATTAAATCAATATCCCCAAATGATTTCCAACACATCCAATGATCAAAAAATCAAAAATCCAAGACAATTAGGGTTCCTAAACTTTCGGCCAAGCTAAGATAATTGGGGAAAATTGTTCCAAATAATTTTTCATCAAAGTGATCCAATCAATCCTCAATTAAAACACATTTAAACATATTCATTCATCCAATTTCATAAATCATGCTCAAACACATTTTTACCCAAATTTTAACCCTAAACAATTTCATGTTTAACCTTGCTCATAGATACCATTGTTGGTGTTTGCTAAGGTCCCAAAATCATTAAACAAGCATGAAATAAGTGCGAATACAAATCAATGAAGTTGCGGAATACTCACATCGATCGGTTGAGCAACGCGCGAGGCAATAAAAATTATTTTCTGCTCCATGGACTGCTTGGTAGTGACTGTCACAGCTCACTGGTTTTTGGCATCCTTCATTTGGCTTTGGATCATCTTCTCGAGCTCCAAGCTTCGTCAAACGATTCCCGGCTCATGGGTGGACTTCCCTATCACATTCGCATGTCTCTCGGAGTGCTAGCTCTTGTGATTTTTGCCACAAAAATCACCACTTTTGCCACAAAAATCACCACTTTTGCTTCCCATTTTCTCCTTGTCACTCGGCAGTTCACTGCCAAACCAGAAGGAAAAATCAGCCCCAAGGGCGTGAAAGAGGAGAGAAATTGGAGAGGAGAGATGATGTGTTGAATTAGTTGGAAAAATGTATCTAATACACTTATATATTTTCCAAAAATTAAATAAATGATTTACCACTTTTTTGGCTTTCAAAAAGTCAAATGGTAAAAGCTTTCCAACAACTCCAACAACTACCATCAATCAATCAAGTCACATCACTCAAAGTGACATGTGATTTGACCCTTGATGCGACTAATGATTTGACGCTTGATTTGACTTACGTGCCGCACTCGAATTCGAAATGCGAATGCGCTCGCAAACAATCCCGGGCTCGGGTTTGCTAATTCCAAATTAACGAATTTTCCGTTACGACGTAATTAAATGATTACGCCTAGTAAAGTCACTATTCACGTCGCTAACGAATTAATCTAAATTAATTTGCTCGCCCGAAGAATTAAAATCTAATTTTAATTCCTCGTCGAAATCCAATTTCGTTTAATATATCAAATATATTAATTAATCGATTAATTCCAATTAATCGTTATCTCTCTTTAAATGATATTTTATCCCAGATAAAATATCTCCGTAATTAATCCCAGATTAATTTTCTCTCTCAACTAATTAATCCCAGATTAATTTTCTCTCTCAACTAATTAATCCCAGATTAATAAAAGTGCGAGTCATACGTCATCGGTGAATCTTCGAGAAGCGACCCATGAGATCCCCGGATATGTTGGCAGTAAATTCGGTCGTCGGACTATCCGAACACGTAAGTATCTAGTACTACGTTTATACCGATTTACAAGACAATGTTGGCTTCTAGCAAAACGCCATGCCTACCCAATTCTCCAGAAATATCCTTACAGGAATAAATGATCTATATCAGGCGTAGTATACATAGTATTGTGTATGTCGATCCAGTATCGGATGATCACGTGCTAGGCCTGGGGCTGGAATTGTGTCTGCCCCGTAAGAAGCACATGTCGAATGTCTGGTAACTAGTCTCTATAATCGGATAAACATGACCTTGTCATTTTATCCCGATGACTGCAGTACTTAAGAGTACTAGTACCGTATCCTACGTGACCATCATCTCCATATGACTGGAGTGACACTTCAGTCTTGACATCACACCCAACACACTACGATTCTCAATATACCCAGCATAGGCGTACACAGAACCTGTTAAAGCCCTAGACGACTGTAACCAAAGTATACTGATTATCGCAAGTATTAGCGGTGCAAGTCTCAGGTTAAGACCAAATACACCTACCCTGATTTCGGACTTCCATTGACACATAGTCATACTACCAATGGAATTCTGAGGGGGTCTATCCAGAGCGAAGCTGTTTCCCGTACCATCGGTAAAACACAACCTCCTATTACACTTGCATGAGTATCTTATACCCAAATATATGAGAACTATGCCGTTGTGCCCTCACAACGCACACAAGTGTAATACTAGTCTTTTACGCATTTATCGATGTCCAATCTCGACAATGCTCTGACTAGGGATATTTAATGATTTATCCTTCGTGGACTGATACTGTCTCATATCATTCTCAATCCAGGAAGAAATCATAAGGACCTCCTATCATTTATACATCTAGGTGATCTAATCACAAATGATAAGAATGCAATCTCATTTGTCACATAGTTAATTTGTACAACAACACCATGATCTGTACAAATAGTGACTCTATAGGTCATAATTGTCAACAGGGGGGACGACGATACGTAACGCCCATAGATCCTAGTTTCGTGGCTTGGGGGACGGCGATACGTAACGCCCCAAGACCACCAGATTTCAGGTCTATGGGGACATCGATACATAAGGTCCCTAGACCCTAGATTCAGGGACATGATAATGGCATGCATTGGGGGACGGTGATACGTAACACCCCAATGACATGGATTTGTACACCTGGCTCCAGTTCAGTGGCTTGGGGACGGTGATGCGTAACGCCCCAATGTCACTAAAATGTGGACAATTGATTCTAGAATGGTAGTCATAGCTCCAAGCTATCATCTAGAGTTTCAAACTCTAATTTATGTTTATGTCCAAGATAAACATTTTCACCCAATCATAAGCATATTATGTTTATGCTTCCAAAGCATATGTACACAATTAATTAGCTTAATTTCAATATCAAGCTATGTTATTATGTATCCAATACATAATTCATCACTATATGTCCAACTAATGAAAAACATAGCATTGAAGAAGATCAAATTTACCTAGCAAGCTTGATTCCAATATCCAATCTTCTTCTCATTGTTGAAGTGTTGTGGAAAACTTCCAAAACTAGCAAGCTTGGTTCCAAGATCCAATCTTCTTCTTCTTGTTGAAATTTTGTATAGAACTTACAAAACTTCTCTAAATAGTTCTTTTACTTAGGCTAATAAATTCAATTCTTGATTGTTTTAGCTTTCTCAAGCTTGATTAAAAAAAAATTGCTCAATCTTGCCTTTTATAGCAAAACTTATGCAATATTTAATTAATAATAGTTCTAGTCAATTTTGATTTCTCCTGAATGAAATGTTGTAGAGATCTTCCAAAGCATCTCTAAACATTTCTTTAACTAAGGCTAATTTCTCCAAGAATTAATTATATTTTCATAAGCTTAAGCTTATCAAGCTTATTTAGCTTATCTTTTTGCTTAATTAATACCTTCCTCAAACTTGCTATTTATAGCAAAACTTAGGCAATTTTTAATTAACAAAAGTTTTAATCAACTTTTAGGTGGGCTTAATCTAATTTGTCCAAATACGAATAATTAGGTGTGATTAATCACATTGTCTACCACTTTGATTTAATCCAATTAATCAAGACAAAGATTATCAAATGGATTAGTTCAATGTTTGCCACTTTGATTTAATCCAATTAATCCAATTAGGTCTAAGTAAATAATCAATGTTATCCAATAACACTTGATTATCTTAGTTGATAATTATAATATCGAATATTATATTTTATCAAAATTAATCGGCTACCTAAGTGCTCAACGAGTACACTTCATATTGGGACTCTCTAAGTTCAAACATGTTCGTCATATAAGCTTAATTATACATTGATTTAATCCAATTATATCAAGACAAATACACATATAAGAAAAGTTCAAAATGAACAACAGATACATTTCATTGCTCAGAATCATAGAATTAATATCCCAATTAATTTTCAGGATATCCAACGAACCTATATTTATACTCTATGGGTGCTAGTTTATCGTTGTGCAACTCTAACGCATGCAGAACAACCCCAAATCTTTAAATATCTAAGACTTAGATTTCTATCGAACCATATCTAATATGAGGTTGTAAAAACTACTTTCGATGGAACTCTATTAAATATGTGGGCAGCAGTTAAATAAAGTATGACCCTAAAGGTAATATGAAAGATCTGTATAGCTTACATTGATCACACCATATCCAATAAAATATGATTTATTCACTCAAACACACCATTGTGTTGAGAAGTTCCTGGTGGGATATATCGGGCGAGAATTCAATTCTCCCTTAAATAACTTCTGAATTCGTTGCTCATAAATTCACCACAGTGATCTAATCAAAGGCAATTGATGAATTTACTGATTTGTTTTACTACTTCATTTCAGAATATTTTGAACTTGTCAAATGTTTGATTTATATACATATTCATATCTAAACTTATCATTCGTAAAATTCACGAAGTATGTAGAACCATCATGAGCGGCATGATTTAATGGACCACATACATCACTGTGTATTAGCTCCAATAAATTTTCAGCACGGTGTCCAACACCAAGAAATGGGGCATTTTTCATTTTCCCTAGGATTTATAACTCTCAAATCGGATAAGGATTTAAGGTAATATATTCAATCAAACCACCCTTAACCAATTATTTTATAGACGTCTAACACATGTGTGACACAATTTCATATGTCATAATTCAGTATTATTTAATTCAGATCTATTACTTGTATTTTCCTCTACATTAAAGGCATCTCAATATGTTTCCAGAACATAGTGACCATTAGATAAAGAACATTGTCTTTATCATATAAACATAAAACACAATCTTTAATCTTTATTTTATATATTTCTTTATCTAATATCAGTAAAGATATTATCTGTCTGATAAGAGAAAGCATATAATAACAGTCAGGTAAATCTAATTTATATTTATTAGGGAGATCTAGAACAACTGTTCCTACGGCTTTGACATTCAATGTCTCGTCATTGCCAACTCTAAGCTGGATCTCTCATATGTTTAGCCTTCTTTTAACTCTTATGGAGTTGCAAATATGAGTATAACTACCAGTTCCTAACACTCAATCAATATTTGCATCTAAGGCTAATGAGATATCAATAATAGGAAAAATACAAAGCATACCTAGGGTTTCTGCTTTTCCTTTCATCTCCGGACAATCTTTCTTCATGTGTCCAGACTTCTTGCGGTGTAGACATGCACACGAGCTACAAACGGTCTTGCAGTTTGTTTCTTGGAATCTTTTTTCTAATATCTCATTGTAATCTTCTTAGACTTTTTAGAAATATTTGAAGAGCTTGCTCCGCCATGGAGGTACAAAGTGGGATTACCTTTCTTCAAATCATGTTTCACCGAGTGTAACATATTGTGAAGCTCTTCATATGTGGCTTGCATCGTATGTATAACAAAGCCAGCATATGTATCAGGAAAAGAAGACAAAATCAGATATTGGCTTAGCCAATCATCTATCAAAATATATTATCATTCCATATATCGGATCTGGTCAATTATGTTCAAAACATGAATGCTAACCATTCTTTTATCCTTGAGCGTAGCAATGAATAATTCCTTAGATCTCTGATATATCTCAATTTCTTGATTTGCTTCGAACAACTCCTTGAGTGCTCTCATAATACTCCAAGCATTTGGTACATTTATGTACTGTCTAAGCAAATTAGAAATAAATTTGATAAACATTGGATTTAGTGTAACATACCTCAATCGTTCTAACTTCAAGTTAAGGCGGATGTTCATCTCCTACTCTAAGTAGTTCAAGACTCATTATCCAAAAGTTGCGCTAATGGATTTGCGGCAGCCATCTACAAGACAATATTTAAACACTAGCAGTACATTGTTCATTTCAATATAAAAACATTAATTGATTATGGAATTTTAAATCTGTTAGTGTCATCCCACTACTTTACGTAATTCTGTAATCTCCCTTAACGAAAACATAGAAATTTGACTATCAAAATTTCATAGCGGGAAGTGGATCCCATGACATTTACTTCAGCCTCACACTAATGACAATCTTGGCCTCTGTAAACTCATTAGGTAAACCTCCAAGGTCAATCACTTCATGTGACTCCTAGTTTGGTCCTGAACCGTTTCTTATCCTCATAATAATGTCGATCTCAGATTAAGACGTATTCCAGGTGTATACTTGTCAAAATGTACTAATGAGCTTCATATGTACACCCTCACAATAATGACGGTATTGGGTGACTGCGTTAACTCATCACGCTACATCTAATATTTTACCGGAGCAACCTAAGTTACTTATACCCTCACACTAATGACGATCTTGGGCATAAGTGGTAAGAACTCATTCATATCTATATTGACAAGACAGACCATCCAATAATACTCCAACATTATTAATACTATTACTTAAAATAAATTAATCATCTAATCATGGGAGATTTATGACAATCGAGTCATTAACATGCTTGGATCAAAATTAAAATTTTAATTTAAAACATGCAATGCATATCCAATATGACTTATGCATAATTAAATTAAAATACAGAGGCATAGATTCAAATACATGTCAAACATGTAACATGTGTTGTGTGGTTAAGCCTTGCATCTGATACCATTATGTTAGAGTGGATGTGGAACCCCTAGGGTCGGATCGATGCTCTGCGCAGTAAAAAGTGCGTCTAACTCGTGGATATCTAGCATGGGTGTATTTTAAAATATTTTATGTAAAATTAAATTCTATTTCGAGTCCGTAAGACAAAATGGAGTTTGAAAACTCCGGAACGGAGAAAATGAAGTTTCAGTATTCTTCAGCTCTGCGAGTCACGAAGCGGAAGCTTGGGCATCGAGACGCTCCAAAGTGCGAGAGCAACTGCGATAGCTGAACATCTCGGAGTCACGACTAGGTTTGACACTCGGTGTCGCGACGCTTGAGGGGTAGAGTCGCGACGTTGTCCTAGGCAGTGAGTAATTTTTACTTCAAACCAATACTAAACACTTCCAATTTGCTCATAATACTTCAAATACACCTAAAATCCTATTTTAACATCATAACCACCATCAACAAATGTTATACAACTAACATACATGAATTCTAAAAACATGTATGTATTTGTTTGAATCAGAACACAAACCAATTTAGAATCCCACTATGAAATGTCTAATGAATAATTCTAGTTTATTAAAGGTGATCAAATGATTCTAGAATGGTAGCCATAGCTCTAAGCTTTAATCTAGAGTTATAAACTCTAATTAATTTGTTTCATGTCCAACATGAATATTTTTAACCCAATTATAAGTATATTGTGTTTATACTTCCAAAATATCTCAACAAAATTCATTAGCCTTATTTCAACTTTAAGTTATATAATCATGCATCCAATACATAATTCATCACTATATGTCTCACTAATGAAAACTCACTAATGAAGAACATAGTTTAGGCGAAGATCAAACATTACCTAGTAACCTTGATATAAAGATCCAATCTCCTTATCCTTGTTGAAATTGTTGGAGAACTTCCAAGGTTCAATCTTGATTTCAATGCAAGCAAGTTTCACTCCAAGATCCAATCTTGATTTCTCCTAGATGAAATATTATAGAGATCTTCCAAAGCATATTTAAACACTTCTCTAACTTAGGCTACTTTCTCCAAGAATTACTTGTATTTTCATAAGCTTAAGATTATCAAGCTTATTTAGCTTATCTTTTTTCTTAATTAAAACCTTCCACAAGCTTGCTATTTATAGAAAAACTTAGATAATTTTTAATTAATAAAAGTTTTAATCAATTTTTAGGTGGGCTTAATCCAATTTGTCCAAATATGAATAATTAGGTGTGACTAATCACATTTGTCTACCACTTTGATTTAATCCAATTAAATTAAGACAAAGATTAACAAATGAATTAGTTCAATGTTTTCCACTTTGATTTAATCCAATTAAATCAATCCAAATACACATATAATTACATATTTATAATTACCAAAATATCCTCAAATGGTAGAGATATTTATGAATTTACAATTAAACCATTGTGTAAATCTTGAATTGATCCAATTAATCCAATTAGGTCCAAGTAAATAATCAATGTTATCCAATAACACTTGATTATCTTAGTTGATAATTATAATATCGAATATTATCTTTTATCAAAATTAATCAGATACACATTTGCTTAACGAGTACACTTCATAATGGGACTCTCTAAGTTCAAACATGTTCGTCATATAAGCCTAGCTAATATGTACGCAATTCGGCCACCTTTGAATTCACGAAGAACGCATAACAATCCCTTCGTCATAGGCTATCCGAGTTGCGCTTAGGAAACATAGAATACATCGTCAAGTTTCCAAGGTGCATATATCATGTCGACACGTCTACTATTCTTTAAAACTTAATCAGAAACCATTTCTGATAAAAGTGATCCATCCTAGGTGATCGTGACTTACTCACATGGATACCTAAACCCCTTATGGTACACATACGGGCCGATGGATCCTCTTTTAATACGCACTTGATTAACGATTGCATCGGTCCACACCCAACGAACATCTAGAGGCCTGACCATGAAAGGTTTCTGACATACATGGCATTAAAGTGTGGAGCATCTCACACAAAACCAATATTATCATATAGTCAAAGGATCACATATGCTACTCGACTCGAAGAGATTCCTATTGACGGTGGTGTGTACTTCCAACTATTAGGAATCACATATGAGTCATTCTGTATTCGCTCCAACGAATACCCACATGTCTATACGAGCTTCTCATGCTCATGGTACATCGGGTTAAACCATTGGAACTCCAATTCCAATATACGACATGTGTTTGTTTTCTCGGTTATAGAAATTTGACTGTATTCCAAAACTAATGACTATGAATATTTACTTTAAGAATAGTTTATAATAGTAATACTAATATTATCCCAATGTTGGACCACCCAGTGTCCAGTATTACTAAATGACTATTCTAAGGTCGATGTCATTCTCAGCATATATATCCATCTAATAAGCATAATGACATTACCATTAATAAGATTTGAAATGAAAATATAGTTATTTTATTAATAAGTAATAAAATATAATGTACTATACATTATTCGGATTGGCGTTTCAAGCACCAACTCCAACATATGGTGCATAATTATGAGAATTTTGGAAATTATGGTGTACCTGGGAAGGTTGTTGCGATGTTTGTGCTTGGTTATCATTCCTCCAATTGAATTTGGATTGTTTCTACAACTAAAATTATAGTTTTGGGAGTATGGGTTTGGATTTGGTCTCTTAAAGGTGTTTAAGGAACTGACATGGTCATGGAGACATTTTTGCAAAGCTGTCAAGGTTGGGAAAATTTATGTGACATGTTCATTTGAATTATAGATATGACATATAACTTCTTGAATTGACTTGACATGATCACACTTCCTCATATCTAATGCCTTAATTTTTTTTGCTAGATATGCATATTTAGCAGAAAGGTCATGGTCTTCTCTAAGGTTAAACATGCATCTACCAGATGACTGTGGTTTTACAAACGACTCATAAGTGCCAAATGTGTCCCAATGTTATGCATTATTCTCTATGTGTTCTAAGTAATCTAGTGTATCTTTAGGATTTTTGTCCGTAAATTCACCATTACACATCATTTCCACTACTTGTCTACTTTGGGGTGTTAAACCCTCGTAGAAGTAGGAAACCAACCTCTATGTTTCAAACCCGCGATGTGGACAAACATTCAACATCTCTTTAAATCTCTTCCAACATTGGTAAAGTGTTTCCCCTAACTCTTGTGTGAAAGTTGTGATTCTCTTCTTAAAGGAATTTAACCTGTGAGGGGGAAAGAATTTTTTTAGAAATTGCTCTTGTAAATCATCTCATGTTCTGATGGATCCTGACATAAGATTGTACAGTCAAATTTTAGCTTTATCCTTTAAAGAAAAGGGAAAAAACTTGAGTTGAATTATATTCATGTTATAATTTTGGTATGTGCAAGTATTACATACCACTTAGAATTCCCTTACGTGCTGATAAGGGTTTTTGATTTTAGACCGTGGAAAGTGGGTAAAAGTTGGATGACACCTGGTTTAAAATTGAAATGTTATACATATGGGGGAAATAATATAAGATAGTGATCATGTCCTAGTGGGATTCATGAATTCTCTGACCGTCCTAGGATGATTAAGATCATCATGTTATGACTCGTGTTCTACCTGATCAACTAGATTTCCATCTCGATTATCAGCCATTTTGACTGACGGTGAAGGTGATGAACATTTTCTATTTAATCTACCACTAGATGACCAATACCAATATCTCATACATTCCTAAATGCATAAAATTTTAAATATGTAAATGCAATACTTACTAAAAGAAAAGAAATAATAAACAAGTGAAAACAAAAAGCAAAAATAAATGACAAAAAATAAGACAAATGTAGCGATTAGATCCTAAAAACGTCATCTAATTCTTGTTAATTCATATCTCAATTGAATTTCTCGTTCAGCTGTCTCAATTTCTCGAGTTAGGTTCTCACAAAAATTATGGAAGGATCTCTAGATAGAGATGGTTCAAGAAATTATTTGGCAAAATACAAGCTCCATTTTAATTGAGTTTTATGTCCCCTGTAACCTTGAAGAATTAAGTACGGGGTTTGTCTATATGTGGGATGTATGGGTTTGAAATTCATTTAGGATCAATCAGGACATTTTGGATCTACATAAATGCAAAGAAGAAAAAAGTGAGATGTAGAAAATAAAAAACAAATAGAAAATAAAATAAAATAAAAAAAAATAAAAAAAATACAAGGATGTTAAATTATTATTCTATCTACTAAATTATATTCCCAATAAACGACGCCAAAAACTTAATACATTCACAAAGTGGTTCTTTACTCCCAAATATAAAGTGTCGAAGTAATAAAATAACCCAGTGAATCCGGGATCGATCCACAAAGAATAGATTTAGTAAAAAAAAAATAATAACTTGAGGAACGAAATATAAAAAGACGAATTGATTGAAGATATGAGAAATTTTAAATTGAACAGTAATAATAAAATAAAATATTGAGACTATGAGATCTACTTTTGGTATTTCAAATATAAAATAATTTTTACTTTTTATAAAATTATAATTATTTCTCGATCAATTTATTTCTTGATTATCAGATATTTATTATGTCAATACATGTAATTCATCTTGTCGATAATTAGTCATGTTATGGTACTAAATATGTCATACATGTAGAACTGTATTGTCTATAACTAATTCATAGTTTTAATAGTCCATTATCTCACAATTATGATATTCAAGTATTATATGTGTCATTCAGAGACTGTCTACAGGTAGTCAAAAGTCCTCAATAAACTGGAAAGAATACGAATTTTATATGAGAAATAATCACAATTCATATAATATAATATAAATAAAAATCACTTATATTTTCATACCAATAGCTTCACCATTTATCTCAGCAAGATGTATTAATGCAAGAAAATGAGATTACAATAAAGAAAATAAAACACATAAGAGCTGGAACTGAATAAATTTTTAGAGAGATAGTTATGGAATGAGCTGAAGAACTGAGGTGTTGAGCACCTCTATTTATAGGTGAAATATTTGGCACCTCAATTATACTTTAAAAATTGCAAAAGCAAATTATAAAATTTTCAAAGGGGATTTAAAGTCTTTCTTGTTTTTTCTATCATTTGCGAACATTTGGCAAGATTTTCAAAGGCTATTTGTCTTCTTTTGATAATTGGCCAATATCTTACAAAATTTATCAACCATTCACTTTCGGTGGGATTGTGGCATATTTCTTCTCTTTCTTTTTTTAATAATTATTATCATGTATGGCCAGTTTTATGATAAGCTCATCCAACAACGAATTAGACATGATCAATCTTTTTATATCTCATTTGAACTCAATCTCCATATTTCTTTTGGGCTTCTAGGCCTTTCAAATTCAGATTTCATATCTATTTTCCTGTTAAGCATTCAAAACAGTATCTTGCCTATACAATAAATAAAAATCAGAATAAAAATATATAAAATATTAATTTAATTATTATTTCACAAATGTGCTAAATTAAGGGAATTAATGAAACTATAAGTGCAAAATAATTAATTTTCTTTTTAATAAATATATATCTTTTTTAGTGTTCATAAATGAGTTCATAATAGCCTAAAACTGACAACTCAGTAGGGAACTTGAACTCGTATACATGACTATATTTCACAAAAATACAAGATTGCCTTGGTTGAACTTCAGCTCATGCATCAGAAATTAGAAAATTCTTTATATGCATGACTGATTGTTATGAGATATGTGATGTATGCATCTCTATGAATAATTATTATAATATTTGTTGTGGTAAAATCAGTTTTGAACGCTTGTATGTTTGAAAATTTGCATGCAAATTAAAATTATCAAGAAAATAATCTCTCAGAATTACATAAGCATAATACATGTGTGATGGGGAGTATACTCATAATCACCACGGGACTCGAGAAAAATTAATCTTTTAAGAAATTGAAGGTAAAAGTGAGAATCTCAGAGAAACGATGCTAAAATAACTAACGAATGACAAGGATCAGAATCGATGGTTGTTCATACTCAAGATATACAGGGGCGGTTGCAGGTTGGGCCCAGCAGAGGCTGTAGCCCCAGCTGGGCCCAAGAAAAATTTCCAAATTAATTATAAAAAAATTATTTTATATCAAATCTCTTGTTCCCATTTTTCCCTAAATTCTGAAACTTATTAAGAAACAAACACAACAAGTCATCAGCAAGACAACAACGAAATTCAAAGGTGAGAAAACAGCTACACAAAGTAAAGTAAGGTTCCACTTTTACAGAGGCGGTTCCACTTTTATAGATTATTCTCCAACAATTCAGTATGACACTCTTTATATATTTTTATGCTCATTTTTAGGTTTTGAAATTATTATCGTATTGTTCAAAATTATTTTTTTTTTGGCTAGACGTGATCAACAAAGGAAAAAAAATTAATTTAACATAGTCAATTTTGCTCCAACAAAATTCTCTGGACGTGATCAACAAGAAAAAAAAAATTTTATTTTTTTTACTGCCAAAGAACTTTGTTGTAATTTTAACATAATCAAGTTTTTATTAATTTAACATAGTCAATTTTTTTAAAAAAAAAAAAAAAAAATTGAACAATATGATATTAATTTCGAAACCTAATAATGATTTGTTGATTCCTTTAGGTTTTTTTAATAGATTTTTTTACAAGAAACTGAATTATTCTTTTTTTTTATTTGATATAGTTATCGAGAAATATTTTAAAATAAAATCAACATTACAACCTTCTCCAAAGAAAACTAAATATTGTTCAAACGAAGATGTAGAAGTTTTACAAGATCTTCCTACAGATCCTAGATTAAGACCTTGAATCTCTTATTATAGTCATAATATCTGAGATGAAGTCCGAATAGCGTACCTACAAAAAGGTCATGTTCAACCTAAAAATCACGACTTTAAATTATCAAATTTTGGAAATAAAAAACGGCAGTTTGTCTCAACTTGGTTTGAAAATTTTGGATCTTGGTTGGAATATAGCATAGAAAAAGATGCTACATTTTGTCTTTTTTGTTATCTTTTTAAAGAAGAGAATGGTAAACAAAGTGGTGATGATATATTTGTTTGAGTATAGAAAAAGATGCTACACTTGCGAAGCTATTTTCTAGACATGGATTGAGTATGTCTAGGTTGCGTGGCCAAGGGTATGATGGAGCTAGTAATATTCGAGGCGAGTTCAATGGCCTTAAAACATTCATTTTAGAAGATAATAAATGTGCTTATTTTATTCATTGTTTTGCTCATCAACTTCAATATGAAATAGCCATGTTGAACTTTTAACTTAGCCTCTCATGTGTTGAATTCCTGACTCCGCCACTGAAGATATAGATTTTGAGATAGTTTCCGCTCCAGAAATACAAGAGACTTTAGAGTAGAAGTTGCAAAGGGTAATTTTGGCCCTAGCACAGACTACCTGGCCGAGAGGGTAAGAACTCTATAAGGAAAACGGCCAGAGCCAATGTCATATGTTGGTAGGCAAAGTGACATCCCAACCAAAGTTGCGACTTTGGGAATTCCAATGGTGCAAATGATAGTGCCCCTGACAACCTCGGCTACTTCGAATGCATTACATTCTAGGGTAAATACTTCACTCTGGGATACCGTAAGGTTAGAACTCAAGAGTGTGCTTGTGACTTCTGCTCAAGTGCTGCTATCCAGAGTATCCCAAGATAGCGTAGCCGAAGTAGCCTAGAGTCTCAATACTTCTCCCTTCACGCAGCAGATTCTAGGCATGGAGAAACTTAAGAATATCCATATTCCTATATTTCGAATGTTCAGGGGGAATTCGGATGTGGAGCAACATTTATTTCATTTTAGACAAAAGATGAGCTTGGAGACCAGTGATGATGTCTGGTACTGCAAAGCTTTTCCCACCAGCATGGAAGGGGATTCCCTGAAATGATTTAAGTCACTTTCTCCCAATTCCATTGGAGACTTTCAAACCCTTTGTGAGAAGGTCTTGGCACATTACGCAAATTTCAGATGCTCTCCGAAGACAATTGACAATATCTTTGGCTTGAAACATAAGTCGAAAGAGACAATTAAGGCCTTCTTACATAGATTTAATCAAGCCTTGTTGCAAATTAAAGACTACGACATGGGGTTAGCTGCCAAAATTTATGGCAAAGCCCTTCAGAAGAATACCTGTTATATGGAGTATATAGCTAGGAAGGATTTTCAGAGTATGGAGGAAGTAAATTTGAAGACCCAGTAGTGGATCCGGATTGAAGAAGATGAAGACTTTAAGCAGCTGCATGATCGGCCAGCTGATGCCATTACTGTTAGGAGAGATTAACCTCACAAACCAACTCAAACAACCACCATGAAACCATCATCGAAAAAGAGACAAGTCCCTGAACCACCAAAAAATCTCAAATCCAAATCCAAATTTCATTTTTACCGCACACAGCAATAATAAAGAACAAAAACTTCAACATATTAATTGTAAATGCAAGAAAATTTCCCATAAAAAATGCACATAATATAAACATTAATTGACTCGCAAAACCAGACGAATAGATTGTGTCTATCGGTATAAAATTTATGGACAAACACCTCTATTCATTACAATTGACTTAGGGTTGAAACATGAGTGGCAGTATTTATCATGTCCTTATGTCTTGGATTAGGGACCATAAAAATTCTCGCGGGATAAGAGCCTATCCATATCCGATATATTGGAGTTAGATATTTAACACTTATTTTAATAAATGAGTAGTGCATGTATAATTTTTCATCCCCATTAATTATGCAGGTCGGGTATTGGTATAAGATATTCTAATCCGAACTCGTCTAATAAACATGTTTTACTCTTGAATTTTAGAAGTTGATGGAGAATTACTGTTAAACTTTTTTTTTGGCATCGAAGGCAAAATGGGCATGTTTTTCTTCATTTGATAAATGGATGGTGAATTGGTGATATGGTTTGAAGAGACTGCGAGTGTGATTGATTCTAGGGGTGTCAATTTGGGTTAGAATTCGTTTATTTGTTCGATTTGATTCGCTTTAAAATGAATATGGGTTTGAAAAAATGGATTCGTTTAATAAATGGGCCGATTTGATTCGATTCATTTATTAAACGAATCGAATACGAATTTAAGCTCATTAATTCGTTTATTCGTTTATGATTCATTTTATTATTTTTTTTATTAATTATTGTTATTTTTCAATTAAGATTCGAAAAATTATGACTAATTACCATAGAAAAAATAATATTGTAGATATTTTGTGAGATATTTTTAGTAAATATATTAATTACATATTTCATATTGTTGATGGTGTTTTCAGGCACTATGTTAATTAAGCAACACGACAGGGGTAAAAAAAGGTAATTCACTTCTCAGTCAAGATTATTAATGCCGACCCGACCACTAAAGAGTCAACAGTAAGGGGCCGGGAACTTTACGGTTAGTGACCGAGCACTTGAGTTCAAGATGACCGGGCAATTATCAGGTCGACAACAGCATTCTCAATACAAAAGACTATTATGACCGACCACATGAAGACCGACCTCGTGAAAACCGAGCATAGGGCAAGACATGTTCGGGAAGATAAGGCATTCTGTCCATACAAGATAAGATAATAAGTTATCATATTTTCATAAAGAGAACTGATGAGTCGGTATCCTAAAAGGATAAAAAAAAGTGAAGGTAGTTTTAAAAGTAGGGATCCTGATAGGAAAAGGAAACCATCTCCAACTGGGAATTCTTGTACAAATAGGAATCTGATTTCTTCACCATTATAAATAGGAGGGTAGAGTGAGTGTAGAGGGGATCAGAATCAATAACAGAATCATTAAGATCAAACTTGTAAGAAAAGAAGAAGCAGAGCTGAGAAGCGTGTTAAAGTAATAAAAGTATCATCATTTTTGTGCCCGTGGACGTAGGTCGGACGAAGATCCGCCGAACCACGTTAAATCTCCTTGTTGATTGGTGTATTTATCTGTCTTTTTGCTAAGTTTGCTTTTGGTCCCCCATAACCAAACAAATTCACTATTGAGGGAGGATTGTCTCGGGAGTAATATTCCCATATTGCCCTGAGACCAAAATCAGTCGTCAACAGTTGGCGCCGTCTGTGGGGACTTCGCAACAAAAAGCAATTCGCGAGAAAGACAATGGCAGAAGGCGGAAATCATCAATCTTCGGGAAGTCCCGCAACAGACTGGATGAAAAAGATGGAAGAAAGTATGAAATCCATGATGGATCGGCTGGAGAGAATGGAGGAAACAAACAACGAAAGACCGAAGTCGGAACCAGTCGAAGAAGAAGCGAAAAAACAGAAGGGAAAATGGTGGTAGATATAAGTGAAGACGATGGACCCAGGAGGAGGGGCCCCTACGGGATAAAATCCGTAGTTGTAGAAAAAGATTCACAAACAGAGGACATATGGGAAGAAGAAGAAGGAAGACCATCACCGGATCCCTCCTATGATATTCTCCGCGACTCCAGAAGAAAGGACAGGGAGTACAGCGGAAATATGCGGGAAATTCCAAAGCATGAGGAACGTCGCACCCGGGGCAATGGACGCACAGAGGGGCACAGAAGACGACATGGTGGCACAACCAGTGAGATAAAGTCTTGGATAAAAAAAGAGATGACCAGGTGGGGGTAGGCCTCAAGACTGATACAAGTGATGCCCGGGACGATGAGGAGGAATCTCCCATCACGGAAGAAATAAAGTCGGCAAAATTCCCAAGGCGATTCAACATGCCGACCATGGCACCTTACAAAGGCCACTCTGACCCGAAATCCCACATCGAAAGCTTTGTCCTGTTGATGGAAGTCCAGAGAGTGGTAGGAGATGCCATCTGCAAAGTGTTCCCCTAACTTTGGGTGGACCCGCCATCCTATGGTACAGAAGTCTGGCCCCGGGGAGCATCGGAAGCTTCACACAGCTTAAAAAGTCGTTCGTTCGACACTTTAAAGGGGTCTGCGTCCCCAAGAAGACGATTGGAGAATTGAGGCTTATGAAGCAAGGAGATGACGAGCCCCTAAAAATTTTCATCGAGAGGTACCACAATATGGTACTCGAGGTCGGAGGGTACGAGTCCCAAGAGGCCCTGGAAAGTTTAAAGGGAGCCCTAAGGGTCGGAAAACTATGGACTCACCTAAGAATCCAAGACACACCAGATTATGCTACCGCTCTAGAGGTAGCCCGGAAATTTGTCTTGTTAGAAAGCGAAGAAAAGATCTCCCGAAGGGGGACGGCCATTCGAGAAAGAACAACAAGAACAGAGGCCCCCCGACGACCGGACAGGGAATTCAAAAAATTCAATCCGAAACCCAAAGAATTCAAACCAATGCCTCGAAGGGATCAGGAAAGAGGGGTCGCGACCCAGATGAATCATGTAGTCCGAGAAGAAGCATATATTCCCCTGAGCAAGCCACCGGGGCAAATCATCATGGAGATACAGGAAAAATGCCTCTTGATAGGACCCGACCTCAGGAGATTCCCCCGGATAAAAGGAACAAGAAATCTTACTGCGTACATCATAATCTGAGAGGACACACAACAGACGAATGCAAAGATTTGCGGGAACAGATGGAAGACCTGGGGCGGAATGGATATTTAAATAAATACATTGACCATGAAGTTATGGCGACTAGGCAGATGACACATAGCACTGACCAGAGATTCTAATCGGTCAAGGAAAAACTATAACAGAGCTCGGGAGTCATACGTGCTAGAAACGGAATAGGCCCCGGGATTACAATGTGGTCGGTCGGTACCAACAATGCCCACAAATGAGCCAAATATAAAGCATTTTCTCGAAATATCCTGCAGAAGAGCTGTAAGGAGGCCAGTATGTCCCCAAATATGAATAAAACCTTCTCTTTTCAAAAGAAAAATTTTTTCCATCCGCTTTCTTAAAACAAAGTTGAAAGCCATATAAAAAAAAACGGGGGACATACCCAACGCCCATTACAAAGGACAGTTGGCGCCGAGGCCACTTCAACAATCGGCTCGGGGCTGGATCTCGTTCCGCCGAGGCCACTTCAACAATCGGCTCGGGGCTGGATCTCATTCCGCCGAGGCCACTTCAACAATCGGCTCGGGGCTGGATCTCATTCCGCCAAGGCTACTATATTATTCGACTCAGGGGTCGGGTTACGTCCCACCGAGTCGTGCTTATTGGCCTGGGGACGGAACATTCCCCCAGAACCAAATGTCTTTTTAGCTCGGGGTCATCAGAATATTCAGGGACATACTCGATGCATAGGATACGTGAGAAGCATAGCACGGGGATGGATGATACCCCCGTGGCGATTGCTTGCTCCAGTGTTACCGAACATAAGGAGGAATATGCCCTTAATATTCTGAAACACTCTCTGATCCTCACTTACCCGATGTAATGGATCCGTGAGAAAGCATAGCACGGGGAGAGATGATGCCCCTGTGACGATTTCTAGCTCCAGTGATGCCGGACCTAAGGAGGAATGTGCCCTTAGTATCCCAGACACTCTTTGATCCATTCATCATTTGGATCCAAGAGAGGCGCATGACGGGGATGCGTTGTGTCCCTGTAGCGTGTGCCTGCTCCAGCGTGGTAAGGAGGAGCCCTCGCACAATACACAGGCTCCACAGTGACCCAACGTATAGAGGATGTGCCCTTACCATTTTAAACGCTCTCTGATCCAAATCCTGGTTCGTCGGGACACTGAATTGAAAGATTCAGAATTTTCTTTGGGAGACCTCGGACGGGACGCTGTTCTAAGGTATCCGTGCTGTTGTTTACACTTTTTTGATTTTATTTTCCAAAGTTTTGTTTTTATTTTTTCTTCGATCTGACAAGGGGACGCCCAAGTCAGATTCGATAGGGCTTCAAAGGTGGATACACTTCCCATCTGAATAAGTCTCAAGGATTAACCAGTGCTCGGGGATGGATTCGTTCCGCCGAGGCCACTTGGTTAATCGGCTCGGGGCTGGATTCGTTCCGCCGAGGCCACTTGGTTAATTAGCTCGGGCTGGATTCGTTCCGCCGATGCCACTTGATTATTCGGCTCGGGGCTGGATTCGTTCCGCCGAGGCCACTTGATTATTCGGCTCGGGGCTGGATTTCGTTCAGCCGAGGCCACTTAGTTATTCGATTCGGGGTCGGGTTACGTCCCACCGAGTCTACCTCTTTGGACTGGGGACGTATCATTCCCTCAGGTCCAAGTGTCTTTCTCAGCTCGGGGTCGGGGTACGTCCCACCGAGTCAGCCCTTCGGACTGGGGGACGTAACATTCCCCCAGGTCCAAGTGCATTTCTCAGCTCGGGGTTGGGGTACGTCCCACCGAGTCAGCCCTTCGGACTGGGGGACGTAACATTCCCCCAGGTCCAAGTGCCTCTCTTCACTCGGGGTCGGGTTACGTCTCACCGAGTCTACCTCTTTGGACTGGGGACATAACATTTTCCCAGGTCCAAGTGCCTTTCTCACCTCGGGGTCAGGGTACATCCCACCGAGTCAGCCCTTCGGACTGGGGGACGTAACATTCCCCCAGGTCCAAGTGCCTCTCTTCATTCGGGGTCGGGTTACGTCCCACCGAATCAGCCCTTCGGACTGGAGACATAATATTCCCCCAGGTCCAAGTGCCTCTCTTCATTCGGGGTCGGGTTGCGTCCCACCGAGTCAGTCCTTCGGACTGGGGGACGTAACATTCCCCCAGGTCCGAGCATCTCTCACAGCTCGAGACAGGATCACATGCCACCGAGCACATCATCGTTAGCTCAGAGGCAAAATTTTGTCCTCACAATCAAGATTGGATCAGTCAGGGGTCAGGACCTCTAAATCTCTGGTACATATATTACAGAGGAGGAGTCATTTTTAGTTTGGACAACAAGAGGAACTTCATCTCCTGATGGAACGACCCAAGTAAGCAATTTGCTTTGAGGTGTAGAATCGTTCTGAATATGGTCAGTATCTCCAATAACCGAGGATATGAAGATAGAAACAGAAGACTTAGTTGATGGCGAAGGCAATTTCTCTGTGATTTCTGGAGCGACCACCAGCAAGGAGATCAGCACACCATCTTTATATAGTTCCCGGCACCAACTTGCATACTCGTTGGAACCGAGAACTATGGGACATATGTTGATGGTGTTCTTAGGCACTATGTTATTTAAGCATCACGACAGGGGTAAAAAAGGTAATTCACTTCTCAGTCAAGATTATTAATGCCGACCCGACCACTAAAGAGTCAACAGTAAGGGGCCGGGAACTTTACGGTTAGTGACCGAGCACTTGAGTTCAAGATGACCGGGTAATTATCAGGTCGACAGCAGCATTCTCAGTACAAAAGACTATTATGACCGACAACATGAAGACCGACCTCGTGAAAACCGAGCATATGGCAAGACATGTTCGGGAAGATAAGGCATTCTGTCCATACAAGATAAGATAATAAGTTATCATATTTTCATAAAGAAAACTGATGAGTCAGTATCCTAAAAGGATAAAAGAAGTGAAGGTAGTTTTAAAAGTAGGAATCCTGATAGGAAAAGGAAACCATCTCCAACTGGGAATTCTTTTACAAATAGGAATCTGATTTCTTCACCATTATAAATAGGAGGGTAGAGTGAATGTAGAGGGGATCAGAATCAAGAACAGAATCATTAAGATCAAACTTGTAAGAAAAGAAGAAGCAGAGCTGAGAAGCGTGTTAAAGTAATAAAAGTATCATCATTTTTGTGCCCATGGACGTAGGTCGGACGAAGATCCGCCGAACCACGTTAAATCTCCTTGTTGATTGGTGTATTTATCTGTCTTTTTGCTAAGTTTGTTTTTGGTCCCTCATAACCAAACAAATTCACTATTGAGGGAGGATTGTCTCGGGAGTAATATTCGCATATTGCCCTGAGACCAAAATCAGCCGTCAACACATATGTTTATATTTATAAAGAATTAATGTAAATAAATTATAGTAAATTATGTTATTAAATAATACCATGACTAAACGAATATTCGTATTCGATTCGTTTAGAATCGAATACGAATCCATCACATTTTGATTCGATTCGTTTATGATTCGATATAAATTCAATTCGTTGATTCGTTTTGTCACCCCCTAATTGATTCTTATTATTAAAAAACACACTAAATATATTAATTACTATATTAAATATAAAAATGCAAATATAATTTATATTAAATAAGTGAATAAAATTGTGATGGTGAGACTCCTCTCCTCACTTGCCTCGCCCCCTATAAAACCTAAATCTTTTTTTACGATAGAAGCCCAGGTGGTATGGATTATTCAATAATCGAAAAATATCATTAGGTAAATTTAGGGTGTTTGGTAATACCAAACATAGCCTTAGTATTTTCTCTGATAAGA